>JAKWJD010001762.1:7588591-8054058 GCA_027705065.1 Solanum peruvianum | reverse complement strand
GAGAATTGGGACACTTGGCCGTTGATATATCGTGGTTTCACGGTATAATTAATACTTTTTCCTTAAGTTTAGTGTGTGCAAAAGTCTTTTTGTGTTAGTTTTTATATGATTTTTTCTTTGTTTTGCAGGAAATCTGTCCAAAGCTTAATGCAGAGATTTTGAGCGAAGAAATGCAGAAGAGACCACTTACGGAGCTTATGACAGTCTGTCGTGCTTGTAATGGTCTGTAGGTGGCAGCGTAGTGAAGCTGCTGAAGGAAGATGGGGAAGTCTGACCAAGTGTGGGGTTACGTAGCTTGTGACGGTCCGTCGTGGCTATGACGGTCCGTCCTGTAGGTTCGTCATGAAGTTCAGAGAAGTGATCCCAGTATCCATATTCCAAGAGTTGAAGTATTTTGAAACGAAGACCCTCGACGGACCGTTGTGGCCTATGACGGTCCGTCATACTTGCCGTCGGGGAATGAAGAGAGCAGCAGAAGACATTTCTAAGTATGGGACGACGGAGACCATGACGGACCGTCGTGACCACGACGGTCCGTTGCATGGTCCGTCGACCTAGCCGCATTTTGGAAGATTTCCAGCAACAGAGTCCTTGTTTAATTAGGTTTTTATTTTTTATAAATAGTTCGAAAAACCTCGTTTTTGAGGTTAGACTCTGAGATTTAAATTCCTTGTTGTTAGACTCCGTATTATTGGAACTTTTGATTGTTGATTAGTGTTAGATCTTGAGATTCTTACAAGTGATTTTTGGTGATTAATCAAGCAAACTTTAAGACTTTATTATTTCTCATTGAAGTAAGTACATGAATTCTTATATAATATATTTGAATATTGTGTTAATGGCAATGAGTAATTAAACTCCATAACTAGGGTTGTGGGAACCATAGGCAAATAGTGAGATAACTAGGGTTGTGGGAACCATAGGCAAATAGTGAGATAAACCCTAATTAAAAGAACAATTCTAGAATAGTGTCTTGCATGTATTAATAATTCTTTCGTTTAGAAGTTTTTTTAACGGATGGACAACGTTAGAACTCGTCTTAATGCTACTTGCCAGACCAAGGAGGTAGATAATAGGAAAAGAATTATTAACATAGATTTAGTGTATACTATCTAATAGGCTAGTATTGATTGGTACGAGGTAATAACTTAGTCAAATATCGAATTCGATGCTTAATATGAGGTAAGGATAAGGGTTAGGATAGCAACACACGTAGCCGGACCAAGGTGCGGAGTGAGATTTTCTAGTTGCCGGACCAAGAATTTAGAAATACATAACTTATCACTTTGCATGCAAGATACTAGGAAAGAATTGTTATAGTTAGAGTTATCCAATTATAAACCTGTGGGGAACACGTAAACCCTAGTTACTTTGATTAATTGATTAAAACCCAACATTGCAAGTTGATAAGTGTCTCTTTCAAGTTCGTTATTTATTTTCACTTATTTAGAGATAGAACCCCCCCCCCATTTTTATATTTTTACTTTCCAAGAAGTTATTGACCAAACGATAGTAATAATAGGTTAAAGTTAAGTCTAGACTATTTTCCTCATGGGAACGATCCCAACCTCACTAGTTGGGTTATTTACTTGACACGACCGCTTTACTTCTTATTTGAGAAGTAAGTTTGAGCGTATCAAATTTTGGCGCCGCTGCCGGAGAATTTAGCTTTTAGATTAACTTGAACTTATTACTATAGTTTAGTTGATACTTTCTTGATTTTACTTTTCTTTATTGTTTTTGATTTCTTTTCAGAACTATTCTCCTTGTATGCCAAATACACGGAGAGGCCGAGAACCCTTGTTTCCCTACGATCACGAGCTAGAGCATACACTGCGCAATATGAATCGAAACTTAAGGGATAAATGATGATGATCCGAACCAGAACATCCCAGCTCCGGTGGATGTTCATGGTCAGATGTACCCGATGCTTGGGTGAACATCAACAGAGGGACAAAGTCCCGTTCCAAGCGCCCCAAGCATACTACAGAGGGTATGAAACATAGCAGACTCGGATGGGACACTTGTCTGCCCCCTCTACCCACAGGCCACACCTTTGTGGTAACTAGTAGCCTGATGCAAATGCTCACTGCCAGAGGTTTGTTTTCAGGGCTACCTTCTGAGGATCCACATGCCCATGTAGCTAAGGTAAGGGCAGTGTGTAAAATTTGTGTGGGGAGGCCTAATTTTGGATCTAGATGTGATAGGGCTCAGAGTGTTTCCTCTCTCACTAACGGGAGAAACTGCTATATGGTTCACTGAGCTCCCATACAACTCAATCTTACTTGGAACCAGTTAAGGGATGTGTTCTTGGCACGCTACTATCGGTCTAAAAGAACTAAACCACAAAGACAGAGTGAACAACTTTGTGGCACTACCAGGAGAGTCAGTTAGTAGTTCTTGGGATAGATGCACCTTCTTCTTGACAAGTGTTCCAAATCACCGTATAGATGATGAGTCACTGAAGGAATACTTCTATCGGGGACAGGATGATAACAACAAAGCGGTATTGGACACTATAGCAGGTGGATCTTATGGAGAATGCCCTTATGCTGAGATCGTAGAAAAATTAGAGAAAATCTCCCGAAATAACAAAGCTTGGAGTACTAGGAAGTCCGATACAGGGAGAAACACTTTTGCAGTGCAGTCCACTCACAACCCAGCCACAGATGAGATTCGTGAAGAAATGGCTCAGATGAGAACTGAGCTTGGGTTTGTACTAAAACATGTCACTGGGGGTGCAGAAAAGATAAATGCAGTCAACTACTTGGCTAAACCACCACCTCCTAATGATGAATTCTATTATACGGAGGACGCTTATGCAGTAAATGAGCAGATGGGGGGTTTCCGACCAAGCGCCCAAGGCGGAAATCAGGATAATTGGCGCCAAGATCAGGGGAACCAAGGTCGGAACTATGGTAATTACAACCGTGAGAGTCATTATGTCCGACACGGTAACCGCGACAACAACTTCAACAGGGGTAACCACGGTATCAGAAATGATAGAAATGGGCCCTATATCCCTCCCCAAAATCGTGAAGTTACTCCTAGGGATGGTGGAGATAGTATGGCGCGAGTTGAGGATATGTTGCACAAAATGATGAGGAAATTTGATGCTAGTGATGAGAACATCAAAGAGTTAAGGGGTGCCTTAGCTAGTATTGGGCAAAAAGTTGATACACATGCAATTTCGATTAAGCAGATTGAATTGGAAATGGCCCGATTATCTGCGACAGTAAACACACGGCAACCGGGCACTCTTTCTAGCAACACTGTCCAAAATCCAAAGAATGAAGCGCACTGTATGGCAATCACTACTCGGGGTGGTAAGCAAACCATATACCCACCTATGCCATCTACTGAGGAAAATGTGAGAAAGGATAATGATAATGTGAAAAAGGGTAATGGTGAAGCAGAGGAAAGTAATGGAAAAGATGCAGAAATATCTATGAAGGTAATTCCGATGCCTAGGCCACCACCACCTTTCCCCCAGAGATTAGTGAAAAAGACTGAGGAAGGTAAATACCGGCGCTTCATAACAATGTTGAAGCAGCTTTCTATCAATGTCCCTTTGGTAGAAGCTCTAGAACAAATGCCCGGTTATGCCAAATTTATGAAAGATCTGGTCACCAGGAAAAGATCGGTCACTTTTGAGGATGATGATAGATTGCAGCATTGTAGTGCTATTGCTACAAGATCCCTAGTACAAAAGAATGAAGATCCGGGCGCGTTCACTATTCCTTGTACAGTTGGGTCATTACATTTTGCGAAAGCATTATGTGATCTGGGGGCAAGCATAAATCTCATGCCCCTCTCAATTTACAAGAAGTTGGGTTTGGGGGATCCAATACCCACTGCAATGCGGCTATTGATGGCTGATTGGATAGTGAAACGGCCTATAGGGATACTCCATGATGTGCTAGTAAAAGTGGAGTCATTCATCTTTCTGGCCGATTTTGTTATTCTTGATTGTGAGGTCGATTTTGAAGTGCCTATCATTCTTGGGAGGCCATTCCTAGCTACAGGTAGAGCCTTAGTTGATATGGAGAAGGGATAGATGACATTCCGGTTGAATAATGAAGAAGCGACCTTCAACATTTGTAAGACCATGAGGCAGAGTGGTGAGCTCCAATCGGTATCTGCCATATCCCACAAGGAAAAGATGAAGAAGGAGAATGAACAAAAAACTGCAAAACGAGAGTTTATGGTTGGAGACTTGGTGCTTGTACACAGTTTTGGGTCACCTTGTCTCCCGGGCAAGCTCAAGTCCAAATGGACTGGCCCTTACATGATTACCCAAGTATTACCTCATGGAGCAGTTGAGTTACCACGACGGTCCATCGCATGGTCCGTCGACCCAGCCACGTTTTGGCAGATTTCCAGCAAACAGAGTCCTTGTTTAATTAGGTTTTTATTTTTTATAAATAGTTCGAAAAACCTCGTTTTTGAGGTTAGACTCTGAGATTATTAAATTCCTTATTGTTAGACTCTGTAATATTGGAACTTTTGATTGTTGATTAGTGTTAGATCTTGAGATTCTTACAAGTGATTTTTGGTGATTAATCAAGCAAACTTTCGGACTTTATTCTTTCTCATTGAAGTAAGTACATAAATTTTTATTTAATATATTTGAATATTGTGTTTATGGAAATGAGTAACTAAACTCCATAACTAGGGTTGTGGGAACCATAGGCAAATAATGATATAAACCCTAATTAAAAGAACAATTCTAGAATAGTGTCTTGCATGTATTAATAATTCTTTCATTTAGAAGTTTTTTTAACGGATGGCAAACGTTAGAACTCGTCTTAATGCTACTTGCCGGACCAAGGAGGTAGATAATAGGAAAAGAATTATTAACATAGATTTAGTGTGTACTATCTAATAGGCTAGTATTGATTGGTACGAGGTAATAACTTAGTCAAATATCGAATATGATGCTTAATATGAGGTAAGGATAAGGGTTAGGATAGCAACACACGTAGCCGGACCAAGCTGCGGAGTGAGATTTTCTAGATGCCGGACCAAGGATTTAGAAATACATAACTTATCACTTTGCATGGGGATAATGCCCAAGTACCCCCTCAACCTATGCCCGAAATCTCAGAGACACACTTATATTATACTAAGGTCCTATTACCCCCCTGAACTTATTTTATTAATAATTTTTTACCCCTTTTCGACCTACATGGCACTATCTTGTGGGACCAATGATGGCTGACTTTTTTTTCAAACTAGTGCCATGTAGGCTAAAAAGGGGTAGAAAATTACATATAAAATAAGTTCAGGGGGGTAATAGGACCTTAGTATAGTATAAGTGTGTCTCTGAGATTTTGGGCATAGGTTGAGGGGGTACTTGTGCATTATCCCCTTTGCATGAAAGATACTAGGAAAGAATTGTTATAGTTAGAGTTATCAAGTTATAAACCTGTGGGGAACACGTAACCCCTAGTTACTTTGATTAACATTGAAAGCTGTTAAGTGTCTCTTTCAAGTTCGTTATTTATTTTCACTTATTTAGAGATAGAACCCCCCCTTTTTATATTTTTACTTTCCAAGGAAGTTATTGACCATACGATAGTAATATTAAGTTAAAGTTAAGTCTAGACTATTTTCCTTGTGGGAAAGATCCCAACCTCACTAGTTGGGTTATTTACTTGACATGACCGTTTTTCTTCTTATTTGAGAAGTAAGTTTGAGCGTATCAAATTTTATATTCTGAGATATCCTTCCTCATGCCATCCAACTAATATATCTGCTTAAGATCATGATACATCATTGTGGAACCTGGATTTACGGAATATCTGGAACCATGGGCCTCTGCAACGATCCTGGTTCGCAAATCATCCACATCTAGTACACACAGCTTGTCCTGGTACCTAAGTATGTTGTCATCTCCCACATCAAAAGACTCATTAATTTTAACCAACACTGATTCCTTCAGCTCCATCAACACAGAATCAAGATGCTGACCCTCCTTCACTTCAACTACTACGGATGATTTAGAACAAGGATGAACTAAAACACCCATACTAGTAGAGTCAACTAACCACACACCCAGTCTGGACAGTTTATGTATATCTTTCATCAACTCCTTCTACTCATCCTCAACCTCGGCTGTACTTTCCATGCTCATACTACTTGAAGCATCAGCTACAATATTATCCCTACCTTGATGGTAGTGGACATTCATTTCATAGTCCTTCAACAACTCCAACCACCTCCGCTGAGGTAGATTCAACTCCCTCTGTGTGAAAACGTACTGAAGACTTTTGTGGTCTGTGAACACATCTACATATACTCCATATAAGTAGTGCCTCCACAATTGCTGTGCAAACACAACAACTACCAACTCTAGGTCATTAGTTGGATAATTATTTTCATGAACCTTGAGTTGTCTGGATGCATGAGCTATCACCTTACAACCCTACATAAGAACACAACCCAAACAAACCCTAGATGCATCATAATAAAAAGTGTAATTGTCACCAAACATAGGTAAAGTAATCACCGGGGCTGAACTGAGTCTATCCGTGAGCTCCTGGAAACTCTTATCACAAGCCTCCATCCATTCAAACTTAGCCTTCTTCTTAGTCAAAGCTGTTAGTGAGGCAGCAGTGGAGAAAAAACCCTGTACGAACCTATGATAATAACCAACCAATCCCAAGAATCTACGAATATCTGTGGTATTAAGAGTGTTTGGCCAGTTCTTAACAACCTCAATCTTGTTGGGATCTACCTCCACATCTTTGCCGGACACAACATGATCCAGGAAGGTCACTGATCTAAGCAGAATTCACACTTGCTGAATTTGGCATACAACTGATGTTGTGTAAGTACCTTCAAGGTTAGTCTCAAATGTTGTTCATGATCTTCCTTGGTATTAGAGTAGATAAGAATGTCATCACTGAATACTATGATGAAAGAGTCAAGGTATTTATGATAGACACTGTTCATTAGATCCATAAATGCAGCAGGTGCATTCGTGAGACCAAACGACATAACTAGGAACTCGTAATGACCATAACGGGAACGAAAGGTTGTCTTTGGGATATATCCATCCCTCACCCTAAGCTGATGGTACCCTGAACGAAGATCAATCTTAGAGAAGAAACTAGACCCTAGGAGTTTGTCGAACAAGTCATCTATTCTGGGAAGTTGATATTTATTCTTGATAGTGACTTTGTTCAGCTACCGATAATTGATATATATTCTAAGGGTTCCATCTTTCTTTTTCACAAACAACACTGGAGCACCCCAAGTGGATATGCTCGACTGAATGAAACCCTTATCATAGAGATCTTTTAACTGCGGCTTTAACTCTTTCAGTTCACCTTGAGCCATTCTGTAAGGAGGAATTGAAATTGGTTTATTATCGGGTTCTAAGTCAATACCAAACTCAATCTCTCGATGGGGAGGAATATCAGGAAACACATCTTGGAACTCATTCACAACAGGCCCTAAGTCTATAGAAGTAATGTCATGATAAAAAATTTTAACACTCACAAGATGACACAATAACCCCTTCGACATCATTTTATTGGCCTTAATGTTTAAAATCAAGGGATTAGGACGACTCGAGTTGTACCCATCCCAGACTAGCTCTTCTTCATTAGGGAAACAAAGTCTCACAACCCTACTACAACAATCTATACAACCATAACAACTATGAAGCAAGTCAATGCTAGAATAACATCAAAATCATGAAGTGGTAACTCAACCATGTCTGTACACAAAGTCTTACCACATACAATTATTGGGAATTCTTTATGAACCCTATCAGCTCTTATATTTCCTCCTATTCGGACAATCCTTCATCATGTGACCCGGTTAGCCACAATTGTAATAGGAGTTAAAGCCCATCATATACTCTCTTCCATGCAGTATGTGACACTTCCTACAAGGTGGCCTCTCATGAGCTGTAAAGTTTTATGAACTTCAAGGAGTAATCCATGACTGACATCGAGCCCTTCTTAAGGCTGGTTAATTCCTCAACCTTAGCCTGCTTCATTTCACTAGGAAATAACCACTCTACAAATGCCATCTTGAAAACATCCCAAGTCATAGGACCTCTTTCTAAGGCCCTGCTATCCTGCCACACTTTATACCAGGATTGAGCCACATCCCTTATCAGGTAGGATGCCAACTCAGACTTCTCCACATCAATCAAAACCAATAGCCTGAGCTTGTAAAGTGCTAGATAGGGCATCTATTCCAACTTTTTCCTTACTTCTCCATCTGTCAATCCAGTTGGGTCAACATGCATCACTATTCCAGCAGCTGGAGCCTAGGAACCTGAATTAGCCCAGCAGCTGCTCCTCCAATCTCTCTGCCTACTTTTCTCCTTGTATTTATCTTTTGGAAACTTTAAGATTTGATGTTAGATACTCTCTTAACACCAAGAAATCTGACATTAGAGAAGGAATGATAAGATTATAAGAAGGGAAGTTTCCTACGCATCATGCAGTCTCTTATCCAGAATAGTAGTGCACTTCACTACTATGAATTAGAAACTAGTCAATGTGGTTGATGTGAACCTATTATTTTTGGAATTTATACTATGGCGCTTATACCAACTTTGTCACAACCGGAGTCTAGAACCCAAACAAGACAGGCATTGTTGACCTCTTAGAGGTCGAAGATAATCCTACATACGTCATTCTTACTTCATCTCGATTAATTTTAGTAGAAACTTTGAAAATTTTGTTTTCTTATTTCATGCTAAACATCTTAAACTTAACATCATAGGCATTCACAAATCAACCATCTAATATGGAGAAAATCAAATGAAAAAATCAGTTCAAAATTTTATTAAACGTATTTTTGCCAAAACGACACCAATACAAAGTCGAAACAAAAGAGGAAAGAAACACTGGTGGAGCATGCTACAATAGCTATAGCCTACATCTAAGATATATAATAATGGTATACATCCTCGAACACATGAGATCCTACCAAGTCTGGATGAAAGCTTCACGTCCAGATAGTTGCGACTTAAACATGTATGCTCTAGCGTCCATCTGTGTCTGCATCTAAAATTGTAGAATTGTATGGGATTAGTACACACTTGTACTAAGTATGAGTATATTCAAGCACACACCAATGAAATGCATGATTAAAAACAGCTCTTTCCTAACAACATGATTATGGAAAGACAAGTCACTGAACTTGCAAAATTGGGATTAGGAAAGTTAGTGAGCATTCATAATTTGGATTAGGAAAGTGAGTGAACTTTCCAAATTTGGATTAATAAAGTCATGCCATGAGATTATCATGCATCATCATACTTATCATATTGTACACAACACATAACATCTTGGATATAACACATAACATATTGCTTATATCACATAAAAGTTTTCATATCATTCATTCATATGCCATGAGACCTTGGAATCATGGACTTGACATCAAGACCTCCCAAAATGAGGGCTCAACATATGGAACCTCAACTAGGGAGTCTTTTTTAGGAAACACAAAGGGTACTTCATTCATTCAAATGTACTTCATTTTATTTCATTAATAGGCTAGTGTGAACACCAACTATACCTAGGATGTAGTTTAAGACAATCATTGGGTTCGTTGTGCAATGATAAAGAATGGCCTAGTGTCATTACTTGAGTATTCCTCACCTCTTGATTATCCTATACTAACACCTTTGGTATCATTCATTTCATTAGTTTCATTATTTCAGGCTGGCCTCGTTCATTCATTGGGAACTTTAACTTTAACCGACATAGATCAAGTGAGCGTCATGAAATCCAGTGTCTTCCCCACACCGAAAAGAGGTGGAATCACCGTCAAAAGTGACCCAGAACATGCTAGTGTACATTGGAATTGAACAACGTTAGAGACCTATATTTGTATTATAGGTTCGAAGACTAGGAGATATAAGAAGAACCATACCCGACATGACGGACAGTCTCATCTCATGAGAGTTACATGAACCTCCCCCTTCCCGAAAAAAGGCATCACCACTCATAGCTAGTCTATCAGGGCTTAGTATAAAGTTCCATTACATTTAAATCATACGTCATGGAAGATGACTTCTAGTATGAGGACATCATAGCTCAATAGATGATTTCTCATCTCATCATAAGTATTAAGTGTGTTAATCTCAATAATTTCATGATAGTGTTCATAGAGACTGGTCTCTTCATTAACTTACACTCTCAGAGGTGTGTACGTTTTGGTAACATTTACTTAGTCTTATTTAAGATGGATCTCAACTTTTACAATAACCTCATATCATGTTGTCACATAATTCATTAACATTAGCATATTTTCTCTTCATAATTACTCACCCCTATTTACATGAATGTTCATTTCATCATATGCCAATGCACTTGGCCATTTAGTGTGTTTCACACTCTTACTTAACCCTTCTAGAGTGTCATCATTTCATTGTTAATTTTATTATTTCATTGTTCATTTCGTCATGTACTATTGCACTTTGCCATTTTGTGTGTCTTAAATCTTACTTAACCCTTCTAGGGTTACATCATTTAATTACATACATCTTAGATTCACTAATTTTGTAATGCATGCTAGACTTATGGGTCTATACATACAAGCCATGAGGTTTCGTTCATAGTTTGTTTAAGTGATGCATATCTTCCTAAGATTACGTGGTACAAGACTTATGCATCTTATATGTATACCAAGCTCTCGATTTCTATCTAAGTATATAGCATTATTCTTGAATATTTAATTCACGTATGACTTATGTATCAATATGGAATTTGGGCAAGGGGACCCGATTTCGAATCCCTTGGACAACACTTACATTTCTCATTTATTTCATTTTTGTCCACATGGCTTGGGGACCGAAGATCAAGCCCCAACGCCTTCATTTTCTTTTAATTTCTTTTATTTATATTTTCTCTTTCTTGGCCTGAGGGGTTTTGGGATCGAACCCCCATAGCCCCTTTTTATTTTAATTCCTTTTTCCATGGCTTATTAGAGTTGCCTATGAGGTTGTAGGATCGAACCCCCACATCCTCACTTTATTTTTCATTTAACTCTCCATTTCCGCCTAAAGGTTGTGGGTTCGATTCCCACGCCTCACACTTATTTTCTTTTTATTTTTTTCTTAACCTTGACCAAGAGTTTTTGGGTTCAAATCCCACTCCTCTCATTTCTGATTTTCATACATCATTTTCGATCCCAAAACCATGGTTTGAATCCCCTTCAGCATATTTATTTTTACTTTTTTTATTTTCATGGTTTTTAACATGGTGAAGTCACTGGTTCAATCCTCCATAACCTCACTTGTTTTAATTGATTTTTCACAACATTTTGAACCCTCTTAACTTGACCGAAACTCATCATTTGAAACTGGAATTTTTTTAGTTTTTATTCAACCGTTTCTCATCAAGTTAGACATTAGTTCTTAGGAAATTTCATGGTTCATTTAGAACGTTTTAGGTGCATTTTCATGGATTCGATTAGCCATGAGTTTTTCACTCAAATCATCGACATTACACTTCATATGAACATAACGATTTACATAAGTTTGTGCACGTAAGACTACAACCATAACATTACAATTTTTGAGCCTTAACGCGAGAACACCTACTCATGGTCACATTTTTGCACACATATGCACATAGTTTTGGAACACATAGGTTGTTACGGACAATGGCCCAGTTGGAATTTACTGGAGTAGGATTTTATCGATTGGTTTTGTTATATCATGGAAATCATTCTTGATCGCTACTTTCTGGAAAAGATGAAGCAATTCCAACTAAATCTACAGTGAGTTTTCGTATAGGTTGCGTAAGGAGGGAGTTAGAGTGCGGCCTCCTATGTACGAAAAGGAGATAGTTGAAGTGTTTGTGAGGGTAAAAGAGCCCAAATACTATGAGAGAATCATATTGCTCGTTAGAGAAAAATTTGCTAAGATTGTCAAGGTTGGTGAGAGTATCGAACATGAGTTGAAAATCGGGAGGAATGCCCGTGTTGCTGCGTCATCCAGATCGTCGAATTTGTTGAAAAAGAAAACAGAAAATGTTTCTACAATCTCTTACGAGGGGAAGAAGACCCCTAGAAGATCATCATCCTACCAAGGTCGTCCTCGACCTTCCCAGAATTCTTACCAGGCTTACTACACGCAAACCAGTTATCCAAATATTACTCCTCTCATCTACCAAAATGCTACCTCCACATACAAAAATTACACCCTCCAAACAACCAAAATCTATCTCCTGTTTACCAAAATTCTCCTTCACTTTATCAAATTCCATCCTCCATTTACCAAAATGTTGCTCCTAACTATACGAATGTGCAAGAAAACTACAGTGCACCCCCACCAGTATATCAAGTTGAAACTCCAGTATACCAAAATTCCCCCATAAATTACCAAGCTCCATCACCGAATTATTAAACAAATCCTTATCCAAGAAACCCAACTCCTCTTCCAAATACCCGAAATTATGAAAAGACACCTCCTCCTCAACAAGGAAACTATGATGCCCCTCGACCAATATTCGAGGAGAAAACCCCCCAGAAACATTATCGCGCTTGCTGAAAGCTGAATAAAGTTGTACGAGTGACTGTTTGCGACTGGATACATTCACCTGGTGGGGCCCAAGTCGGTGGATTCTAGTTACAAATTCTACAGACCCGATCAAAGATATGTGTATCACTCCAACAACGTTAGACATGATACTGAGCATTAAATCAACCTCAAACACAAGATTCAAGATCTGATCGACAAAGAAATGATTTCCCTTCAAATAGTTGCGCACAATGTCAACACCAATCTTTTGCAGAATCATGGAGGCGTCAATATGATAGAGACGAATGATGACTAGTGCGGGACTAAGGTGATAACTCCGATTGTCCATGATGAGTTAGAAAGGGTTTGTGATCCTGACACCCGCAAAGGTTGTTGCCTTGGTGCCATTCGAAGATCCTTCTACGCCAAAGTTTGTTATTGAAATCGGTGCCACTCAAGGTATGACCCAATTTGGGAGGTGTTATAATCCCGAAGAGTTGGATTTTGGAGGAAAGAAGAATGATCAAGGGAAAAGGCCGATAAGTGAGGGTGAGGCTGAAGAATTTTGGAATAAAATGCAGCCTAAAGACTATTCAATTGTAAATCATCTAGAGAAAACTCCTACTTAGATTTTTGTGTGGGCCTTGTTGATGAACTCCCAGTTGCATAGACAGGTGTTGATGAAGGCTCAATATGACACATATGTTTGTGTGAGCACAAGAAGCGATAATGTAGTGACTATGATCAACCAAGTTATCCGAGGGCATCAGATTAGCTTCTCTGACGAAGAGTTTCCCTTTTAAGGGAGGTCGCACAAAAGGTGTTGCATTTCACTGTCATATGCCATGAAAAGGTCATAAACCGTTTCTTGGTGGACGATGGGTCCGGTCTCAACATTTGCCCCTGTTGACTCTAAGGCAGTTAAGGTTTTACTTGGGGAAGCTGGAACAAAACCAAATCAATATAATAGATTTCAATGGAGTATAGAGAGATATGTTAGGAATGGTGAATCTTGATATCTAAATGGGTCCAGCGGAGATCATTGTACATCATCTATAACCTTCTTCTAGGATGTCCTTTCATCCATATGGCTGGAGATGTGCCTTTCTACTCTTCATTAGATGATGAATCTCATTTGGAAGGACGAAGAACTGGTTATTCATGGGGAAAGGAGTCACTCTAGTAGACAGACTCCTATTATTGATGAAGCCTCGTGAGGTACCAATTTCTATTTGGTGGAGCTGGTAAATGCCATAGGTGTTGATTTGTCCCAACATCCTCTTATGTATGCCGTGTACAAGATGATCACCACTGTAATGCTGCAGAATGGGTTTGAACTAGGTTTTTGATTTGGCAGTAATTCCCAAGGAATTAGTGATCATATTCCAGTCCCTGTAAAAGGACCAAATATGGTTTTGGTTACGTCCCCACAGATGATGAGATGAAGATGAAGAAGAACAGTGATAAAGCATTGGTTAAGCCAATCCCTTATATGTATCAATAATTTCCGGGTTGGGAGTAAGCCGATCATGATGGCCTTGTGGAAGGAATTTGCGACCTTTTTAAGGAGATCGATGCTGTCATAGAGGACAAATTCGATCTAGTTGGTATCTGCAATGTTGAGCCTGGAGAGCAGCTGCAGAATTGGACTTCTACAACAATCTTTATTCCCCGGTCATCTTGGTAGAAAGACATTGTTCATGCATGTTTTGAAATCGATGGTATTCCAGAGAGGCCCGAGATTCACCATTTTGATATTTCTTTAATTGCTCAAATTTTAAAATTCCCCCCTCCCCCTCTACACCGTGATGTTTAAAAAGACAACATAGCCACCTCCATGGCCAAAGTTTGCATTCATTTCCAATTTGAATGAAAGACCCTTTTTTGAAAGCTTGTGTATTTACTTATCTACTATATTTACTTTCCAAACTTTGTATGTTTATGATTTTAGCAACATTAATTTTAAACCTGCCAATGTCATGTCATGTTACGAGCTGAACGAACAAAATAAAGCAGTGATGACAAGGATAAAGAGTATGAAGAGGAAGATGAGGTACCTGAGTATGTTGGTGAGGAATTTAGGCAGTTCGAAAATTAGCATAAGTTGAATTTGGAAGAAACAGAGACTATGAATACGGGAGACCAAGAGTGTGTCAAGGAGGTTAAAATCATTGTCCACTTGACTGAAGCTTAAAGAAAGGGACTGATTCATTTGCTTACTGAATACATTGATGTGTTCATCTTGGAAGTCAGCAACATGCTTGGGCTGAGTACCAATATGATGTCTCACAAGTTGCTGATTAATCTAGGTTTTAGTCCAGTGAAACAGAAGGCTCAAAAGTTTAATACTGAGTTAAGTCTGAAGATTAAAAAAGAGAAAACCCAAAAGATCGAGTCTCGATTAGCTGAAGTGACGCAATATCCGACTTGGTTGGCCAATGTTGTTTCGATCGCCAAAAAAGTTGGGAAAATTAGAACTTGTGTCAATTATAGATATCCTAGTAAAGCATGCCAAAAGGAAAATTTTCTGTTGCCAAACATTCATTTTATGATCGATAATTGTGCTAAGAATGTAATGCAGTCGTTTGTGGATTGTTATGCAGGTTATCATCAGGATGGAAGAGGAAGATGCAGAAAAGATAGCTTTTATTACGTCTTGGGGTGTATATCATTACAGAGTCATGCCATTCATCCTAAAAAATGTTGGCGCTACTTATATGAGGGCTATGAAAACCATATTTCATGACATGATTCATAAGGAGATCGAGGTATATGTAGAAGATGTCATAATCAAGTTCCGCGAGAGTTATAACCACTTAACATATTTAAAGAAGTTCTTCGATCATCTGTGCCATTTTAACTTGAAATTAAATCTCTCTATATGTGTTTTTGGAGTGCCATCCGACAATTTTTTGGGATTTATAATCAGCAGAAGAGGTATTGAGCTCAACCCTTCCAAGATTAAGGCAATTCAAGATTTATCTCCTCCGAAGACTAAGAAGGAGGTGATGAGTTTCTTAGAGAGGTTGAACTACATCAGTTGATTCTTAGCCCAATCAACTGTGGTGTGTGAGCCTATCTTAAAGTTGTTGAAGAAAGACGATTTGACAAAGTGGACTGAAGAATGTGAACTGCTTTTGATGCTATCAAGAACTATCTGTCCAATCTGCCGGTGTTGGTGCCTCCGCTTGAAGGGAGTCCTTAGTTGCTATATTTGTCTATCTCAGATAACACATTTGGATGCGTACTTGGTCAACACGATGAGACAGGGAAGAAAGAGATAGATATTTATTACATAAGTAAAAAATTTACTCTATATGAGTCTCGTTATACTCTTCTGGAGAGAACGTGTTTTGCATTAATATGGATTTCCCAAAAACTAAGGCATTATTTGTCTTTTTATACTATGAACCTCATTTCTAGGATGGAACCCTTGAAGTATAGTTTCCAAAAGGCGATGCCGACCAAAAAGTTGGCTAAATAGAAAATTCTTTTGAGCGAATTTGATCCTGTGTATGTGACCCAGAAGGTGATAAAAGCACTGGCCTTGGCTAATCATCTTGCAGAAAATCCTGTTGATAAAGAGTATGAACTGCTCAATACTTATTTTCCTTATAAAGAAGTTTCGTTTGTAGGTGAAGATATTCCTTAAGCATATTCTGGATGGAGGCTATTCTTTGATGGAGCAGCAAATTATCAAGGAAGAGGTGTTGGGGCAGTCTTAGAGTCAGAATCTAGTCAACACTATCCCATGGAGGCTAAACTCTGATTCGATTGCACGAACAACATGGCTGAAAATGAAGCTTGTCTCATTGGTTTTAAAATGTCCATCGACATGAGTGTTCACAAACTCCTAGTTATTAGAGATTCAGATTTGTTGATTCATCATGTTCAAGGAGAATGGGCTTTAAAGAAGGCAAAAATCACATCGTATGTGCAATATATACAGAAGTTGTGCAAGAAATTTTGCAAGAATGAGTTCAGACACGCTCCCAGAACACAAAATGAGTTGGTTGATGCTCTTTCCACCATTGCCTCAACGATTAAAAATTTAGATACCGATTATATTGGTCCTCCGGATATAGAAATGAAAGAACATCTGGTCCATTGTTCACACGTTGAAGCAGAACTAGATGATTTGCCATGGTATTTTGATACAAAAAAGTATTTTGAGTTTGAAAATTACCCTGAAGATGCAACATCCAACCAGAAGAAGTTGATACGCCGTATGGCTCTCAACTTCTTTCTAAGTGGAGAAGTTCTTTACAGGAGGACTCCAGATTTAGGTCTTCTTAGATGTATCGATGTTGTTGAAGTTGTGAAGCTTATTGAACAGATACATGCTGGATTCTGTGGTACGCATATGAATGGACTCACTTTGGCGAGGAAGATATTTCGAGATGGTTATTTGTGGATGAATATGGAGTATAATTGTAGCAAGTTTGTGCAGAAATGTCATAAATGTCAAGTGCACGGTGATTAGATCCGAGTGCCACCTCACGAACTCAATGCTATGAGTTAACCTTGGCCATTTGTATCTTGGGGCATGGATGTCATCAGTCTGATAGAACCAGACACCTCTATTGGACAAATATTAATTTTTGTTGCAATTGATTACTTCACCAAGTGGGTGGAAGCAGCTTTGTACAAGTCGGTCACCAAGAAAGTTGTAGCAGATTTTGTTCGCAATAATCTCATATGCAGGTTTGGAGTAACAGAGTCTATCATTACTGATAATGATGCTAATCTCAACAGTAACTTAATGAGAGATATACATGATCAATTTAAGATTACTCACCGAGACTCAACCGCTTATTGTTCTCAAATGAACGGAGCTATAGAGGCTACCAATAGGAATATCTAGAAGATTCTGAGGAAAATGATTGACAATCACTGAGGTTGGCATGATATGCTGCCATATGCTTTATTGGGATATTTAACAACTGTCAGAATATTGATTGGAGCTACCCCATACTTACTGGTGTATGGAACAGAAGCAGTCATACCTGCTGCAGTTGAGATACTGTCTTTTAGAATCATTCAAGAAGCTGAATTAAGTAACGCTGAATGAGTCAGCAAGCGGATTGACCAATTGAAATTGATTAACGAGAAGATAATGGTTTCCGTTTTTCATGTCCAACTATATCGACAGAGAACGATTCATGCTTTCCATAAGTGAGTTAGAGCCAGAATTTTTAAAATCGGTTAGTTAGTCCTTAAGCTCATTTTCCTCACCAAGACGAGTATAACGGAAAATTTGCACCAAATTGGCAAGGACCATACATGGTTCACAAAGTATTATCTAGAGGTGCTGTGGTCTTGTCGGAGATGGATGGCACCACATGGTTGAAACTGATCAATTCAGATGTTGTCAAAAGATATTACTTGTGAAGCTTCAATTTACATTTCTGTCATTTGCTTGTAATCGTTCTATTTCCTTGTATTTGCTTTGTTTAAAATTTTATCCCTTTTATAATCAACTACATCTAACCTAAATTCTCATGAATGAAATACATAGGCAGCCTATGTCGGCCTCGAACACCTTATTTATCCCTTTTAATATTTCTTTTTTATCTAAACTACGTTCGACCTGAATTCTCAAGCATGAGATACGTAGGAGTCCTATGTCGGCATCGGTCGATTTCTTTGTAAAATTTTGTTATTGTTGTTAAACTTGAAGGGGGAACTAGGTTTGACCTGATTCCTGCCTCAATGGGATATGTAGGCTCCACAACGGTTCGGTCATATCTCCCGTAAGATTTCTATTTTCTTTATGATAGAAATTGGGACAAAATTTTTGAGGGGGACTCAAAAATTCACAAGGAAGAAGTTTTTCTCGCAACAAGTTAAGACTGAAGTCACTTGGAAATTTGCAACTGGACAAAATTTTTTGGAGGATCTCAAAAATTCTGTGATTTACTCACCGACGGTTGAAGATAAAACGAGACATGTAACTAGGACAGAAATTTTGAGGATGTCTCGAAAATTCAACATATTTTTACCAACAGTCTAGAGTTACTGGGATACTCTCTACCGAATAATTAGATAGATGTCTAAGCATCAGACTCAAAGAAGTTTTCTAAGACTGATGTGACATGATACTTGTCATTAAGCTTTTTTAAAATACTACTTTTTGAAATTTAATAATTCTTAAAATTTTCCCTTTATGTTTCTGTTGTTTTGGCATGAAATATTTTGACTTATCTATCAAGAGTCGTGAGATCATAAAATCAAGCAAAGATGGCGGGGAAGAAGCAAACAATTGAAGAAATCGACACAGATCAGTTCATTTTAAAACTAACAATTTTTTTATAGACGCAGGTTTATAGGTTTTTGAAATCAGCATATTTCTCCGATGGATGAATATGAAGAAGTCAAGGGGCAAAGGACTCTCCCAAAAATAACAATTTTTCGGCGGATGCATGAAATATTTTATATTGATTATATGGAAGACTTGGGAGTGAGAACAATATTGTTTCATTCAATTCCCAACAACTTGAAATAAATAATTAAGATACAACTGTGTCCAAAGACGAATCAACTGAAAATCTCGAGGAAGACGTTTTACAGCGTTTCGTCAAAGACATATTCTGCATCATATAATCAGACATGATAGTATTACTACTCTTAGGGGCATTTCATTTATATCATGAAATTAGATGATACACTACTGGGAGGATCGTCTTACTGTATTTTCAATTGAGACGATATCATTGTCCGGAAAGCACCTAGAAGATCATTATGTCGCTCGATTGAAGCACTATCTCCATTTGTTATCAAGGATGGCATATCACGAGTTGATATTCATGCATCGCGAGTATATTTTGTATGCATCGCGAGTTAATATTCATGCATCGTGGAAGTCATGCATCGCGAGTTAATATTCATGCATTGCAGAATTTCATTCATCATGAGAAGATGTGCGTGCCTTGAAAAAAGTCAAGCACCGCAAGAAGATATTGTCACGACCGGGGAGCATCCCCTACAAGTAACATGGCGTACTTAACCTCTCGGAGGTCTTATACCATAGTTATCATTCATCGCATCGATATAGTAAATTAAGCAGAAAATTTAAAACATTTCATAGCACCTCATATGCTAGAAACTTTACTTCATATACATATAAAATATAAGTCATAATACAAATATAGACTCTACGTCTCTTTGTCATATTAGACTCAATAACTTTGGAGTACATTAGCGTTGCGACCCTTAAGACATAATACAAAACTTCCCATATTTAAAGACTTTACAGTAAGTACACGTTAGGACATCCTTGGACTTAAGGATTCATTTCCTTGAGCTTGGGAATCACCTATCAAGCTATTCATCATTCAATACACCATTTAATCATCCATAACCTACACTTTATGTTAAAAAAAATAGAGAAGAATGGCATAAGCACAAGAATGTACTAAGTACGACAACCATGCAAAAACATGCATTAAAAGGAACATTTTCTTTGAAATCATACTTCACCCCTTTTTGAGTAAATCATCATAAAACCTTTATCAATAGCATATATATCATTTTCATACTTCATAGAAACACATTCAAAGGCCAAACATCATAGAAAAGCACATATAGAATTTAAGTCCAATTAGAGGTCACTTTACAGTGAGCTCATTCCTTTGTACAGTGAACTATTCCTTTTAATTCATTCGTCTCGAAAGTAATCCTTTAGGGATACTTGGTGCAATGTATCACCTTAGGAACACAAGGAAAATCATACATATCATCTACACATGACAACACATACCATCATAGAAGTATAATACCACATAGACATAGTTAAGTCAAGACCTTCATCATATAGTCAACAAGATCAACATTATGCATAAAGACTCATATCATGCACATCTTCATAACAAGTAGACAAATAATACAATATCATGCATAAGGAACAAATACATAGTGACATGCATTAGAACACCTTCCTAGAACTTCCTAAGGAGTTACTTGTGCAATGTCTAGATGGGTTCATTTTCCACCTATCCTAAGTAACCTCCCTTAGGTCATTATATTTAGGGTCCTAGTCATTAACTTCCATTGTCGATTTTACTTTAGGTAAAATATAGCCCTAACCTACATAGACCAAGTAAGGCTAAACATGGAATCCGGTGTCATAAAACCCCATACCGATTAAGGGTGGTCCGCCGTCCAAAGTATAACCCATCATAAACATAGCTTTATAGGTGGATCCACTAGCTAGTATCCTATGGTGGAAATATAGTTATGGTTCATGTGAAAATACTCTTTATTCCAAATTAGGCATTGCAGTTTTTCACTTATGGAAACCCTATTTATGCCCATTGAGGCCTCGTGGTTATCCACCTCATGAGATTAATGGTGACCTACCTTCCTACCATGGGAAGGGACACACACTCATATTCAAGTTCACTCGGTGCTAAGCTAAGTTCCCTTCATTAAAAACCTTTATTATACTTTTACTTTATAAATCATAGGTTTAGGAGAGTCATCCCCTCATATGCTCAACTCATAGGTCATAGATGGAAGTTCATCAACCTAAATCATGTAAAGAATCCATTCACATGAACATAACATATGTAAAGCATCATCTAGTTTAGGTTACACATGAATACACCATTCAAGGCCCCTCTCTTGACTAGATCTTCATACATGTGTGTGTGTATACATATATATGAGCAAACCTTTCACATAACAGATTAAATCACACAAGTTCATATATACATATTCATACATATAAAAACAAAAACTAGAACTATCCTATCAAGGTAAACAGGTGCAATGCATAGGCAAAGTCCCATACCCTTTCCCATACTAGTACACCTATCAAGTCATCCTAGTAAGGAATACATAACATACTTCACATACATATAATTTACATGCATAGTAGTAGACAATAGTGAATATGAGAACAACCTTTCATTTAGACACCATGACCTTTACTCCTTGTAACATGCATGCGAGTGAGTGAGTGTGTACATTGTTCAACATGATCACATAATGGCTATCAACAACATATTTAGGCATCCACCCTATTAGACCATAATATATCTTCAAGCATAAACCACAAAACACACAATAGCATAGGAGACAAGCCAACTTCATATTACACTTAAGACTCCTAACTTGTGTTATTCATGCATTCACATAGGGGTACATAGATAAGGGATAATTTCACCATTGTTACTCATCAATGGAAGCACCTATACTTCACCCTAACATGGATATATACATGCTTACACAATATTTATACAACCTAAATCATAACTAGAATAGGAAAGTAGGCATAAGCTTCATAGAGTATCATCGTAAGTACATGATCATATATTTATCAATTTGCCTTCATGAACATGGTCAACACATATATAGATTGACAATAAAGTAGACACCGCCATCATAAGTAGACCATACTACAAAATATCATACAAGGCTTCATCAACTTCAATACTATACGGAAAGTAGAAGAGATAAGCATTGTTACCAATTTCTCACCCATTGATCATCATTCATAAATACACCTTGTTCATGAAAAATTTCATATATAGGTCAGTAGCTAAATTTACTTTAATCATAGAAGAAACCATGTACAAGTCCCTACAACATCAGACTATAACATAATACAAGGAATCTCACATGTACTAGGAAGTAGAAGAACATAGATCTTTAATACAATTAACCTGCATTGATCATCAATTATACTTCATTTGTGTCATAAGTCTAGGGAAGTATCTAATCACACACTTAATCATAAAGAAACCATGCGTAAAAGCTACAACATAGGCATTAGACTTGTCCATTCGCTAGAGGATAGAAGACTTTACCAATACCATGAACTCTCTAAAGATTTGATAATCATTCATATTTTATCAACAATAAACTCATTAGGCAGTAGCTTATTTGATAAGAAATAAAGACAAAATCATGATTCATCTAATCATAATTCGAGATCCATCACACACTTAACTTTTTGACTTCATAACCTAAAATAATCTAGACCAATTAATGCAAGCCTTTATTAATTTGATTATTAAGGATTTACACCTTAAAAATTCATCCATTATATTACCCTAAAACAGTAGCCACATCAGTTCATACATAATCAAAACTCTATCCAACCGATCTCACAATCGACTTCAAGGCAACACGTAGAAACATAGGCTATCCATGTTCAAATATTCATACATTGATTCTCATAGATCCTTCAACATCAATTAAACATATATTTATGTAAATAACAGCATATACAATCCCTTCAACGTAATAGAATCATAATTCAATCGATAGCAATTCAAGATCACAAATCCCATGCAAGGCTAAATCACTTTGGTGATGGAGCATGGGTTCATCATGCAAATGGATTGAAAACCGCTTAAAAATCAGTATAAAATCATCAATATATTCTTATTATGACTTTAAAATCATTTTATGAAATAACCCATGGCAGATTGAAGAAGAAAGTGTTTGATAATATTTTTCTCTTTTGAAATCTTTGAGAATGACTCTCTAGATGAAGAGATTACTGGATGAAGATCACCATAATTTTGTCTAGTTGAAAACTATAAAACAAGACGATTCACCTATAGAAAACCCAGCTCCAAGCAATTATTGAGCTTCACCAACAATGGAGGTTCGAAGGGAAATATTTTTTGGATGGAAAGGTTTCTTACATGTGAGAGGGCTCTCGAAGGGGGTGATCACGTTTTTAATGACTTATATACACCAAAAAAATAGATAAATAAACCTATTAGGGTCAGGTTAGGATGTAGGGTTAATTTCCCATACACCCCTTAAATGAAACAGACGCAGGCTGCCAGTTGCAAGCCACCTTTGATGATGGCAATGACGGGGCGTCGAGGCCGGCCATGCCTGGACTCCGTAGCCTCACACTTAGACAAAATTGGCTCAATACCTTTCCAAGGAATGTATCCCTTGATGAAATCTGCTCGACGGGACGTTGGTGGACCAACGGTCCGTCGTTGGGTCCGTCAATGGACACTGCCCAGGTAGTGTCTTGGGCATCTTTGGGTCCTTCTTTTGGGGCCTCTTGTGGGGACCTTAAGAAGTCGTACCCATATGTTTCCAACATGATTATAGCACTTAACAAGTTATAGACCTTCCACATAAATTTCATCCAAAACAAACACCAACAAGACGTCAAAACAGGCCAAGAACCATCATGACACACGTTGAACATCTTAAGGGCTATCCTTTGAACGCCTTGGACGTTCTGGGTCGTTTGACCTCGAAACTTCTCAAAACATTATATAATACATTTAAACATTATTATAAATCATTTAGATACTTATTAGACTAATTTAATACAGATTTTGTAATGTATTGACACATGAGGCACATAAGCAACTAGTCGTTGAACGTCTTGGTCGTCCCTTGACGTTCGACTTCAAAATCACTACAAACTTTTCACACTTTATATATATCATATAATAAGAAAAGTTAGAACCTTAGAACATAATTAAACACCCATAAACACATAGAACAACATATTAGGCATCTAGGTGACTTAGTCGTCGAACGTCTTAGTCATCCCTTAACATTCGACTTCCAATACCTCTAATATTTTAGCTGTTGCGCATATACTATATTTTTGAAGCATATTTAGGACATTAGAACTTTAATAAAAACATGTTATGATCTATATACCTTATCTAATTTTCGGGGTCTTACAATATCCCCCACTTGGGAACATTCGTCCTTGAATGACACTGAGGGCTCTTTAATCACAACAAGGACTTCAATGCATATAAGAGCAGTTCATAACATTATTAACACCATCAAGTAATTTTAGCACTCAATGCACACAAGCAATCAAAACTCTTACTCACTCACTTTTTAATGCATCAAACACAAAGGCTCCTATCATGTTCATAGAAGGAGCTTCCTTCTTCTAATCATAACATGGTCATTACGCCTTAATTCATTAAGAGATCATCTTGCAAGACCACACATAGGCAGATTTCAACTACACTGAAGAATCACTTGAGGCACTCATACTTCAAACCACATAGACTTGAGTTAGTTGAATTACAAAGATCTTTATTTGTTAGACCTAGTGCCATGAAGGTCATACTCAGTCAAACCATGCTTAGTGATGTCCATGGAGGAATGTCCTTCTTCTCAACACACTGACATGTATCATGAGTCTACACCTTACCAAATACAAGGTCAATTTCCTCTTAAAATGAGAAATTCTCAACTTTTAACCAAGACATGCTCATGGTTCCTTCCTAGTGAAGTCTAAATGGTAAGTTCCACCAAATACATCACAACAAAATAGGAAGCCATTCCACAAATTTCTTTTCTTAACATAATACTCACCCTTATAGTTAGCCTCATTTTGGAAAAATAACACAAATTATAGGCACACACATGGACACTTAGCTAAACATGCTTTCACTTTTAAAGAATGAGCCTACAATTATTTTATTCCAAATCATAAAAGTCACATAGTTTTCAAGACACTCAACATAATTCATTTTAAAGAGATTCAATTTTTATTATAAGGCTAAACATTCCACCTCACAAATAACTTACAGTTAACCTTTCAAGTCGCCTTAGTTAGTTTATACATCATCAAATAAGGACAAGTGTCACCTTCACACATACTCATTCAAACCATAAACCAAATATAAGCATTTTAACTCACCTTTTATCCCTCAAGCATAGAGCAATCTCATCCAAGCAATCACATCTAAAAGACCATCGGACAAGAAAACATAAGAGAGAGATCTTATAGAATTAAGTTCTATGGCACGACATGAGAATGATGAAGAAGGGAAACTCTATCATCATATACCCTCTCGTACCATTTGATGTGTCGCGACTCACCACCGATGATACAAGACTCTACTAGACGTGACAATATGAGACTTCAAAACAATTTTTAAAAACCTTGTGCTCTGATACCACATTTTTTCACGACCGGGGAGAACCCCCTGGAAGTAACATGGCGTACTTGCCCTCTCAATGGTCTTATACCATAGTTATCATTCATCGCATCGACATAGTAAATTTAGAAGAAAATTTAAAAAATTTCATAGCACCTCATATGCTAGAAACTTTACTTCATATACATATAAAATATAAGTCATAATACAAATATAGACTCTAAGTCTATTTGCCATCTTAGACTTAATAACTTTGGAGTACATTAGCGATGCAACACATAAGACATAATACAAAACTATACAATAATTAAAGACTTTACAGTAAGTACACGTTAGGACATCCTTGGACTTAAGGATTCCTTTCCTTGATCTTGGGAATCACCTATCAAGCTATTCATCATTCAATACACCCTTTAAGCATCCATAACCTACACTTTATGTAAAAAGTTGAGAAGAATGGGATTAGCACAAGAATGTACTAAGTACGCCAACCATGAAAAACATGCATTAAAAGGGACATTTTCTTTGAAATCATACTTCATGCCATATTGAAAAAATCATCATAAAACCTTTATAAATAGAATATATAGCATTTTCATACTTCATAGAAACACAATCAAAGGCCAAACATCACAGAAAAGTACATATAGAATTTAAGTCCACTTATAGGTCACATTATAGAGAGCTCATTCCTATGTACAGTGATTTATTCCTTTTAATTCATTTGTCTCCCAAGTAAACCTTTAGGGATACTTGGTGCAATGTATCACCTTAGGACCACAAGGAAAATCATACATATCATCTACACATGACAACACATACCATCATAGAAGTATAATACCACATAGACATAGTTAAGTCAAGACCTTCATCATAAGTCAACAAGATCAACATTATGCATAAAGACTCATATCATGCACATCTTCATAAAAAGTAGACAAATACTACAATATCATGCATAAGGAACACATACATAGTGGCATGCATTAGAACATCTTCCTAGAACTTCCTAAGGAGTTACTTGTGCAATGTCTAGATGGGTTCATTACTTCCACCTATCCTAAGTAACCTCCCTTAGGTCATTATATTTAGGGTACTAGTCATTAACTTCCATTGTCAATTTTACTTAAGGTAAACTATAGCCCTAACCTACATAGATCAAGTAATGCTAAACATGGAATCCGGTGTCATAAAACCCCACAAATGGTCTGCCGGCCAAAGTATAACCCATCATAAACATAGCTTTATAGGTGGATCCACTAGCTAGTATCAATATAGTTATGGAACATAGAGGTACATGTGAAAACCCTCTTTATGCCAAATTAGGATGCAGTTTTTCACTTATGGAAACCCTATTTATGACCATTGAGTCATTATGGTTATCCACCTCATGATATTTATGATGACCTACCTTCCTACAATGGGAAGGGACACACACTCATATTCAAGTTCACTCGGTGCTAAGCTAAGTTCCCTTCATTAAAAACCTTTATTATACTTTTACTTTATAAATCATAGGTTTAGGAGAGTCATCCCCTCATATGCTCAACCCATAGGTCATAGATGGATGTTCATTAACCTAAATCATGTAAAGAATCCATTCACATGAATATAGCATATGTAAAGCATCAGCTAGTTTAGGGTACATATGAATATACCATGTAAGGCCCCTCTCTTGACTAGATCTTCATACATGTGTGTGTGTGTATACATATATGTGAGAAAACCTTTCACATAACACATTAAGTCACACAAGTTCATACATGCATTTTCATACATATAGAAACCAAAACTAGAACTATCCTATCGAGGTACACATGTGCAATGCATAGGCAAAGTCCCATACCCTTGACCATTCTAGTACACCTATCAATTCATCCTAGTAAGGAATACATAACATACTTCACATACATATATTGTACATGCATTTTAGTAGACATTAGTGAATATGAGAACAACCTTTCATTTAGACACCATGAACTATACTACTTGTAACATGCATGCGAGTGAGTGTATGTACATTGGTCAACATGATCACATAATGGCTATTAACAAAATATTGAGGCATCTACCTTCTTATAACATAATATATCTTCAAGCATAAACCACACAACACACAATAGTATAGGAGACAAGCCAACTTCATATTACACTAAAGAGTCCTAACTTGTGTTATTCATTCATTCATATAGGCTTACATATATAAGGGATTATTTAAACATTTTTACTGATTAATGGCTGAACCTATTATCCACCCTAACATGGATATATACATGCTTACACAATAGCCATACAACCTAAATCACAACTAGAATAGGAAAGTTGTCATAAGCTTCACATAGTATCATCGTAAACACATGCTTATATATTTATCAATTTGACTTCTTGGCCATGGTCAACAAATATATAGATTGAAAATAAAATAAACACCGCCACCATAACTGGACCATACTACACAATGACATACAAGGCTTTATGAACTTCAATAGTATACGTAAAGTAAATGACATAAGCATTCTTACAAATTTCTCATTCCTTAATCATCATTGATCAATACACCTTGTTCATCAACAATGCATATATAGGTCAGTATATTAATGTACTTTAATCATAGAATAAACCATGTACAAGGTGCTACAAGATAATACTATAACAGAATACAAGGAATCTCACATGTACTAGGAAGTAGAAGAACATAGATCTTTAATTCAATTAACTTGCATTGATCATAAATTATATTTAATTAATGGAATAAGTCTAGGGAAGTAGCTAATAATACACTTAATCATAAATAACTCATGCTTAAAGCACTTCAAGATCAAGCTTCAACATAGGCATTAGACTTGTCAATTTGCTAGAGGATAGAAGAATTTACCAATACTATGAAGTCTCTAAGGATTTTATCAACATTCATATTTTATAAACAATACACTCATTATGCAGTAGCTAATTAGATAAGAAATTACGACGAAATCATGCTTCATCTAACCACAATTCGAGATCCACCACACACTTAGGTTTTTGAATTCATAGCCTAAAGGAATCTAGATCAATTCATGCAAGCCTTTCTTAATTTAATCATTAAGGATTTACACCTACAACATTCATCCATTAAATCACCCTAAAATAGTATCCACAGCAGTTCATACATAATCAAAACTCTATCCAACCGATTTCACAATTGACTTCAAGGCAACATGTAGAAACATAGGCTATTCATGTTCAAATCTTCATAAATTGATCCTCATGGATCCTTCAACATCAATTCAACATAAATTAATGTAAATAACAGCATATACAATCACTTCAACATAATAGAATCATAATTCAATCGATAGCAATTCAAGATCACAAATCTCATGCAAAGCTAAATCGCTTCGGTGATGGAGCATAGGTTCATCATGCAATTGGATTGAAAACCAATTCAAAATCAGTAGAAAATCATCAATACATTCATATTATGCCTTTGAAATCACTTTAAGAAAGAACCCATGGCAGATTAAAGAAGAAAGTGTTTGATCATATTTTTCTCTTTTGAAATCTTTGATAATGGCTCTCTAGATGAAAAGATAACTAGAGATGAAGATAACCATACCATTGTCTAGTTGAAAGCCTCTAAAACATTATGATCCACCCATAAAAAACTCAGCTCCAAGAAGTTCTTGAGCTTCACCAAGAATGGAGGTTTGAAGGGAAATATTTTTTGGAGGGAAAGGTTTCTTACGTGTGAGAGGATTCTAGAATGGGGTGATCATGTTTTTGATGACTTATATACACCCAAAAATAGCTAAATAAACCTATTAGGGTCAGGTTAGGACATAGGGAGAATTTACCATTCACCCCTTAAATGAAACAGACACAGGCTGCCAGTTGCAGGACACCTTCGACGATGGCATGACGAGGCGTCGAGACCATGATGGGCCGTGTCTGGCCTCTGTCGCCTGACACTTAGCCAAAAAGTCTAGATACAACACTGGATGAGCAGATCAACACTCTACGGGCCATGCCGCCATCTTCCAAAGTTGTGTTTGCCGAGCCGTACGTGGCAATAAGCAAGTACATCATCCGCAAAGAGGTGGAAAAGTAAGAGGAAGAGCAGGACCTTTAACTTTCTAATTCCCTTGAGTGGGATTGTTTTCTATTTCTATTTGCAGTGTATTTCCCTTCCCAACAAGATGTACCACCGTTTTGATTAAAACTCTTTAACGAATTCTATGATTATTTGTGAAGCTTATTTTTGGGGATCCAACAATCTATTTTAAATGATGCAATACATCCTTTAGATCGTTAGGCCTACCCTTGGCACAAAAGGGCCACATGCATGATTAGGATGTCATATACGTGTTGTTAACTATTTATGTGATATGTTGTTTCGAATGAGGGCATTCCCACTCCTTTCAGAAATTTCCAAAAATATACACAAGTCACTATTTCAAAATGTCCGACCAAAATTTTCCGAATCTTAAGTTTCTCATTCAAAAGCACATCTCATACCCAAACTTTAAAACACTACTCTATCATCTCAGGAAAAGCAAGATCACAACAATTGGAAAAGGTAAAAGTATCAAGATAGACCCCATTGGGGAAGAATTGTAGACAAACATAGAACAAATCACGCGGCAAATTTGAAAGGTTAGAGAATAAGGGCTCGGGGTTGAAATTTTCACAACAGTCTACAAAGCGACAACTGCGACACTGAATGGGGATTTAGCGTCTAAAATGAAGAAAAAGAAAGACATCGAAATAGACAGGGAGGAATTGGGAAAGAAATTGAATATGCTCTGACATAAGATTTAGGAAAGGGAGGCAAGATAAGAAGATATGGATTTAGCCACCACAGAGGCGCTAACTAGGAACAACGTTTGACGAGGAATAGGCAGCCGAGATGGAAAAATTCACAGCTATGAAGAAAAAATGATTCAAGCACAGAGGAAAAACAATTATTTCTACAAGGACATGATCGCCAAACTTCAAAAGATGCGCGAGAAGTACTCTATGTGCGAGCAAGAGACTAACAGTGGTACCTATGACACCAACCATGAAGCAACTGGGGAAGACACCGACGAAGAAATTGTCTGCATGCCTTCATTCCTAGGCCGCCTAAGGTGAAGAGACAAGTGGATTACCCTCCCCTCTTATGAGCCGACATATAGAGTGGGAGCGAAGGTTGTGTCGTGCGCTTTTTTGTACGAGCATATCAAGTGGAAACCTCATGAAGGCATCTCTGGGCATGAGACTCTTCAAAAGTGTGTGCATTCCACCAGAACCAGCAGGAGTGCACTATAGAAGAAAGTATGCATCTTAAGGCAAGAATCAGCCACAAGATCGACATTGGGAACATTTCGCACATATGGGGTGATAATACTGTTCTCACATATGACTAGTCGGATCCAATTGAGCATACCCGGTTCATTTGTCATTATTTCACACCATTTAGAAAGTCATTGATTCAAATCTACAATGATTTGGTTTAAAATTGGTCTTAGACTCTATCCACGAGGATGACAGAGATCTCGATCCTGTTGGGATAGAAATATGGAAACCTTTTGCTTATCATAATGCTACAGATCATAGCCTTTCAAGGTGCCCCAGTTTTTGCTACGAAATAAAAACCCTTGTCAACCTGGGAATGATCCGAGTTGAGTTTGTTCCCCGTGGATGATGTAACGTCAAGAAGAAAAATGCTCGAGATGGGACTACCCTTTCCCTTCTAAAATATTTTTTATTATTTTTAAAATAATTTCCTTGTAATTGTTAAGAATGAATGAATGAAAACAAGTATTTCTTTTGTCCGAACTTCATAGGGCCTGAATTCTCCTTGTGAGATATGAATGTGATTTTACCTTTTTGAGATAATTACTAAATTAAAACAGGCAAACTCATGCTTGTTCAAAAAATCATATTACCGTTAATTCATAGGTTAAAATGGCCTCAAACAAAGAAACATGGTGTGTTAATTTGTTCTCTGTATGATATCTTGCATTGTGTACTCCAAACTCAAATAAACAAATTTGCCTTTAAGTTGTTTTTTCTCTGCATGTACTTAGAAACTGGTCTGTGTCGATTAAACTGACTGATTATCCCTACTTCACCAAATCTAATAGTCCTGCAGATTCTTTTCCCAACCAAAGTTCTGATAAGTGAAAAGTAGTAATGGGGGACAACGACGAAGAAATTAGTCTTACTGACGTTCTGGTCGCTCAACCCACAATAGCGGATCAGAATAATATGATTATACAGTTAATAGAACAGATCATTGAGATAAGAGTGGAAATCCAAACGAGACAGGATCTGCCTCCACTAGGCTTTAATGCTAAAGCTGCTACTGATGGAAGGCCTCTTCTGTAATTTCCCTCTTCAAACATGGATCCATCTCAAATTCTACCGTCTACTCTTTCTCAAAATCCATCAGTAATCTACTTGACTACACAAAGTCCTCAGTACACCTCCGCCTCTTACCAAACTCCACCCCCTCCTAAAAACAATAATTTCTAAGTACCTCTCCCTCCTCAAAATACACATCACCAAACCGCTCCACCACCACAAAACAAGAATGACTTCCAAATCACTTCAAACTTTTCACACTGACTCTATATCATATAATAAGAAATTTTAGAACCTTAGAACGTAATGAAACACCCATAAATAGATAGAACCACATATTAGGCATCTAGATGACTTAGTCGTAGAATGTCTTAATCGTCCCTCAACGTTCGACTTCTAATGCCTCTAAAATGTTAGCTACTGCCTATATACTATATTATAAGAATATTTAGGACATTAGAACTTTAAGAAAAACATGTTATTCTCTAGCAATCTTAGCTCATTTTCGGGGTCTTACAAATATTCATGCCTCGCAAAAAATCATGAATCGTGAGAAGATATTCATGCCTCGCAGAAAGTCATTCATTGCGAGAAGATATTCATGCGTCACGAAAAATCATGCATCGTGAGAATATAATCATGCCTCGCAGAAAATCATGCTTCGCAAGAAGATATTCTTGTCTCGCAGAAAATCATGCATCGCGAGAAGATATTCATACATCGCGAAAAGTCATGCATCATGGAAAATTATGCATTGTGGATAATAAATCATACATTTCAAGAGAAAATTCATGCATCGCGGAAAAATCATGCATTGCAGAGAAGAAGTCATGCATTGCAAGAGAAAAAATTTATGCATCGCGGAAGAGAAATCATGCATTGCCAAAGAGTGAAATCCTGCATCCCGCAAGAGAGATATTTACGCATCATAAGAAATCAAGTAAAAGGGTGTCCCTTTATTTGGCAAGCGTAAACACCAAGATAATTATCAAAGACGACATTAAGAGAAATATCAGCACAATGCATCAGCTTTTATTTATTTTAACATCAAAGAAAGAGTACATGAAAGATTATATTGCAAACATTATACATAAGCTTTAATTGCTTTACGTCAAGCCAATCGAGTTGATGTAAGATATTGAAGGAGAACAACAAAGTGTCGACACGGTAAAAGATACTACCTACCATTTGAATTGCATTTTTATGATAATTAGTTGTATCCTAGTCTTTGTCGAAAGCATCTGGAAGAATGAATTCTCAAGAAACAAACCACAGGTGCGGACGGCATCAGAATGGATGCAGCACAACGTGGATATTTTTCTTAGCAGCAAATTGGGACATAGTACAAAGAGTATGTCAAACTCATAGGGCGTAAGCAGAGGGGCGACTTCCACCACAATTAAACCACACCCTTATAAAAGTCATGTGGGTTTTTTTTGCTCTAATCAAATTCTGTTTTGCATCCAAATTTTTCGGTATCTGTCGGAAGCAAGTTTCCAATCTGAGTTACAGTGCACCAAGAGTTTTGGAAGTTATGTCCATGTAAGTTCTTAATTATGGGTGTGAAATGCACCACATTCATGGCTAAGAGGTTACAAGCCTCCTTTTCATACTCAACTTGATTTGTCACTTGTCTAGAACCAAAGGTTATCTAGTATAGTAGATTTCCTTTTCAACTGATTGAGTCAAACTACAAACAACCTGATTCCTAAGGTATAAGGATATGTAGGCGAGCTTAATTTCAAAAACTCGGCTATTCCAACTTCCGCATTTAAATACTATTCTAAAATATTTCGGTCCCTTCATAATCTGGTATCGGGATGACTTTTAAATTCTTTTAAAATCGTGCATCAAGTCAAGCGTGTCGAACTACAAGTGGCCTGATTTCTCGGTAGCCTGAGATATACAGGAAACCCATTTCCAAGGTTCGGCTATAATTCTTAACGTCTGTACTAAAATCCCTTACCAGAATATGAATATGTGGTCGCTCATTTTCCTCTAATTTCTCGCACCAATCCAAGTAAAATGAGGGACAATTGTTAACACCTAATTTTGGACCTCCACGGTATAAATCAATCATTGAGTTTCTTAATTTTCAACGCATCAAAATAACTGACTTAATAAAATTTAAAATATTTCTTATGTCATTTTAGAGTAGCTTTAGTCAAAAAAATTTATATAGTCTTCAAGCGATATATATTTTTATATGTGTTGTATAATTAATTCATTTTATGAAGTATTCAAAAATCTTCTCAAAAAGATTTTAGTTTTACTTAATTCCTTATTAAATTAGTTTTAGTAGTTCGTAGTTTGATCCTCAGTTTATAGTTGAATTTATTGGTTTGTCGTGTTAGAGTTTTAGTAATATGTTTGTTTTATATAATGTCATATGTAATTAGTTTATTTTATGAATATTCGAAAAACATTTCAAAAGGATTTTGATTTTACTTAATACTTTATTAAATTGATTTAGTCCAAATTGTTAGCTTACATTTTTTTTTTGAGTCATTAGTTATAATTAAGATAACTATTTTTATCTCGTTAAAATTAAGAAACTCGTTAATTAATTCATATCGATTCATCTCATCTATGTTTTTAGCCAAATTTGCATACCAACTTTATTTTGTTAATTTCTTAAAATTCATTTGGGCTCGATTCACAATCCATCTGACCGAAACATTGATGATATTATTTTCACAATTCCATCAACTCCAGTCAGCAGCCAAACCCAATTACCTCCCATCCCAGCCTGACAAGCCAGTCCAGCCCACACCCTTACCTTCCTTGACCCGGCCCCAATTCAATTTTTCCAGCAAGACAAAATTGACCCAGTATCTTTTGTTTTGTCTTTTCCCTTTGCCAAGAAAGACGCATTACTGAACTTCACAGCGCTTTCCAACGGCACGCTTGAACGACACCACCCGACTGGTACGCCCGTCCACTCTCCTCACGCAGCAGTAAAATTAAAAAATGAAGGTACACAACATCAAAATACGCGGAGAAGCAGGATCGTACACTGTGTTCTTCGTCTTTTTCTTTGGTTGTCCTCTCCTACAGTACATTTCAGCAGCAAAAGGCACCTGCAATTCCGTCCTTGTGGATATTGGATTGAGCCACGTGTTACCCCAAGGACGATAGGATTGATCGGAATCATCTGCTTCCCTTTAAACTTTTGGATTTTTGGTCGAAGTTTGGGGAAAAATCGAGAAAGCAGCAGCTCTTTTTTGCCCGTTCTGGTGGAATTTTGAATTTTTGGGAAGAATTGAAATTCTAGTTTTACCCCTTTCCCGTTCAAAATTTACTCAAGCCCCCCCCCCTCCATCCCCTCAACCCTAATTATGAATATAAATACTCTCTTTGGATCTAAGTAAGAAGAGATTTGTAGGAGAGAAAATCATTGGCAGGAAATTTTCTTTTTAGCATCAAGAATAGTTTAAGCAAGTGGTGATAGCAATATATAAAATATATATTCGAAGGGGGACGAAAAAGTTTCAGTTTTTCCGAGTTTCATACTCCCTGTCGGCTCATCAGTGTTTCCCAAGATGATACGAGTTGCCGCTCAAGCCGCAAATTTTCTATCCGTACTCTACTCTGTGGTGAAGTTGCTCACAAACGCTTCAGTCTCAGAATGCTGCCTTAAAAGAAGGTAACCTCAAATCAGATTTCATATTTTTGTGTATTGGCATGTTTTGACCAATGAATTGATTAGATGTTAGTAGATTGGGTTGTTTTGACTTCGTGCTGACTTCAGATAAGTAGCATACATTTATTTTTTTCTTATATTTATCAAGTTATCTTTCAGTTACTTCTCTCTTGTGTCAACTCGTCTTGTTTCATTCAGTTGATTGCTTGTTGGTGATTATGAATAAGAACTGGGACTATTTGTTCTCTCTTGTATTTAGCTCGCGATATGACTTGAATATGTATGTGGATATTGGTACGATTACCACTCTGTTCTTATTTTGGACTTCCATAGCATTGTTGTCCTCATCTTTTGTTTTTTTTTCCGATTGAAAAAGGAAAAGTTTTTTTTTGGTTTTGGTGCCGTCTGTAGTGCAGGTCTTTATCTGTGAACTATTTGTGATATGGTTTACTAAAATGATCATTAAATGATTTAGTTTTGATCATCCAAAAGAATACAATATTTTTTCTATCTTGTATCATTTATTCGTTGCATCTTGCCTCTTATAAACTGGTAGTTTTCATCCTAGTTCCTCTAAAGTTTTCACTTCAAATTTTTCTTGCTTTGCTTATGAGTTATTATTTTAGAAAACTTTTTGACTCTTTGGCAGCTGTGATTTAGTAAAAAAAAATTTGCAGCTTGGTTCTTGTTGTTGTTGTTTTCGTTGTGTTTGATGCTTTCCCCTTAGGTCGCAAGTTCTTGTTCTTTCATTGTTAGAATGATTCACTGTAAAAGTAGTGATTCAGCAGCGAAGCTCAAAGTCCTCTTCCATAAGTGATTTGGACTTCCCTTGGCTGCATATTCTTTTTATTTTATATTATGGATAGATGAAAATCTATTATTTCGAGTTGGATAGGGCGCTTGATTATGGGCTACATTGTTTCGTTTACTCTACTGTTTTTCCTCTCTTTTCTAGTTGTTATTTTGGTTTTTGATTTTTCTTTCTCCCTCTCCCCTCAATCATTTGGGATTCGATACCTCCTTCGTTGTAGTATGCTCTGTTGTAGTGGGATATGTCTCTCTCTTTAAATTTGTGTCAAGCAAAATAAAATGTACCATATTTTGTCTCCTGTTAGTAATACTATCGTCTCATTAGACACCTCCTTTTATTCAAACTCATTAAATTATGGTATTATTTGGATTGAATTGCTCTCTTGTTTGTTTATCTTAAACTTTTCTTTGAGTCTACAATATTTAAATGTTTTGCTCTCCTGGAGGTTGCTACTGTGATGGTATCTCTTTGACATCTAAAGAAGCAGAATTGTCTCATATTCTAGGTGGTTTACTTGTTCCTCCGCTATTTGAGGTCTTATTTGCTTTTGTATTAATTTTATATTCTTATTTGATTAAATTACTAATTCTTTTTTATATATCATTGTGCATGTGATGTTTCGCCGAGTCCACTTGGACTCTTGGTTTCCTCTTGCACTTCGGGAGGCGTAAAGGCTCAAAGCCTCTTTTCAAGTCAGCCAACCATTACAAAATCGACGAACAGATCTTGGAATCGAAATTTTGGAACGAGTAGAAAGTTGAAGATTTTGGCCCCACAAATTTATGCTTTGTCTTATTTTAATTTTTTTATCGTACTTTGTAATTTTTGGCTAAAGTCTTGTAAAGTTTTTCACTTATTATTTTGCTAACAAAAAGAGGTCTAAATACCGGTCCAAGCTGATAGAAACAGGACCCAACTCTCTCTTTCTCTCTTGACTTATCGTACTTACTTTGTTGATTGTCATTAGTTTTAAGATTTCAAAATATATATCAAATCCCCACAAGGCGCCGTTTGTTTTAATTAAATCAAATCAATCAAGTCTTAATGGATTAAAAATGATTAAAATTTGGAAAATTAAATAGTTCACTTAGATAGTAAATAAAATACCTCATCTTTCAAATAAACTCTATATAAATTTTATCTCAAATATTAAGTTAGACATTTTAGCCAAATTTGTTAGTTGTTAGATAATCACAAGTTAGCGAATATTTTAGGTGCCGTAAAAGCCTTCCTAAAATATAAATATGAATCCCCGAACCCCCTTTAAAGTTTTCAAATTGATTTTCAGTCTTTTGAAAACTAAGTTTTTCTTGATTTTTCTTAAAAATTAAGTGGTGACTCTCAAAAAGTGAAAAACTTAAAAAAATATTTTCCGAATTAAAACATAAAGAAAATAAGTTGATTTGTAAAACATTTTCCAACAAATTTAAGTCAACTGAACATAAAAAAATTGAGAAATATTTCTTCGAAACATTTTCCTTCATACCAAACACACCCTATATGCATAAGACGAAGATTTATTTTGCATTCTTACCAAGTACACATTATAATGATTAAACCTCCACATAAAATGATCTCATAGAGTTATAACATCACTTTAGTATTTGAACATTGATCAACGAAAAACTGATGCATGAAACTCATCCCCCCCCCCCCCCCCCCCAAAAAAAAAAAACAAAAAAAAAGAGTTGAGCATTTTTAGTTGTTCAACGTTGATTTTGAAGTAATATTTCAAGACAAGTTGTAAAAAATAAGTCTTAAGAAAGTTTGTGAAAAAGATCAATAAAAAAATAAAGTATTCACATGCACTTCAAGTCTCATCTACAATTTTGGCAAACATACCCCTCATTAAGCCATGAAGTAAAGTAACTTTTGCAGACAAAGAAGTTACCATATATGAAGAGCATGAGCTTGGGCGTATTTTGGTCTCAAATTAATCTTAGTAAACCTTGGGCTTGAAAGTATGAGTTAGGCTCATCATGTCAATATAATAGAATAGTCCAAATGCAATTGGACTTTATTTAAGTCATTCAACTTTAGAAAAATTAGCAATTAAGTCATAATTATTAAGTGTAAATTAGGTATATAGCATATTATGTAGTCATATTCTCAAGTTATGGCATAAGAGTTTGATTTTCATTCTATAACATTTAATATATCAACTTATAGTATTTCTTTAAATTAAAATATTGTAAATATTTATTCTAAATAGGACGAAAAATAAAATTAAAAAATGAATAATTAAAATTGAATAATTTCCGTGAATGTAGTTACTGTTATTAACTGATAACAAAATGTGCACCTTTCAAGAGATTTTAAAATATATTAATTATAGATATGCACCTTAATTATCTCAATCCATTTTTAATGGTAATTATTTTTTATTTTTTATCCTTAAAAAATTGTATTCTATTATCTTTCTTTCCATAAACGTGTATAATTTTTTTTCCAGAAATTGAACTATATTCATATATTCGAATTCTGTCATATTTTATCATTTTTTTTGGAAAAACAATTAAAATTGAAGGTTGAAAATGTTTAGATTTGATTTGATGGAGAAAATTGTGTCAATTTGGATGAGGGTGAATTTTGATTTTTTTTTACAAAATATCCATTATGCGTCACTTTGAAAGATTGTGTGCAGTATAACGAATGTCATAGAGTTATAGTTAATGATAGAATAAATTCTTATGTTATATTATCACAGAATAACAAAGATATATACTCCAACAATTCTATCCGTTTGATCAGAATGGATTTAGACGGAGTTGTCAATGATAATAGTGAAGTAGATAATGATATAATATGTGATCATTCTAATTTATTTGTAGCTGATAATCAGATTTATAATAATAAAGAAACCCTTATGGAGGTTATGAGGCATGTTGGACTTGTTGAGAAGTTCAGCTTTCGGGTTGCGCGTTGTAATGCATCTAAGTAAGTTTAAATTTATTTTTAAATTTTTTTTCTTTTGTTACAATGTATATTTTATTAAATTTTGTAACAGTTATCACCTGAATTGTATTTCTAAGAGTTGTTCTTGGATGATGAGGGCATCTAGTTTGAATAAATCTAGTTTATTCAAAGTTCGGAAGTATATTGCTCAGCACACATGTTGTGTTAGAGAAAGAGATTATGCCAGACGTCAAGGGAAAACTGACGTTGTAGCTGTCTTGATAATGGATAATTATATTGATCCATCTAAGGTATATACTCCAAAAGATGTAGCTGATGATATGTTGAAATTGCATGGTGTTTCGTTTACATACATACAGGCATGGAGAGCTAAAGAAAAAGCAATAAAGTTGGTGCGAGGAGATCCAGCAGAATCTTATGCAAGATTACCTGATAATTTCGAATATAATGATAAATTTAAACATTAGTTATTTTGTTGTGCAGTAACAGTTTCGTGTATTCTTTATGTATAAAATATGTATTTTTTATGTATGAATTGGACTGTTATTTTCAGGTCATTTCAAAAATAATGATAAATTTATACAGTAACAGTTATGTGTATTTTTTATGTATAAAATATGTATTTTTTATGTATGAATTGGACTGTTATTTTCAGGTTATTTTTACATTTTGGAGCAAACATATCCAGGATCTGTTTTGAAAATAAAAAGGAATGAAGGTGATACATTTTTATATGCATTTGTTGCTTTAGAAGCATGTATTAGGGGCTGGGATATTGTAGGTCAATTGTACTTGTTGATGGTGCAGCATTAAAATGTTCATATGGTGATACAATGTTAGCTGCAAGCACATTGGAACCGGGAGGTAAAATACTAGCCTATATAATTTTCTAATTATATAATATAATGAAAAAATATATGAATGATATTTTGATTTGTGTGATATTTCTTTTAAAATTAATGAGCAGGTCATATACTTCTGTTGGCGTATGCGATAGTAGATTCTGAAAATGATGCTTTATGGACATGGTTCTTTGAGCAATTTAGAGAAGCATATGGAGTTAGACAAAATATGTGTTTTATGTCAGACAGAATGAAAGCATATGGAAGGGACAACAAATATATATCCTGAATTCGAACATTATTGCATGCATATGGCATTTATCAGTCAATGTTTGAAGATTTCAATAGAAATACTGAAGATTTGAAGATGTTGTTCTTTTCATTGGCAAAAGCTTATACAAAACAACAGTTTGAGACAATTATGGGAAAAATAGATCAGATAGATACGCTAATACGACCATACTTGTTTGATATTGGCTATAGCAAATGGTCAAGAGCTTACTCGAATTGTAAGCGCACATGGACCATGACTTCAAACATCGCGGAGTCATTGAATAATGTTAACATATTAGCACGGAGGTTACCGGTGATTTCACTTCTTGAGTTTATGAGGATGACAATTCAGAGGTGGATTCACAAGCATAATGAGGAGGCTGATAAGACTAAATCTAATCTGACAAAAAAATATGATATTTATTTACAGAAAAGTATTACGTTGTCGTGCAATATGAGGGTATGTGTTTCACTGTATTGTATTTTTAATTCATACTAATCTACAGCATGTATAAATTTTTATTTTTTCATAGGTGATATCTTCAACTGTTGATCTGCATGTTGTAGCTGAAGGAGCAAAGAAATACATAGTAAATTTGAACACAAGGATGTGTAGTTGCGGAAGATTTCAACATTATGAGATACCGTGTGGTCATGCAATTGCTGTTCTCCGGTACAGGAAGTTACATGAAGCAGATTTTTGTTCTGCTTTTTATAGCCTCAAGAATTTCAAAGATGCTTATGCCATTCCTGTCGAGCCTATCCCGTGCGAGAGTACATGGGATATACCAAGTTATATTTCAGATCCTAAATTGATGCCGCCTAGTCCAAAAAGAGCAGCAGGAAGATCCAAACTTGAACGGTGGAAGAGGTTCGCAGATGTGAAATTCAAGAAGACAAAAAACACATGCAGTAGATGCCATCAGGTTGGACACAATAGGAAGACTTGTTCAAATTATCCTATACAAAAACAATGATGTCGTAATGTTAAATCTGTGTTTTTGAGGCATTACATTGTTATAAAATGTTTTTTTATTGAATAATATTACTTTTCATACAAATGTCATACATTGTATATACAACTGTTCATATATTGACATATGTTAACAATAATAATTCATATAATCATATAACATTTATTCAGTTATTGCATTCATAATGGGGACTACATACAAAATTTATATATTTATACAAATTCATACTTGCATATAAAAAAAATAATGTATGTTTATGTTATACATATTAAATTATAATATGTTATAATTCATACAGTTTTCATACATTATTCATACTAGTAATATACATAAAATTTGTTTCTGTTGTATTGTGAAAAATTATATTTTATAATTTGTCATAATTCATAAATTTTTCATACAGTATTCATACCAGTATATAATTAATATTTGTTTCTGTTGTATTTGAAAGTGTATAGTATTCATGCAAACAAATTTATGGAATAATTTAACATTTCTATGTACTATATATCAAATTTTAATATGACATTCATAATTCATATGATTTTTATACATGATTCATACAGTGTTCATATATGTTAAAGTGATACACATTTAGTAATAATCAGTAATAATTTATATAAAACCATCAGTAGTCATAATAAAAATACAAACAGAGACAAATTGTATATATATTACTAGTATGAATAATGTATGCAAGATGGTGATACACATTTATTAATGTATAATTGTATGATATAATTCATACATTTTCATACAGTATTCATGCCAGTAATATAATTAATATCCCTTTTGTGTTGTATTTGAAAGTATATAGTATTCATGCAAAACAAATTTATGGAATAATTTAACATTAATATGTAGTATATATCAAATTTTAATATGACATTCATAATTCATATGATTGCCATACATGATTCATACAGTGTTCATATATGTTAAAGTGAGACACATTTAGTAATAATCAGTAGTAATTTATATAAAACCATCAGAGTAGTCATAATAAAAAAACTGGGAAAATACATAAATTGTTCATAAATTAAAAAAAAAAAAAGTCATTCAAATAAATGTACATTGTGCCATGAAGATTTCTACTTCCTGATACGGAATTTTGGAGTAGGATAATTGGTGGTGTCCATAACTTGTTCTTTATGAGTTCGAGGTCCACCCTTCTTGCTAGCAACTGTTCCTGTAACTTGACTTTCACTGATTGCGCCTTCATCATTCTTTGATTTTCCATAATGCCAAAGTAATGTAGCATATCTTTGTCGTGATATTTTTAATCAATATCAATATTTGATTTATCAAAAACACCATTGCTCATGTATTCGACAAATAGATATGTGTATAAACCACAATCACTGTAAACAAATTGAAAAAAAAAATTGTAATGAATATATATCAATTTCAATTTAAAATGAATAAAAAATAATGTAAGAAATATACATACTTTGAAATTTCTTCTTGTTGAGGAACATGTGTAACATTCTTGATACTTAGAGGTTCAGAGTGAGACTTCTGTTGATAATCAGGGAGATTATTCGCATACAAATCAAGCCTTTTGCCATAAAACCCTGTGCTCGTCAGAAATAAAGGAATCATGGTTGCAAGCTTATCAACAACTTCTTTGACTTTCCTTGAATGAACAGATCCTCCCATCATCGAATCATATACATATAGACATCTACTTTTGATTCGGAATACTACAAGAAACCAATGGAATTTGTCATTGATGTTGACTGGGATGATTACTTCGTCAACCCTATCCCACGGAATGTTAGCAAGCAGCTTATATCCTCTAATGCATTGTCCAACATCATGGTCCGGTGATATGCATCTCATGTCACATTCTGATTGTCTCCACTGTTTCTCAATGTTATCAACCCATGCCATAAACCAACAATCAACAGTATTGTAAGAAGTGACTGTTTGGGTGTATTTTTCCTTCTTTCGGAGATAATACATTATTGTATTAATATGCTGTTTTAACAAAAAAAAATATACCTATCTGATTCATTCATTGTTCACACATATTTCATACAAAAAATATTCATACATACATCACTTCAAGTCAAAACCATAATAATTAGTTGAAAAAAAAGTCTTACCCCGTCCTCCCAAGGTCTGCCCGATTGACTCATTATGTGAAAAAAATTCCTTCTATCCGATTTTGACAACGCCAAAGTCCATTTGAGGATGAAATGTGTTTTTAATCTTGGAATATGCTGCTTTCCTGTATATATTTAAAAAAGTGTTATATTAATTTAGGAATTTAGAAATTAAATAAAATAATTTTTATCATCGTACAATTATCTGTCACGCCTGCTTGACACATCTTTGAAAATCCATTTATTGAACTCCTCAATCAGTTCAACTGGAACATCAAACCCAATGTGATTTTTGGAATGGATGTTTGATTTGAAAGAATGTAGGTACTCTATTTGAACTGCTTTCTCCTTCCGACATTCTGATATAAGGAGAAGAATCGTATTTACCCACATTCTTGTGTCTTGTTCGCACATTTTGAGTCGTGGTGGCATTAAGAATCGGATCAAGTGCAATTATTTGTGTCATGGTAAAATCAGGATAATCATCCAATGTTGGTGGTTTTGATTTTGACGTTGTAGATGTATCAACATTTAAACAATCATCCGTTGACTTTTTAGCTTCATATACATGAAAAATTGTTAAATAAAAAAAAACTCTTAAATTTTCATTTATGTGATAAAAATGAATATATCGTACCAGCTGTGTTTGAACTTTGGACTTGTTGTCCAATTGAAACTGTAGGCATATCTGTTGGATCAGATTGTGCAGCATGATGGTTGGCGTTTTCCTGAAACATGTATTAATACACATGTAATACAAAACTAATGCAGTGAATCATACACAATTCAAACAAACTTACAACATAATATTGAAAAATACATAATTCATTCACATAGTATACAAAACATAATACAATATAATCATACACATTTCAAACAAACTTACAACATTCTTTCATACACAATATATTCAATACCAAATATACAAATCAAAACATAAAGTATAACTAATTATGGATATTACTATTCACCAGTATCAAAAAACTTGATACAAAAAAATTATGCACAATGCATACATATTTCATACACATTTTATATATACAGTGAATCATATATTGAATCATACACAATTCATACAGTGGATCATACACAATTCATACAGTTAATCATACACAACTCATACAGTGAATCATACATAAAAAATATATGTTTCAGCAATTGATATTGTATTATGAAGAAATCTGTAATTTCATACAGTGAATCATACACAATTCATACATTATTTATTTACAAAAAAATTATATATTAAATATTTTATACCCAAATAACAAAATTTATATTTTTTTTCAAGCAAAATTCATACATAAAGTATACACAGATATATATACCTCTGGTTGTTCTTCGGGTATTTGTTCTCCTCTTGACAATCGAATCTCATCAATTATCATTTTAGTGGAGTTATCAACATACATCTTGATATCAGCCATGTGCTTGTGAACCTTATCGGTGAACATAAAAAAATTTATACATGAATAGTTTATAAAGTCATTATATTAATTATATAAAAATATGTTGGAACTTACAGTGGTTTTGAGTTCTTTCAACTCTACCTTAACCTGTTAATTAAAAAAATAAGTATTTGATATGTGTACTGTAATTTCAAAAAAAATATGTTTATTTGAATATTTTACTTGTACCTCTGCAATATCAGCTCTCAATTCTTGAACTTTATGTTCACTATCAACATCACGATTTTCCGATGATCTGGGATTTTCTGAATCATGGTGGCTGCTGGACTGATTTAAAATGGTTCCGTCCATGAGATTTAACTCTTCTTCAGAGAAGACAATATTTCTGAATTTATGCTGCAGCAAAAAAAATGTATAAAATATAATGATTTATAATGAATGGAATAACATTGTAAGAAAAATACCTGATTCCCATGTGTTCTGAAAATTGTTTTCTTCAAATCGTCAAAAAATGACGTCATTCGGTGTCTTCCAGTTCAAGATTCTCGGTGTGCGATTTGAAACACGTATAGCAATTGTGTTGTCAAATGGATGACAACACTCATAAAACCATATCTGCAGTGCTATGTGGAACTGGCTGAATTTAAATGACGATGGATTTTTTTTGAATTTTTGATTGCAAGCTTTGAGTGTTAAATTAAATCACTCATTTGCCCAAGGGAATGTGGCATACTGTCCAGACTCTACCAAATCAAAATACAATTTTGGAATTGTTGTTTTTGAAGGGTCTGATGCAGTCATAAATGAAGAAATAAAGTACAAGATCCCGATTTTTAGACGGTTATCTTCTTCCCAAAAATTTTGCAATTTAAACTTGTAATAAAAATCTGACTTGGATACTTTACTAAAATCTCCAAAATTTTCAGCAGTGAGTCTATTTGGAACATGTGGATCAGATACAAAATCAGAAACAAGTCCACATTTCAAACCTGTTATAGCAACAAACTCTTTTAACCCAAAATGTAACTCTTTACCCTTTACTTTAATGACAAACATGTCATCCCTAACATTTTCATTCCCCATTATAAATAAGTGTCTTAACAATTGACATTGGATTTTAATGTGATGCAAATTAAAAAAAAAAATCCAAAAGGTGTTTCATCTAGGAATTATTGAAACTTATCTTGACCTAAAAAGGTCAACAAATCCGCAAACACATTCATGTTAATACATGAAGACAAATGTGTTTGTGTCTTCTTCTCCTAAAAAATTGTAAAAATTAAATACATTAATCATACACATATTCATACACATGTAATACAAACCTAATGCAGTGAATCATACACAATTCAAACAAACTTACAACATAATATTGAAAAATACATAATTCATACACATAGTATACAAAACATAATGCAGTAACTCATACACAATTCAAACAAACTTACAACATAATATTGAAAAATACATAATTCATACACATAATATACAAAACATAATACAATCTAATCATACACATTTCAAACAAACTTACAATATTCATTCATACACAATATATTCAACACCAAAATATACAAATCAAAACATAAAGTATAGCTAATTATGGATATTACTATTCAACAGTATCAAAAAACTTGATACAAAAAAAATTATACACAATTCATACACATTTTATATATACCGTGAATCATACAAAATTCATACAGTGAATCATACACAATTCATACAGTTAATCATAGACAAATCATACAGTGAATCATACATAAAAAATACATGTTTCAGCAATTGATATTGTAATATGAAGAGATCTGTAATTTCATACAGTGAATCATACACAATTCATACATTATTTATTTACACACAATTTATATTTTAACTATTTTATACCCAAATAACAGAAAATAAAAATAACAGAACATAAAAATTTTTAAAAAAATTAACTTTTACTAACCTTTGAACTTTTTTTGGGTTTAACTGTTTCTTCTTCTTCTTGTAAATGTTAAGTATCGATTTCAGATGCTCTTGGTTTTTTGGATTTTGATTTTATCAACTCTTCCACAAAATCAGATTCAGAATCTGATGATTTCTCGATTTCTTTTCCTTTCCTCTTCTTTCCTCTTTCTTTCGTCCTTTTCTCAGATTCATCTACTTTTTTCTTTTCTTTCCCTTTTCACTTCTTCTCGTTTTCCTTTGGATGTTTTTTTTTCTATTGTTGATTTCCCTGATATAGATTTAACTTTAACAGATGAAGATTGAGATTGTGTTTGGGATAAAATTTTAAAAGATGGAGCATGAAAATCGTCTGAGCTTGCTTCTTCATTCAATCTTCTACTTTTTCTCGGGGTTTCGTTGCCTCTTTTCGACATTGTACGGTTTGTTTATCGCAAGAGTTGAAGATTTGAGTGCTAAAAATGAAGATTTGAATGCAAATATTTGAGAATTCTTGAAGAAGACTGTTAAGAGAGAAATGATTTTGAGAGAAAATTTGGTGAAAATAAATTAGGCGTGCGAATATTGGTGAAAAGTTTTGATAGGCGTGCAGAGGTAATGATTTTTAAAATAGTTGGGGAAGAAAAAAAATTTGGGGAATATAAATTTATTTATTTTTTAGATAACGTTTTACAGTTTCAAAAATAAAACTGTAATTATTTTAGAGATAAAAGCCCTATTATTTTGTAGTTATCTTAAAAAAGGTAACTATATAATATTTAATTTAAATTACATTAATTAAGAGTTTTGTTTAAAAAATGTAACTTAAAATAATAAATTTAATCAACTACATTGGTTTAAATAAGGTAATTGAATTATTTAAATAAGTTAATTATTATTTTAAAAAATTAATGAGAATAATATATTATTTCTTGATATGCTATAACTTGATAATAATATGCTATAAGTAGTTTATTATTAAAAAGTTTGTTTATAACTTGATATTTAACATCTTAAATGTGTGTAGTGTTATTTTTATAATTATTAATATATTTAGTCAAAATAACAATATTTTAAAATGTTTATTTAAAATGTCATAATGACAATATTTTAACAAATAAAATGTATCATAATATAATTAATTTACCTTCCTTTCATTTCTCAAATTAGGCTCACTTTTTGATTAAAAATAATACTTCATTATCCACTTTTCACTCACTAAATATTTTTCTCTAAATTCTACCATTTCTCTTTTTTTCTTTAAAGATTTCTTTCATTATTCCATATCCTCAAGTAACTTAAATCTTGTCTTTTTCTAAAATCAAAATCCTCTATTTTTCTAAGAAATCTTAGAAATCATTCAAAAGATTTTCGATCTTTGTCGAAGTATTGAAATACAAAAGTATTTTATATGTTTTGTATTTTATATGTTTTGTATGTTCGATCTGAATTTGGAAGAAGTATCAGGTGAAAAAGTGTCATTTTTAAAGTGTCAATATTAGGATAAATCGGTCAAAAGTATTGAATTGGATCTGAAAGATGTATCAGGTGAAGAAGTTTCATTTTGAATGTCAATATTTGAAAATTGATAAAATTGTTGAAGATCAGAGTGATTAAAAATAACGTTATGTCATGTTGCATTTTATATCTAAACTATCAAATTGTATTCTTTATTGTTTTTATTGTTTGTTGCAATTTTTATTAATTACAAAATTCATGTGTATCTTACTAAATTTGAGTTTTTTAGGTGTAACTTGTACTTATTTTGTCGGTGGGATTCATTTCAAATTATAGATATGTTTATTTTGTATTAGATATATAGTTTTACAGAATTTTGTATGCTATTCTAAATTTAGGCTTCATACAATTTTTATATATATATATATATATATATATATATATATATATATATATATATATATATATATATATATATATTGTTTATATTATAACTATATGCCAATAAATTTCATGTTTTTGTGCTCATTTTGTATCTCAATCTCATTTTGTATGCGAATAAGAAATTTATTTCTTTTTATTTTTTATTAGTTCCAAGTGTATGCCAATAAGTTTAGAATTTTTGTGCTCACTGTATATTTCAATATCATATTGTATTTCAATCTCATTTCTATACAACAAGTTTTGTATTTTTTTTTTATTTTCTATTAATTCTAAATGGTTAACAAGTTTTACATTTTTTGTGATCACTTTGTATTTCAATCTCACTTAGTATGCCAACAACTTTTATTTATATATATATATATATATATATATATATATATATATATATATATATATATATATATATATATATATATATATATATATATATATATTAAGATTTGTTGTTGTATTTGTCCAATACATTGAGTTGCTACAAATGTTTAAATGTTTTATATAAACAGCATCTTTAGTGTTGTTTATTTCTCCGTTGAGTTGAGTATTCATAATTAGTAAAGCGGAGGTAAATGTTTCTTTCATAATTCAATTCACGATTATGTCATGTTTAGTTTTCCCCTTGCACGCTCGTACGTTCAATTTATTGATAACATTTGGCCTACATCATTTAATGATGCATATACAAGTAACCAAAATTAGCATCTAGTGCTTCGCTGATCAAGTTGAGCACTTAGAATCAGCTGATGAACCTCCTTTCTTTCGGAGGATACCCTTTTATTAATTTACTATTTTAGATTGTTCGAATGTTGGGGGTCTTATCCCGATTCCTATATTAGTTGTTAGAGGCTTCATAGACAGTTAGTTATTGGTTATTTATTCTTGTTTTTTCAGTTGTGTTGATTATAAGACTTGATTTGCCTTATGGGCTAGTTGAATGTTTTCTTTTATAAACATTCTAGTTTATTTATGAGTTATTTTTGTTGAGTAAATTCTTCCGCTGAGTAGTTAGCTAGGTCAAGGGATCGCTTGGGACTAACAATGATTTTTGAGTGTCAGTTCCGCCTAGGGTGTAGGCTCAGGGCATGACAAACTAAATATCATAGCACAAAATTCAATAGTCCTATGGAATCTATGAAGTTATATCTGTAGAGTCCTAGTTATTAGTGTAAAGTGTGCGACATCTATAATTAGGAGGCTGCAACATTTAGGAACTATGTCACTTCTTTCATACTCATTTCGTTCGATAGAGTTTATTTCTCGAAACGTTTCTTTCTAATTGGTGTTTGCGCGTATCTTTCAGATCATGTCTCCACGAAGAGATGTGTGAGGTTATATTGCTAGGAGGAACATTGAGGAAAAAGGGTTATCGAATGTAGCGGAAGTGCAAACCCGAAGAAGAGGTTACTAATGCTTAATTTCGGGAAGATATCTGAATGATGAGTCAAGCGGTGACTAACAAGGTTGGGAAACAAAGAGGAGTTCGACAAGATGTGGCTGATATGTCTAGAATCGGAGAGTTCTTAAGGATAAATCCTCCAAGCTTCACTAGTACTAGTATCACTGGGGATCCTGAAATATTTGCTGAAGAGCTTCAAAAGGTTCTTCTGATTATGCATGTTACTGATGATGATGCTGAGAGAGTGGAACTAGTTGCATACCAACCGAAGGGTGTCGCTAGAATTTGTAACGACCCATTTGGTTATTTCAAGTAATAGAGATTTTAGTTCATAAAATACTTCCGATATATATTCTAAATGGGTATTTTGGACTATTCATAACTATAGTTATAGAATTAATGTGGTAGTTTTAATAAATTATTTAGTTGATCGTCCAACTAAATAATATTAAAATTAACAGTGGGTCATTATTGTAACTTTAATAATTAGTCTCTAAATAGGATATTAAAATATGTCTGTAGGGTTTAACTTGTTAATCTACAATATGGGAGAGAGGCAAAGGAACATGATGATCACCGCCACAAGAAAAATACTTTGTGCTTCAGGTAAAAATTCTTGTAATGCAAAGTGATTGCTAAGATGAGTAGTACACATTATTATAATAATACATATTAAATAAAGGGAATTGAGAGGCGGGAAGCCACGGGATTGAAAACCTCAAGGTATGGATCAATTAATATAATAGTTAGATTGAAAATGGGATAGAAGTTTTGTATTATAGTTAAGATAATTGGGTTGGAAAATAATAAAAAAAGAAGAAGTGGAAACCGATATTTATGTTCATGTTCTGGGATTTTGGGGACAATTACATACCTCAATCATTGGCTACTTATTGTCAATTGATTGAGGCAATTATACTTAAACAAGAGAAAATAATAATGTACTGGTTCCTTCATTTCTTTTTTGAATATTTCTTTTTTTTTTACATATATAATTATCCTAACTTGATTAATAAATGTAATTAAGTTTACGGGTAATAAGATTTAGTTGCTTCATTTATCTGTGTTTGCATATTGGTATAATTAATGTCAAATATATTTAGTATGTAAAGTTCGTGATTGGAGTATGATGTAGGGTTGGCTGCCACTGGTTTAGTAATTACTGGTTTCAAATGTTTAATATCAATATTGTGGTCTCGTATTATAAGTTATATTTTGATATACTGAGATAGGTAATTAAATTTAAGGTGCATTATATTAATTTAATATCATTAAGGTTATTCATATGGGAGGAATTAATATGTATCCTTAGGTTTGAACTTTAGAAAATTAATTATAGAATTAGGTGAGTTTTGGGTCTAAGGCTAGACATATGACAATATGAGTGTTGATAGGATTGTTAACTTACAAATTATGCATATACACTTGATAGATTGGAAAGGTTCGGAAACATTGAGGAAAGGAAAAGTATTGGAGAAGTAGTTGGTTGACTTCGATTCTTCGGTGGAGGTAGGTTATGGTTTAAGCTATTTGATAGTAAACTCTTAATAGTTATTGATATGTATTGAATGATATTGTGAAGTTCTCTGTGTACTTGACTATGTGATTGTGGTATTGTGTGATTTGGTTGTGTGGTTTGTGATTGGTCTGAAATCTTGAGACCGTGAAATTTATAATCTTGAACCTCTTATCGAAATGATGCCTTGAATAAACAAGGATTGATAAAATATTATCAATGAATTGAAAGTGGTGATAATAAATGATAAATTAATGGTATTATTGGATCGGAGTGTCACGTTCCGACAAAGTATAATTGGATCAGAGTGTCACGTTTCGACATGGTATTTTTTGATCGGAGTGTCACGTTTCGACACGGTATAATTATATAGGAGTGTCACGTTCCAACACGATATAATTGGATCGGAGTGTCACATTCCGACACGATAATATTAAAGGAAAAACATATTGCATTAACAGAATTAATCAACCTCAAAGAACTCAATTTCCCCAAATGGTTTAGTTGGAGGCATGAGTCCTCATGGATTATCTTGATATTGTTGACACTTGTTCATGTTCTGTGTTTCTTATCACCTGTTAAGTGCTATAGTTAAGTTCACACTATTATTCATTGTATATTAGTTTCTATATTGGGTTGGCCGATGATACCTACTCAATACATGTTGTCCTGTACTGATCCCTACTTGTGTTTCTCTTTGTTTCCTCTTATGAAATGCAGCAAGTGTACCAATGACTTCAAATTGCCCTCAGCTCTAGCAAGTCTCGCATATCAGGTTCTAGGGTGAGCTATTTATTCAAGCTCGTGTTGGATTCTCTCGGTCGTGACATGTCCTATACTTTCGGTCACATACCATTTTATTGTTCTATTTTGGTGTATTTGATATTTTTAGACTTAGTAGTGGGATTAAATGTCCTTGATGTGATGACTTTCAGGTTTTGGAAAATGATATTTAATTAGATTGTGAGTTTTCGCGTTATCTTTGTATTTTGTAAGTTAGGTTAAATTGGTTGGTTCTCCCACTTAGGAGGTTAAGTATGGGTGTCACTCAAGACTCGTTTTGGGTCATGACAAACTTTGTATCGTAGCTTTGGGTTCAGTGATCTCATCACACAAGGACAAGTCTAATAGAGTTTTGAAGAACGGTATGGGACACATTTACTTTTCTTCGAGAAGCTATACGACTCTAGGAAAACTTCATTCCTTCTTTCTTTCGTACTACTACCTGAGCCCAATTGGTATCTAGGTGATACAAATTTGTATCTGACCTTCTTAACTCTATTTCGCATATGATTGTAACGACCTGTTTAGTCGTTTTGAGCAGAAGATTTTATTTCTGGAAAATTGGCTGAAACGACGGAACCCCCGACGGACCGTCACAGGCACGACGGACCGTCGCAGGGTCTCGTTTCAATATACTTAGGAATTCTGAAATTGGGTACTGAAAATCGACTCTCTGAACTTCGTAACGAACTTGCAGGACGGACCGTCACAGGTGTGACGGACCGTCACAGTCCACTTGAGTTCTAAGAGGCTGCGACGATCTGCGTGACGGACCGTCGCAGGCACGACAGCCCGTCACAGGTTGCGCAAATCCCAGGCAGAATCAGATTTCTTCACACGTTTTAAGGGACGTTTTGGACTATTCTTTCCTTAATTATAGATTTCGTGGGTTTACATTAATAACTCAAATTCTTGAGGGATAAAAGAGGTAACTTTGGGTTAATTAGTGGGGTATTATTGTCATCTTTTACACTTAATTATATGTTAATTAGGGTAAAAGAAAGAGGGTTTGAATAAGAAAAAGAGAAAAGAAAAGAGAGAGATAGATTGATCGATTGAGAGAGAGTCAAACGAGGAAGAAGAATATCAAAGCTTGGGAAATTGCTTGTTGATTCCAATTCTTCGGTGGAGGTAGGTTATGGTTTATTTCACACTATTCGTAGTAAACTCTTAATAGTGAATGATATGTGTTAGTAGTATTGTAATCCCTTCTATATGCTTAATTGTATACTTGCATGAATATGATTATGTAATTGTGAATAAATAAGCATGATGAAGCTATTGAATCCCAAATCTTGAAAAGAAACCCTAATCTACTTTGTTAATGATGATGCCTTGGTATAAAAGAAGGCTTGATGAACGAAAGTGGTGAGATTAGGGGATCGGGTGCCACGTTCCGGTACCAGGATAGAATGAGGATCGGAGTGTCACGTTCCGACACCAGGATAGTATATGGATCGGGTGCCACGTTCCGGTACCAGGATAGAATGAGGATCGGAGTGTCACGTTCCGACACCAGGAGAGTATATGGATCGGGTGCCACGTTCCGGTACCAGGATAGAATGAGGATCGGAGTGTCACGTTCCGACACCAGGATAGTATATGGATCGGGTGCCACGTTCCGGTACCAGGATAGAATAAGGATCGGAGTGTCACGTTCCGACACCAGGATAGTATATGGATCGGGTGCCACGTTCCGGTACCAGGATAGAATGAGGATCGGAGTGTCACGTACCGACACGAGGGAATAAAGATAATGAATCTTGAAATATGTTAATGAATTCAATCTAATGAATCTAATTCCCAAATGAGTATGATATTGAGGCTTGAGTCCTCATGGATGAACTTGTTAGTACTTATTGATGATTTTAGTACTTGTTGTTGCTACATGTTGAGTATTATAGTTGATTTATGATATAAACTGATATATACTGTTTTCATTTTGAGTTGGCCGATGATACTTACTCAGTACTTGTGGTTGTACTGACCCCCTACTTTTATGTTTTCTTCTTTGTTATTTGTGGAATGCAGCAAACGTTCCGTCAACTTCAACTCAACAGTAGATCTAGCCAGTCTTCACGACCTTCGGAAATTCAGGGTGAGCTAATGCGTCTAGCTTGGACTGGATCTTCTTCTTCAAGTCTTGATGCCTTGAACTTCCGGCATGGACTAGTTTTTATTTGTTTTAGCTTCTTAGCCGTTTTAGTTTAGTAATTTGAGGATAGATGTTCTTGTGATGATGACTTCCAGATTTTGGGGATAATAATAATAGTTTTGAATTGTTTTGTTAATGAGTTTAAGTCTTCCGCATTATTTTCTGTTGATATATCTTGAAATGTTAAGGTTTAGATGGGTTGGTTCGCTCACATAGGAGGGTAAATGTGGGTGCCAGTCGCGTCCCCGATTTGGGTCGTGACAAACTTGGTATCAGAGCATTAGGTTCATTGGTCTCATCACACAAGAACGAGTCTAGTAGAGTCTTCAGGAACGGTAGGGGGACGCCTTTACTTTTCTTTGAGAGGCTATAGGACTTTAGGAAAATTCCATTCTTTCATTCTTTCTTTCGTGCTACTACTTGAGTCCATTTGGTATCTAGGTGATACAAATTGGTATCTGACCATCTTCACTCTATTTCGCAGATGGTTAGAACTAGAGCAACGACCGCACCAGCAGCAACAACGGCAAGACAAGAAACGACTGAGCCAGCCACTGGGGCTGTGGCTCGAGGAAGAACAGCGGCAAGAGGCCGTGGAAGAGGTCGTGGGAGGACGTCCTCTAGAGGAAGAGGACGAGCCCCTAGCCCATCTGACACTAGGGCGGTGACTCCTCCACCGACTGAGGAGGTAGTAAGAGAGGGTGAGGAAGGGGAAACTGAACAAGAGCAGAATGAGGAATTGCCACCCCAACCTACCCCAGAGATGATCAATCAGGTTCTTGCTTACCTTAGCGGGTTATCTGATCACGGTCAGGCACCTCCAGTGGTTTCTGCACCAACACCTCCGGTTTCAGAGGTACGACATGCGGCTACTATGGCTCCCCGCATGGATGCCTCATTGGAGATAGGCACATTTCCACGTCTGACTACTGGACCGATAATGACAAACGATCAGCACGAACTTTTCAGTAAGTTTTTGAAATTGAAACCTCCAGTTTTCAAGGGTGCAGAATCTGAAGATGCTTATGATTTTCTGGTTGATTGTCATGAGCTACTACACAATATGGGGATAGTAGAACGGTTTGGCATTGAGTTCGTAAGCTATCAGTTTCAAGGGAACACCAAAATGTGGTGGCGATCACATGTCGAGTGTCAACCGACAGAGGCCACACCTATGACTTGGGCATCCTTCTCTACCCTGTTTATGGAGAAGTATATCCCAAGGACTTTGAGAGATAGAAAAAGGGATGAGTTCTTGATTCTCGAGCAAGGTAGGATGAGGGTTAACGCATATGAGGCTAAGTTTCGTGCTTTATCAAGGTATGCCACCCAACTTTGTTTCAGTCCACAAGAGCGGATTCGCCGTTTTGTGAAGGGGTTGAGGTCAGAGTTGCGGATTTCAGCCTTACAGGTAGCGGCTACGACGAAATCCTTCCAAGAGGTGGTAGACTTTGTGATAGAGGTGGAAGGAGTGAAGCCAGATGACTTCACCACAACATCGACATCAAAGAGGTTTCCAAAGGGAGGTGAGTTCAACGGTTCGTATACTAGAGGACAGAGTTCTGGAGGCTACTCAGTTCGACCAATTCAGTCTTCACTACAGACTGTAGTTGGGGGTCCACCTCAGACCGGTCAACATTTCTCTGAGGGGCCGATGCGTGAACCCAGAGAATGTTATGGATGTGGGGAGATTGGACACATTAAGAGGTATTGTCCAAACCAGAGTTACAGAACCCCACTAGCTAGAGGTAGGGGTGGTCATGGTAGAGGCCGTTTTTCTGGAGGACGTGGTGGTCGAGGTAATGGTGGTCACCACAACGGCAGAGGTGATGGGCAAACTGGAGCCACTACGATACAACATGGTAGGGGCAATGGACAGACAAACGATAGGGCCCATTGTTACGCTTTCCCTAGGAGATCTGAAGCGGAGGCGTCTGATGTTGTTATCACAGGTAATCTTTTGGTTTGTTATTGCATGGCATCTGTATTATTTGACCCTGGCTCCACGTTTTCATATGTATCTTCATCATTTGCTAATGGTCTAAATTTACATTGTGAATTACTTGATATGCCTATTCGTGTTTCTACTCCGGTGGGTGAGTCTGTGGTAGTTGAAAAGGTATATAGGTCTTGTTTGGTGAACTTTGTGGGGAGCAACACTTATGTAGATTTGGTTATTTTAGAAATGGGTGACTTCGATGTAATTCTGGGTATGACTTGACTTTCTCCGAATTTTGCGATCTTGGATTGTAATGCTAAAACGGTGACGTTAGCCAAGCCTGGGACAGATCCGTTAGTGTGGGAGGGTGACTACACTTCCAATCCGGTGCGTATCATATCCTTTCTTCGTGCTAAGAAAATGGTTAGTAAAGGGTGTTTAGCTTTCTTGGCACATCTCAAGGATGACACTACTCAAGTACCCTCAATTGAGTCGGTTTCGGTAGTCCGTGAGTTTTTGGAGGTGTTCCCTGCAGATCTTCCTGGTATGCCACCAGATAGGGATATTGACTTCTGTATCGATCTTGAACCGGGTACTCGCCCCATTTCTATACCCCCGTATAGAATGGCTACCACCGAATTAAGAGAGTTAAAGGCTCAACTTCAAGAGTTGTTGAGCAAAGGCTTCATTAGACCAAGTGCATCTCCTTGGGGTGCTCCGGTTTTGTTTGTGAAGAAGAAGGATGGGAGTTTTCGGATGTGCATAGACTACCGGCAGTTGAACAAGGTAACTATTAAGAACAAGTATCCTCTTCCTCGCATTGATGACTTATTCGATCAACTACAAGGCGCTTGTGTCTTCTCGAAGATCGACTTGAGATCCGGTTATCATCAATTGAAAATACGGGCAGCGGATGTGCCAAAGACTGCTTTTTGGACTAGGTATGGGCATTATGAATTTGTAGTGATGTCCTTTGGTCTTACAAATGCCCCCGCTGCTTTCATGAGCTTGATGAATGGGATTTTTAAGCCATATTTGGACCTCTTTGTGATCGTATTTATTGATGATATATTGGTATACTCAAAGAGCAAGAAGGAACATGAAGAGCATTTGAGAATGGTATTGGAAATGTTGAGGGAGAAAAAGCTTTACGCCAAGTTCTCTAAGTGTGAGTTTTGGCTAGATGCAGTGTCCTTCTTGGGGCATGTGGTTTCGAAGGATGGGGTGATGGTAGATCCTTCTAAGATTGAGACAGTGAAGAATTGGGTAAGACCCACTAATGTGTCAGAAATAAGGAGCTTTGTTGGGTTAGCTAGCTACTACCGCCGATTTTTCAAGGGATTCTCTTCTATTGCTTCCCAATTGACGAACTTGACTAAGCAGAATGTTCCATTTGTATGGTCGGATGAGTGCGAAGAAAGTTTTCAGAAACTCAAGACTTTGTTGACTACCGCACCTATCCTCACCTTGCCGGTAGAGGGTAAGAACTTCATTGTTTATTGCGATGCATCCTATTCGGGTTTGGGTGCAGTGCTAATGCAAGAGAAGAACGTGATTGCTTATGCTTCAAGACAATTAAAAGTGCATGAACGTAACTATCCAACTCATGACTTGGAATTGGCCGCGGTAGTGTTTGCACTAAAGCAATGGAGGCATTATTTATATGGGGTTAAGTGTGAAATCTATACGGATCATCGTAGTCTACAGTATGTCTTTACTCAGAATGATTTGAACTTGAGACAAAGGAGATGGATGGAACTACTGAAGGACTACGACATCACTATTTTGTATCATCCGGGGAAGGCGAATGTTGTGGTAGATGCCTTGAGTAAAAAGGCGGGAAGCATGGGAAGTCTAGCTCATTTGCAAGCTTCTAGACGCCCATTGGCTAGAGAAGTGCAGATTTTGGCTAATGACCTCATGAGGTTAGAAGTAAATGAGAAGGGAGGATTGTTAGCTTGTGTGGAGGCAAGATCCTCCTTCCTTGACAAGATTAAGGGGAAGCAGTTTGATGATGAGAAATTGATCCGGATTCGAGATAAAGTGTTGCAAGGAGAGGCTAAAGAAGCAACAATTGATGAGGAAGGTGTTTTGAGGATTAAGGGAAGGGTATGTGTACCCCGCGTCGATAATCTGATCAACACTATTCTGACAGAGGCTCATAGTACAAGGTATTCTATACATCCGGGTGCAACCAAGATGTATCGGGACCTAAAGCAACACTTTTGGTGGAGTAGAATGAAGCGCGATATTGTTGACTTTATTGCCAAATGTCCAAACTGTCAACAAGTAAAGTATGAACACCAGAGGCCCGGAGGAACGCTTCAGAGAATGTCCATTCCTGAATGGAAGTGGGAGAGAATCGCAATGGACTTTGTGGTTGGTCTTCCAAAGACAATGGGTAAGTATGACTCCATTTGGGTGATTGTTGATAGGTTAACTAAGTCTGCTCATTTCATTCCGGTCAAGGTGACTTATAATGCAGAAAGGTTAGCAAAAATCTATATCTCGGAGGTGGTTCGGTTGCATGGAGTCCCACTCTCCATCATATCAGATAGAGGTACGCAGTTTACTTCTAAGTTTTGGAAAACATTGCATGCAGAATTAGGTACTAGGTTTGACCTTAGTACCGCGTTCCATCCTCAGACCGATGGTCAGTCTGAGCGAACGATTCAAGTGTTGGAGGATATGCTTCGCGCATGCGTGATAGAGTTTGGTGGCCATTGGGATAGCTTCTTACCTTTGGCAGAGTTTTCATACAATAATAGCTATCACTCCAGTATTGATATGGCTCCATTTGAAGCATTGTATGGGAGGAGGTGTAGATCTCCCATTGGGTGGTTTGATGCATTTGAGGTTAGACCTTGGGGTACTGATCTTTTGAGGGATTCATTAGAGAAAGTGAAGTCTATTCAAGAAAAGCTTCTAGCGGCGCAAAGTAGGCAAAAAGAATATGCAGACCGAAAGGTTAGAGACTTGGAGTTCATGGAGGGTGAACAAGTCTTGTTGAAGGTTTCACCTATGAAAGGGGTGATGCGGTTTGGCAAAAGAGGTAAGCTAAGTTCAAGGTATATTGGACCATTTGAGGTACTAAAGCGAGTAGGGGAGGTGGCTTATGAATTAGCCTTGCCCCCAGGGCTGTCCGGAGTGCATCCGGTATTTCATGTGTCCATGTTGAAAAGATACCATGGGGACGGAAACTACATTATCCGTTGGGATTCAGTTTTGCTTGATGAGAATTTGTCTTATGAGGAGGAGCCCGTTGCTATATTAGATAGAGAGGTTCGCAAGTTGAGGTCGAGAGAGATTGCATCCATCAAAGTTCAATGGAAGAATCGACCGGTTGAAGAGGCTACTTGGGAGAAGGAGGCAGATATGCAAGAAAAATACCCACATCTGTTTACAGATTCAGGTACTCCTTTTCGCCATTGTTTATCTTCTTTTGATCATTCGGGGACGAACGATGGGTAAATTGGTATCTATTGTAACGACCTGTTTAGTCGTTTTGAGCAGCAGATTTTATTTCTGGAAAATTGGCTGAAACGACGGAACCCCCGAGGGACCGTCGCAGGGTCTCGTTTCAATATACTTAGGAATTCTGAAATTGGGTACTGAAAATCGACTCTCTGAACTTCGTAACGAACTTGCAGGACGGACCGTCACAGGTGTGACGGACCGTCACAGTCCACTTGAGTTCTAAGAGGCTGCGACGACCTGCGAGACGGACCATCGCAGGCACGACGGCCCATCACAGGTTGCGCAAATCCCAGGCAGAATCGGATTTCTTCACACGTTTTAAGGGACGTTTTGGACTATTCTTTCCTTAATTATAGATTTCGTGGGTTTACATTAATAACTCAAATTCTTGAGGGATAAAAGAGGTAACTTTGGGTTAATTAGTGGGGTATTATTGTCATCTTTTACACTTAATTATATGTTAATTAGGGTAAAAGAAAGAGGGTTTGAATAAGAAAAAGAGAAAAGAAAAGAGAGAGATAGATTGATCGATTGAGAGAGAGTTGAACGAGGAAAAAGAATATCAAAGCTTGGGAAATTGCTTGTTGATTCCAATTCTTCAATGGAGGTAGGTTATGGTTTATTTCACACTATTCGTAGTAAACTCTTAATAGCGAATGATATGTGTTAGTAGTATTGTAATCCCTTCTATATGCTTAATTGTATGCTTGCATGAATATGATTATGTAATTGTGAATAAATAAGCATGATGAAGCTATTGAATCCCAAATCTTGAAAAGAAACCCTAATCTACTTTGTTAATGATGATGCCTTGGTATAAAAGAAGGCTTGATGAACGAAAGTGGTCAGATTAGGGGATCGGGTGTCACGTTCCGGTACCAGGATAGAATGAGGATCGGAGTGTCACGTTCCGACACCAAGATAGTATATGGATCGGGTGCCACGTTCCGGTACCAGGATAGAATGAGGATCGGAGTGTCACGTTCCGACACCAGGATAGTATATGGATCGGGTGCCACGTTCTGGTACCAGGATAGAATGAGGATCGGAGTGTCACGTTCCGACACCAGGATAGTATATGGATCGGGTGCCACGTTCCGGTACCAGGATAGAATAAGGATCGGAGTGTCACGTTCCGACACCAGGATAGTATATGGATCGGGTGCCACGTTCCGGTACCAGGATAGAATGAGGATCGGAGTGTCACGTACCGACACGAGGGGAATAAAGATAATGAATCTTGAAATATGTTAATGAATTCAATCTAATGAATATAATTCCCAAATGAGTATGATATTGAGGCTTGAGTCCTCATGGATGAACTTGTTAGTACTTATTGATGATTTTAGTACTTGTTGTTGCTACATGTTGAGTATTATAGTTGATTTATGATATTAACTGATATATACTGTTTTCTATTTTGAGTTGGCCGATGATACTTACTCAGTACTTGTGGTTGTATTGACCCCCTACTTTTATGTTTTCTTCTTTGTTATTTGTGGAATGCAGCAAACGTTCCGTCAACTTCAACTCAACAGTAGATCTAGCCAGTCTTCACGACCTTCGGAAATTCAGGGTGAGCTAATGCGTCTAGCTTGGACTGGATCTTCTTCTTCAAGTCTTGATGCCTTGAACTTCCGGCATGGACTAGTTTTTATTTGTTTTAGCTTCTTAGATGTTTTAGTTTAGTAATTTGAGGATAGATGTTCTTGTGATGATGACTTCCAGATTTTGGGGATAATAATAATAGTTTTGAATTGTTTTGTTAATGAGTTTAAGTCTTCCGCATTATTTTCTGTTGATATATCTTGAAATGTTAAGGTTTAGATGGGTTGGTTCGCTCACATAGGAGGGTAAATGTGGGTGCCAGTCGCGTCCCCGATTTGGGTCGTGACAATGATTAGTACAAGAGTAGTAGAATTCGAAACACCAACATCAACAAGAATATATGCGTCCTTAAAAATAGATATGATTCCATGATTTACTATAGACATGTAATTACTAGTTACTAGAATTGTGTTTTTATTAAACTCCTATTCTTTATGGGTACTGAATGTGAAGATGCTTATGATTTTCTTATTGTTTGTCACAAGTGTTGTTTCATATGATGGATATGATATAGTGATTGGACGTTGACTTTCTAACTTACTAATTTAAGGAATATGCAAAAATGTGATGACAGTCTCATGTTGAGTCCTGCCGTTAATGACACTACCTATGAATTGGGTATCCTTTTATGGCTTCTTCATGGGAAGTGTATTATCTGAAACTTAAGAGATATAAGGTTGATGGGGCGAAGCAAGATGACTTTGCCAAGGTGCATACATTCAAAAAGTTCGTAAGGGATGAATAAATTATGAATATCATTACTTTGTAAAATAAAGTTAGTAAGTTCTCATAATATATATGTTGCTTAGTGGATAATGAAATGCTGTTGAGTCTATCGATGGTAGAATCTTTATAACGATTTTATAGATTAAGTGTATAAAAGAAAAGGGTCATGACACAACTAATAATATCGATGTTTACTTTGTTAAAGTTATGATGTATGTTATTTTTGTCATCGACCTAATCTACGAATGAATTTAATAATATTTTAGCTCTATTCAATGGATAGAAATATGTTGGCTATTGGTGTACGATCTTTTTGGTAGGTAAGACGTGTTTTAGTGAGGCATATAACGAACTTTTAAGGTGTGGTAAGAGTGTTATATGAAAATGAATACATCAATTCTCAAGTGTGAATACTAACTGCTTAAAGAGATGTTAGTGGTATGTCATGTTTAGATAATAAGATTCGATGTTGTTTTTACATTTTAGAAAATAACTAATTTGTTACTACGCGCGCTTGGACTGAGAATTATTTATTATTTATTTTAGAAAATTTTAGTGGTGGATCTTTGGTATAAATATTAACACATTTAAGCTATGAAATGTATCTTGAGGGTTCTGAATGAGGACTGGTGATTTTATGTTAAGCTTCAAAGGGTTGATTGATACTAGCATGACAAACTTATTAGGGAAAGAAAATCCTAGTGAGTATACTTTTGGTGAAGTAAAATGAATATTTTAGTAAGAAAGTGCATATAAAAATTGGGTTAGTCCCTTGAATTTGATTGGTATACCAGAGTTTAAGGTCTCAGGTTATAAAAAAGTTAACTTCGTGGTGATAACAAGGACTAACTGATCAAGATGGTGAAAAGAGTTCGTGAGGGGTTGTGATTGAGATGAAACTATATAATAAGGATTTGTTGGTTAAATGATATTTTTATGGTAATAAAGACTTGTTAGCATCTAAGGTTGTGAATTTTTACTATTTAGTGAAGTAATGTGATTGTATGGAAAGTTTTAGAAGATATTGGGGAACCGCTCGTATAGAACTTAAAGGAGCTAGAGTAATAATTAAAATAAGATAAATTTTATGGGATGTCTATATTTCAGAATTAGGTGAGAGCAAGGATTATTTCCTTTGTATGCTTGGACTAAAAATGTTTGCATAAAGTGAGAGAAAAGTGTATATACAAATACATTTCTTTTCGCTTGTCTCTCTCCCCATATATCTCTCTCGCCCCTCTCACTTTATACGAACATATATATATAAATTATGTTTATATTTGTATAAAGCAAGAAAGAATTGCATATACAAATATAAATAACCTAAGTCATCCACAGCCACATAAAGTTGTCCTCATATTTCACTTAAACACCTCAACTAAGGAATGTACATATTGAACACTTAAACATTAAAAAATTTATACCTATTTTACACAAACTAACAATCAATTGAAAAATAAAACTGCGTGTATCTCAAACGCGAACTCATAATAGTTTTACCAATAATATGATGGCACGTGACATTTGATTTAATTTTTATAAAACCTCTATTTAATTAATTCATAAAGTATTTTAAAAAATTAAAAAATTCTATTTTTAATTAAAGCCTCCCCCTCCCCACTTTCCTTTTCCTTCTTCAGAAATACCAATTTCTTATTCTTCATGGAGCCGGCGTCGCTCCATATCTTTCTGCTCTTCCATTGGTATCAACACTATAATGAGACATTGTTATTGTCTATTCAAGCTAAATATACATTCTCTTTCATTTCGATAGCATTAAAATTTTTCACTCATTGCCTTCATCTTTTATACATTAGAAACTATTTATTAGAATTGAAAAAAAAATTAACAGACTTTTGCACAAAAAACCTATTCATATTTCTTTCGTCATTGTAAATGAAACTTCTTCGAGATATTTGAGACGTAAATCAATATAAGAAAGAAGAGAAAAACAGGATAGAACAATGAGGGTGAGAGAAAGAGAGGTGGAGGGAGTGTGGTGTGTGTGCATGTGTAAAACAAAAGAGATAAAAATGGTGAAAGAATAATATGATAGAAAGAGAGAAGAAGAAGACTGTCCTTCTTTTTTGTTAATTATTTTATTAAAAAATAAATTTAGGGGTATAAATTAAGAAAAAAAGGCATTCTTTTTAATAAATTAACGCGCTCAAAGAAAGTGAATTACACGTTTTTTGTCATATCAACATTTTGTGTCTAATAGGAATGACTTTTGAACAAATAAAGTGTTCAATTGGCACAAGAATTAGTTGAGGTGTCTAAATGAATTATGCAGACAACTTTGAGTGGCTGCAGATGACTTAAGCTAATATAAATACATATTTTCATCCTATACACATGTAATTATGCAATACAAATCTTTCTTTGCCCAGTTTTCTTTTCTCTTTCTCTCTTCTCGTTTTCTACAAACACCAACTATACAAAAAATATTTTCTTATTTGTATGCAAATTCAAAATATATACATATACAATTATTTTTTTTGGTATAAGTATACCGAAATATACATATTAATAGTCATAGCAAACATAATATTTGGTATGGAAAACAATTATGCAAATTATAACTATAACATATAAATATGATTTTCATATAAGTTTGCTAAACCAAAAATTTACCGAAAGAAAAACTCATAATTTGCGGTTACAATGATATTTCATTTAGCAATTACTTTAGATATATTTAGAGGTGCAGGGCAATGACTTAAAGAGAGGAACCTGCAAACAAATAAAATCATAGAGGCTGAAGAATTTAGCATAAAAGGGATGTATAAAGAATTGAGAGGTGAATACAATAAAGTCCCATTAAAAAGATTGGCTTGTAACAGTTTGGGTAAACCTACATGGACCTTTGATTTATACTTGGCAATACAACATAGACTTAATACTAAAAATAACTAATTTCATTTTCACATATCTTTTCTATTAATAAAAATAACACTACACACACATTTAAGATGTTAAATATCAAGTTATAAACAAACTTTTTCATATTAAACTACTTATAGCATATTATTATCAAGTTATAGCATATTAAGAAATATTATATTATTCTCATTAATTTTTTTAAAAAAATAATTAACTTATTTTAATAATTCAATTACCATATTTAAAACCAATGTAATTAATTACACTTATTATTTTAAGTTACCTTTTTTAAACAAACCTCTTATTAAAGTTATTTAAATTAAATATTATTTAGTTACCTTTTTTAAGATAACTACAAAATTATAGGGTTTTTATCAAAATTTAAAAAATTACAGTTTTAAAAACTGTAAAACATTATTTTAAAAAAAAAATTTATTCCCCAAAATTTTTGTTCTTCCCCATTTATTTTCAAAATCATTACAATCGCACGCCTCTCAAAACCTTTCAACATTTTCACACGCTTTCACCATTTTAGCACGCCTATTCCTCTCTCAAAATTTCATCTCTCTTAACACTATTCTTCAAGAATTCTCAAATAGTTCCATTCAAATCTTAATTTTTAGCACTCAATCTTTAAATATTGAGATAAACAAACCGTACAATGTCTAAAAGAAGCAAAGAAACCCCAAGAAAAAGTAGAAGATTGAATGAAGAAGCAAGTTCGGACGATTTTCATGCTCCATCTTTTAAAATTTATCACAAACACAAAATCCAAAGGAAGATGAGAAGAAGAGAAAAGGGAAAGAAAGAAAAAAGAAGATGAATCTGAGAAAACGGCTAAAGAAAGAGGAAAGAAAAGGAAAGGAAAACAAATCGAGGAATCATCAGAGTCTGAATCTGATTTGTGGAAGAGTTGATAAAATCAAAATCCAAAAAACCAAGAGCAGAAGAAGAAGAAACAGATAAACACAAAAAAAGTTCAAAGGTTAGTAAAGTTAATTTTTTAATATTTTTTTATGTTCTGTTATTTTTTTTCTTTTATTTGGGTATAAAATAGTTAAAATACAATTTTTGTGTAAAATAAATAATGTAATAATTGTTTATGATTCCATATATGAAATTTTTGTTTAAATAAATATTGTTTTTTTATGTATGATTCACCGTATGAATTGTGTATGATAAATGTATAAATTGTGTATGATCCACTATATGAATTTTGTATGATTCACTGTATGCTTCACTGTATGATTCACTGTATATATAACATGTGTATGAATTTTTTTTATCAAGTTTTTGGGTACTGTTTTCATTATATTATATATTTTTTCATTATATTATATAATTAGAAAATTATATAGGTTAAAATTTTATGATAACTGTATGAATTGTGTATGATTCACTGTATGAATTTGTATGATTCACTGTATGAATTTAGTATGATTCACTGTATGATTCACTGTATATATAAAATGTATATGATTAATGTATGAATTTTGTATGATTCACTGTATGATTCACTGTATATATAAAATGTGTATGAATTTTTTTTTTGGCAAGTTTTTGTGTATTGTTTACTAGTAATATTCATAATTAGTTATACTTTATATTTTGATTATGTTTTGTATAATATGTATATGAATTAGTTTTGTATTACATGTGTATGAATATGTGTATGATTAATGTATTTAATTTTACAATTTGTTAGGAGAAGAAGACACAAACACATCTGTCTTCATGTATTAACATGAATGTGTTTGCGGATTTATTGACCTTTTTAGGTTTTTATGGCAAAAGGCTTGATTTGTATGCGAATAATCTCCCTGATTATCAACAGAAGTCTCACTCTGAACCTCTAAGTATCAAGAATGTTACACATGTTCCTCAACAAGAAGAAAGTTCAAAGTATGTATATTTCTTACATTATTTTTTATTCATTTTAAATTGAAATTGCTAATATTCATTACAATTTTTTTTTTCAATTTGTTTACAGTGATTGTGGTTTATACACATCTCTATTTGCCGAATACATGAGCAATGGAGTTTTTGATATGTCACATATTGATATTGATTCAACATATCATCGTCAAAGATATGCAACATTACTTTGGCATTATGGGAAATCAAAGAATGATGAATGCGCAATCAGTGAAAATGAAGTTGCAGGAACAGTTGCTAGCAAAAAGGGTGGACCTCGAACTCATAAAGAACAAGTTATGGACACCACCAATTATCCTACTCCAAATTCCATATCAGGAAGTAGAAATCTTCATGGCACATAGATAATTTATTTGAAAGATTTTTTTTTTTAACTTATGAACAATTTATGTATTTTCCCAGTTTTTTTTTATTATGAATACTTTGATGGTTTTATATAAATTATTACTGATTATTACTAAATGTGTCTCACTTATATTAATTATATTACTGGTATGAATACTGTATGAAAAATGTATGAATTATATCATACATTATACATTAATAAATGTGTATCACAATCTTACATACATTATATGAATTATGAATGTCATATTAAAATTTGATATATAGTACATAGTATGAATTATATTACTGGTATGATACTGTATGAAAAATGTATGAATTATATCATACAATTATACATTAATAAATGTGTATCACCATCTTACATATATTATTCATACCACTAATATACATACAATTTGTTTCTGTTTTATTTTAATTTTGACTACGGATGGTTTTGTATAATTATTACTAAATGTGTCTCACTTTAACATATATGAAACTGTATGAATCATGTATGAAAATTATATGAATTATGAATATCATATTAAAATTTGATATATAGTACATAATAATGATATATGAAAATATATGAATTATGACAAATTATAAAAAATATTTTTCAAAATACAAACACAAACAAATTGTATGTACATTACTGATATGAATAATGTATGAAAATTGTATGAATACTGTATGACATTTGTATGAATATTAATATTATTCAATAAAAAAACATTTATAACAATGTAATGCCTCAATAACACAGATTTAACATTACGACATCATTGTTTTTGTACAGGATATTATTCAATAAAAAAACATTTATAACAATGTACATCATTGTTCTGTACCTATCAAAATAATTCATACAAACTTCATACACATTTAATATATCATTCACTGACATATACACTATTTCAATTAAACAAAAAGAATATAGTTTCAGAACAAAATTAATACAAAATATATATTATAATTTCAACAGGAATATATATTGTAAGTTTAACAAAATATAGATTTTCATACATAATTAATACAAGTTTCTTATAAATTTCATACACAATTAATACAATTTTCATTCTTCACCAGTACACAGAATTATATCTTCTTACTTTTTGAATATTATCTGAGCAGTTTTTACCATTAAATACAAATTTATATAATTTTCAGACATTATTCATACATTTGTAATACTTCACCTGTACAAAGAATTATATCTAATTATTATTTGTCTAGTTAATAAATGTACGTTTTTCTATTTTCTTCACAAATCAACTAACACGCGAATCTTCAATTTAATTACAACTCAAACACATTTATATTTACTTATCGTTTTTCAAAATGTCATACGTAACTTGATTGTTTATCCAAAAAAAGAACATACAAACTATATTTTAGATCTAACAATAATAAAAAAAAATCGAACAATTTTATACATGTACAAAATAATAAATATAATTAAAACCAACAATTCATAATTAAAACAACAAATCATAACAAAATTAATATGATGAATTCCACTTTCCACCATGTTTTATTAATATCGACACATTGTTCTCCATCAAATCAAATCCGATTGTTTTCAACGCCAAAATTTATTCAACTACTAATAAAAAATGAAAATAAAATCTGCAAATCTCAAAAAGATTGTGAAATTTTGGAAAACAAAATGACATGTACGTTCATGCCAATTTGGTAGAGCTTTTCAAGGAATTAAATCAAAAATTAATATTATTTAAACTAATTTGAGAGAATTAAGGCAACTAACTAATCTAAAAAAATTTAAAATCCCTTAAAACGTGCTAATTTATTAACAGTAATTAATAATTATATTTAATTTATTTAATAAAAGATCTCATTTTCCATTATTAACTTGTCCGTTTTTTAATTTATTTTTTATTTTAACAACTCTTTTTAATAATTTAAAATTAACATTATATATTTTTTAAAAATGCTATAACTTGAGATATTAAATGTTATACAATGAAATTCAAACTCTAGTGCTACAACTTGAGAATATTACTATAAAAAATGCTATATACCTAATTTACACAATTTTTATTACACAACTTAAAAAAATAAAATAATATTATTAAACCAAAAAATAAAAATGATAGAACCAATCTCAAACCCTCACTCCTCGAACGCAGACACCGGAAAAGCTTTAGAAATTCCAGAAGGGGTAGCAAATGTAATTTTCTCTAAATTAGAGACCTGAATAGAAATATCAGAAATTGTTACCCAGATCAACAGTTCCTTACTTTTAACGCCGGTGAGTTTCTTCATCCGGCGATCTTCAAGGAATCCGGTGACCTCGGTATCATACCAGACAAGTTTTCCAATTTTCTTAAATCGATTTTCTTTTGCCTTCTTCTGTTTCAGCCATACAAATCCGGTTTGTTTATTGTGTCCTATTTCTATTAGATCATCCAATGGGAGAAGCCCTTTTGGCATATTGATTTGCTCCAAAAGTTGTTGAGACTTCTGCTTGCAGATCGTTGGGTCAGTGAATATCTCTGCATTTTCACGATGATTTTCTGTTACTTGAGATGACATTTTTCTAAAGTAATTGGATTCCTTTTCGATTTGTCAAAGTAGAAATGAGTATGACAAAGGTATTTTTGTTTTTGTGAAGAGGAGCATAAAATTGATGCGCTTTTATAGGGACTAACCGAATATTAACTATTAGGAAATTTATTTTCCTATAAAAAAAGAAAAGAAAATTTCCTTTCTATTTACTTTTATTTATTTATTGTACTAAAAATTTTACTTTTACTTTACATTTCACTTTTCGTACAAAAGAGGATAATTTTTTAATGTTTTATATTCAATACTAAATTTCTATTTTTTAAATTATTTTTCAATGACTAAGATAAAATATCAATTAATATAAATATTATGATAAAACATTCATATTATTATTCTTAATAAACAGAGTAAATTTAAAGTGAATAAGTGAAATTGTAGAATAAAAGCCATATATATATATATATATATATATAATATATATAACACGCCCTTTATGTGCACTACTAGTTTTAAATTCAAGTACTCTTTTTCTTTTCGTGAAACTCATAGACTATCATTTTTTTCAACTCTTTAATTATCTGAAAAATGGTAACTCTGTTGGATAACAGTTTTTGTCACCGGAAATAATTTATTTGTTTTATTTTATATGATATTGTTATAATTTAAGAAGTCAAATAATTTTTATTTTAATATGATTTTCTCGAACTTGAGTTTATAAAATCAGGTGACTTGTCCGTTTGGATTGGTTTAAAAAAAAGTAGTTCTTAAGTAAAAAATATAAAATCAAACTGAAAGGACTTTTAAATCTTTAGGATCTACAGAAAGAAATCGACGAATTGTGTACCTTATATATTGCAGCGCAAGATCGACGAATTCATTTTCTATCAAGAATTGCTCCAAACCAAACTTGAATCTTAAGGAGACAAGGTAAATGATGTGTCTTTTTCTTAGAAAAATATTGTGTTCAGAGTATTAAGTTTTTCTCTGTCTTCTTTCTTCTGTATCCGAAGCGTGTAAAGTTTTTATATTTAAAAATAAAGGTTTGTCTACGTTGGAGCAGTTATATAGTAACTTTTTCCACCGCTTTTTTAAAAATAAGACTTATCTCCTTTTTACAGATAACAATTTTGGGTCGGGTCGGGTTGATCCACATGAGTGATTCATGACCCAAAACTTACATCTCTCACTTCAATACATGGTGGAAAGACCAAAGTCAAAACAACATCAACTAGACACACAATGCATACGATAAATAGTTGGTGCGACCTCTGAGCATAAAGAGCTTACCCTTAAGGTTTTACAAGCCCCACATATGAATCCAATCACATGTGAAAGAAATTCATTACTTATATAAGAATATTATTACTCACAATATACCATACTTCATTCACTACTTCAGTAGTTACTTATTTGTCTTCTCATCCTTTCAATGATATTAACTCAGGTTTATATTTAACTTTATACACACAATAACACTCACTGCCAATATGGTTAGTGCAACAGTCGACTTGTGTAAATAAGTTTATTATTCATTTAGTTGTCTTTCCTTTCTACTCAAATCTATATGCTCCTATTCAACTGTTTTCTACACATGCAATGCATTTTCGAATCATGCATGGCTATTACCAAAAGTCAAAGGGTATTTCATTGAAAATCATTTTAACTTTTAGAGTCTCACAGACAGAAAATATTCTTTCATTGAATTATTGTTCGCTTGACACATGTGACATGAAACACGTGTTACAATGTGTTCACCGTGTTGGCTTTAAAAGATTCTCAAGTTTTATAACTAGAAATAGGGTTCAAATATAGACATGAACGAATAAACTCAAGGATCTCAATATCAATATAGAAAACTCAATACTCAGAACTCAATGACACTAATCATCTCAAGAATACTCAATTTATAGGGTTAATGCTGAAATATATACATGAACGAATCAACTCAAGAATCACAAATGCATAGCATATAACAATTCAATAATGCGGAATAGAATTGCAAAAAGAATCAAGAACTCAAGAACATAAAAGCAGTCATCTCAAGAATACTCAAATCTAATGATAGAACCCTAGATTACTCTTTTAGTAATTTGAAAGAAGACGTAGGGCATGAAAACGAACTAGTTCAACACTATGATAGTCTTACATACATGGAAGAACAAGGTTATTGAACAATCTTAAAGAAAAACCTTATAAGAAGCCTTGAAACCCTAGATTGAAGGACAAGAATGAAGAAAAACTTTCTTGAAATTCGTGAATTAGTATCATGATAAACTATGGCCATGATTTAGGATTTTCAATAATGATTTATAACTGTATGGAGGAATTTGAGTTGAAAAGAATGAAATTCTTGGACAATAACTTATCTTGAAAAAGATTGAAAGAATCTGAAATGGAAGTCTTCTAGTTTGATTGTTCATTAGAGTTTTACGTTAGGGTTTGAGAGAGAAGAGAATGAGAGATTAAGAGATGAAAATATAATTATTTAGGGTATTTTATTAGTCAAGAACTTTAATTAGCCACATAATTCGTATAGGTTTTTCTTAGAGGCAAAATTATAGAAATGAATTTTTTATAATATTTTCTGTTTGGGTAATTCATCATTGCACTGTATCAAATTACTAAAATGGTCATAACTCTTTATAGGGAACTCGGATTAATGCACAATAGGTGGCATTAAAAAGCAGCAAATACCTTTAATCTGATAAGTTATGATCCACATAACTCTTTATATTCTAAGATATATGGTCTTTTGAAGTTTACCCAAGTAGAGTCTTACATCAAAACTTCATTAGTATGGAATCTTTCAACTCAAGTTTGTTCTAGATGATTCTAGTGACTTTAATTTATATCTAAATTCATTTTCACGCAAATGAATTGGCCTTTATACATATGAAAAATTTAATAATCACCCCATATGACCTCATATGTAAATTAAAAATAGTTCAGATCTTAACTTAGAAATTTTTTGTTTGTTACAATAGCATGAAAACTCCTTTTTGCTCCACTTAGGCATTATGTAGGTAAGAAAGAAAATCATTTTTGTCTTCAAAAGGGATATTGGTGAATAAATTAAAATTTAACCTTTTAACTTTCGCACAAGAAAATCACTTCAAATTGATTATTAGTCGTTAGTATTCCCTTGGAACTATACGCTCTATCACAAGTCCACCTACATCCTTTCGCTACCAACTCCATCATTTGGTCATTCCACCTCCATATCAAATCATAACTTAATCCCTTTGTCACATAAATATTTTCCGAATATAAGATCATCACTAATTCTGTTAATCAAACTACTTTTCTTCCTCAAGCACTCATGTCAGCATCCTGGACTTTAGGTAATTTATGGAACATAAAACATACAACTCAAACCATAATCAGAAATTTAATCCTGATTCCAGTCCTCACCCACACTTAACATTTTAAACTTAGATGAACAACTACATCACAACAAGTCATCCCTGATTCATCACCCTATCAAATAATTCGGAATTCCAAGGATCCTTAAAACATTATTACGGTACTTACTATGCAATCCTAGTCTATATAAGGACTATGCCATCATTTAAATGCATAAATGTGGTCACCTCGTGACCAATATGTGATAAATGCAACATAATAAATAAATTTAACCCACTGACAAAATCAATATGCAACAACCAAGTAACGAAGATGTAAATTCAGTTCTCTTATTAAACCCACATGCAATATCTTAATATACTAGGCATGGTAGCCATGCTAACCATTAGTTTATATTTGTAACATCTCAATAATTAGAAAGCCAAATTGGAAAGGATAGATTCCATTTTTTGATTATTGCTTCATACCCACAAGACGCATCTATGATTTGTAGGAGCATCTACTGGTCGTAGATAACATTCATAGGAACAAAGTTGAAGATTTTGAGAAACTTTTGAGTTTTTAAAGTTGGACTAATGATTTTCCAGGATGAGTCGTAGGATGAACTAAGACCGTAAGAGATGCCCATAGAGTCAATTCAGACTTAATAAATTTTAGACACAAAGATGAAGACTACGGATAAGGTTTGTGGACTATAGACTGTAGAAATCTTACGTAGAGAAATCAAGGATTGTATTGATAGTATTGATATTGATATGTTTATCAATATTGGTATTCATACTTGGTACAATTTTATACACAATGATGTGGACTATGGATAAGGTTTGTGGACTATAGACGGTAGAATTCCATGTAGAAATCTTACGTACACAAATCAAGGATTGTATTGATAGTATTGATATTGATATGTTGATCAATAGTGGTAGTATTGATCAATATTGATATATTGATCGTATTGATCAATAATGATGTTACTGATATTTGATCAATTATTGATGAATTGATGAATAATAATGTTATGTACATATTCCTTATATAGGAGAGAATTTTAGCGTCCTAAGTTAAGTATTCTTAGAGTCCTACTACAATGCATATTACTACTATAATGATAATAATTAAATCCTAATTGTACTATAATTCTAATAGTAATCTAATCCTAGTCATACTATAACATTAATCATAATATAATTCTTAGACGAAATATAATCCTAATTAACATTGGTAGTCTAATTCTAGTGCGACTTAATTCTTAACGGTGTCATGAACTCACCAGACATGTTCATTGCACCTATTCGTTTGACATGTTCCGATCCCCAGCTTCCTTCTTCATCAATACTTACTGAAGATAGGTCAGTAACTTGCGATGAACATGTTCCTTTGACATGTTCCAATCGTCAGTTTCCTTCTTCTTCAACACTTCTCCTGAAGCTAGTGAGAAGAGGAACGATTACTCCTGCCTTGCTTTGAATATCCAGCAAAAAAAACTTTGAATACCCAACAAAAATTTATGTTGTCAATGCTTCGGTATGTTGAAGTTGTTGATTCTGAATATCTTTTTCTCTAGCAAAATTAATTGCTTTTGTTTCTTGAATATATGTTTTTTTTTATGATTTTCCACATCTCCTTGGCAGTCAAGCAGCTCACAGTTAGTTGCGTGCTTTTTTTCGGTCAAGGTTCTTGAGATTTAACTTCTTAGTAACATATCTTTCTCATCAAAATCATTAATGATGCCATTATTTTTGCATCCTTCTTAGCTGCTACAACTTCCCTAGCAGTCTTTCCAATGGAACAACTACTTTTACTTGGTTCAGTCTTTGTGATATGAATGAATTGGGATATGTTTGTCCTCTTTATGAGGTAGCTTGCTGGCTTAAGTTTAATGGAGCAACCGACAATTATTTAGTGAAGTAAGGAGGTTAACATGGTTTTTGGTAGAATGGATCATTGCAACGTGTGGATTTTTTGATGATGAATACACAACGAGAGGAAGAGATTTAAGATCTGATACCATGAACAAATCCATGTAGAAATATTACCTAGACAAATCAAGGATTGTATTGATAGTATTAATATTGATATGGTGATCAATATTGGTAGCATTGGTTAATATTGATATATTGATCGTATTGATCAATAATAATGTTATTGATATTTGATCAATTGTTGATGAATTGATGAATAATAATGTTAAATACATACTCCTAATATAGGAGAGAATTGTAGAGTCCTAAGTTAAGTATATTTAGAGTCCTACTACAATATATATTACTGCTTTAGTAATAATAATTAAATCCTAATTGTACTATAATTCTAATAGTATTCTAATCTTAGTCGTACTATAATATTAATCATAATATAATTCTTAGACAAAATATAATCCTAATTAATATAGGTAGTCTAATTTTAGTGAGACTCTAATTCTTAGCAGTGTTGTGAACTCGCCATACAGGTTCGTTTGACCTGTTCTTTCAACTTGTTCCAATCCCCAGCTTTTTCCTTCATCAAGACTTACTGCAGATAGGTCAATCAAGTGCGATGGTCCTATTCCTTTTACATTTTTCAATTATCAGTTTCCTTCTTATTCAACATTGACTAGATTATGATTCAAATCCTAGAAATTGTCCAAGATATTAAACCTTAGTAAGTGATTTTACGGTTGACAAGTATAACTCGTAAAAAGGTATATAGACCATAGGTTGATATCGTAGGTCACTTTGGTAGTTTTAAATTGCGAATGTTTTTGTACTTCCTACCCACCTAACCCTTAAACTACATCGTTTTGGACCTATAACTACCCTATAATTGTTTTTAATCTTACAAACTACACCTAATTTCTTCCATTCACTAAAGATCCCCCAAATTCTCTCAAGCCCTCTTCCCAAAATCTCTCTCAAGCTTGAAGATGAAGAACTATATGGGCTTCGAAGAATTCCAGGCCTTAATCTCATTATTTTGGGGCTTTGATTATCAAGGTATGTGGAAATTCATCAATGAATTCGTTTCATTCATTGGGTCGCAAAATAACTGCAATCTCCAATTCAGTTTCACTCAATTCAATTAGGATTATATCAATCTCCATTGGTCCTCTCAATTATGATTCAATTGATGTTGTTCTATATTATTCTGCATAATTTAACCTAATTATATGAATTATAATTTATCGGATCTATGCGTATACTTTAATTTTCATCTATGAACTATTATCACGAATTGATAAGGGATTTTATGCATGTTTTATGAAAAGATTAAACTATGATTTGAGGATGTTTTTAAGTTAAGTATCAATGATTTGTTAAAGGTATTCTCATAATTTGAAAGAAAATCATTATTTAAGATGCATAGGAAAGGAGTCTATATGAATGAAGTGATGAAATCATGGTTTTCAAAGGAGCTACTTGTCTATAACTTTATGATTTGGATTAGTATTTTGGTTATTCTCTTTCCCAATATTAAGTTTTGATAAATGATTTTATATACTCCATTGGGATTTTACTTAACATCAATAAAACTTTGAGATGAAGATTCAAATAGGGTAGTCTCTAGTAGAAATCTCTAGTTCTAAGCTATGTGCCCGATAGAAATTTCTTAAGTGACTTAGCTTGTGGATCCACATAGCATTAATGATAGAGTTCATAGTTCTACCTTGAAAATTAGACTCTACTTTTTTATGTGTGGGAGTTACATCAGATTTTATGTTATATATCACATGGTCTATTGTCGGTTAAAGTTAATATCCCACAAAAGAACTATGATTCCCTTAAAGCTTTGTGTTATGTCTTGTACTAATGCATCGGTCTTGTATCATGATTTCCTAAAATCATGATTTTCTAAGATTTTAAATGTTTTACTTGATCTTGCATCACATTTTTCAATCCTATTATAATATCATACCTACATTTATGTATATTTTCGGCATACCTAGTAAATTTCATGTACTAATGCATACTTGTTCCTATGATGTACGTGGTTTCACCGTACTTTTGATGCTTTTTCCTTAAGTTTAGTGTGAGTCTAAGGCCTTTTTCTATTGGTTTTAATATAGTTTTCTATTTATTTGCAGGTAATTTTTCCAGAAAGAGAACGTGGGAAAATTGTGCTGAAAATTGCAGAAGTGATGACCTATGAAGCGATCGACAGTCCGTCGTGACTTCAATGGTTCGTAGGTGGACACCGTCGTACGAAGAAAATGATTGCCAAAGGAAGTTTGGGAATTTTGACTATGTGTGGGGATACGGAGGCTCTAGACGGACCGCCATAGCCACGAGAGACCTTCCTGCACATCCGTCAATGTTAACAAAAAGTAGCCCCAATATCCATCTTCAAAAGATTCTAAGTATGGAGGAACGAAAACAATAGACAGACAGTTGTGCACGCAACGGCCCGTCATTCATGTCCATAGATGGTAACAGAAAGTTGGTGAAGAAAGCAACAGAAAAAGAAGTTAAGTATGGAATGAAGGAGGGCCTCGACGATCCGTCGTGACCTCGACAGTCCATCGCTCTAATTGTCAACTCAGACGCGTTTTTGAGCAGATTTTCCTTAAATAGATTTCCCTTTTATGTTAGGATTTTTCTATTATAAATACTTGTAAAAACCTCGTTTTTGGGGTTAGACTCTTGGATATTTCTTAGATTTTATTGTTCTAGTTGTGAACTTGTGATTTTGGGAAATTATTCTATTCTTGCGGAAATCATTGATTGCAAGCTTATTAATTAATTCAAGCAAGTTTTTGGATTTTCTTCAATATCATCAAAGTAAGTGCATGAATTCTTATAAAACTAATATGAATTGTATGATTATTAACATGGATAGCTAAATACATAGCTTGGGACATGGGAACCATGAGTAATTAACAAGGTAAAAACTATCTAAAATAACAATTCTAGAATAGTGTCTTACATGTATTGATAATTGTTTCGTTTATAAGTCTTTTTAGCGAGTGCACGCGTTAGAACTTGCCGGATCAAGGAGGTAGATAATAAGAAAAGAATTATCAACGTAGATTTAGTATACACTATGTGATAGGCTAGTATCGTTTGGTGTGAAGTAACAACTAAGCAAAACATCGATTATGATGCTGAATATGAGGTAAAGGTAACGTTTAGTAAAGCCTACACACGTATCCGGACCAAGGTGCGGAGTGAAATTCCCTAGTAGCCGGACCAAGGAATTGGGGATACATAACTTACCACTTTGCATGAAAGATACAAGGAAAGGATTGTTATAGCTAGAATTACCTAGTTATAAACTTGTGGGGAACACTTAAGCCCTAGTTACTCTCATTACTTGATAAAAATTAAATCTTTGAACTTGTCACTTATTTACTTAGAAATAGCTAATTACATTTGTTATTTAAAACCCCCTTATTTTTATTTGTTTTCGGAATGGACTTGACTAAATAGAAGTAATAGTAGGTTAAAGTTAAGTCTAAATCACTTTTTTCGTGGAATCGACCCAAACCTCATAGTTGGATTCTTTACTTGATATGACTGCCTATACTTCTTTTCGAGAAGTAAATTTGAGTGTATCAAATTTTGGCGCTGCTGTCGAGGAAATTAGCTTTTAGGTTAACTTTAAGCTTATTACCCAAAGTTTAGTCAACATTTTCCTAATTTTTACATTTCATTTTTTTGTCTCTTGTAGATTTAACTTTCGTGTATGCCAAATAGGCGGAGTAGAGGAGAACTCATACTCTCACCCGACCCCGAGCTGAAGCGTACAATATGCATAATGAACCAAAATTTGGGTATTCTTAATGATGATCACAAATTGGAAATTCCACCACAACTTGATGCTCATGATCAATTATTACCTGAAAATCGTGGGGAAGGTGAAATACATAGGCAACCTCCCACTCCACGCCCTCAAGAGTATTATAGGGGATATGATAATATTACTGACTCTGACGTCCCACTTGTATTTCCTCTCCTACCACACGGCCATACTTTCGTGGGAACTATAGCCTGATGCAAATGCTCACCGCCAGAGTTTTGTGTTCAGGGATACCTTCTGAGAATTCACATGCTCACATCGCCAAGGTGAGGTCACTCTGTAAGAGTTGTAAGGAGGCCTAATTTGAATATGGACGTAATTGAGTTGAGAGAGTTTCCTCCCTCACTGACGGGAGAGGTCGGTATATGGTTTACTGAGCTCCCCTGTAACTCAATATACACTTGGAATCAATTAAGGAATGTGCTCTTAGCACATTACTACCCAGTGTCTAATAATCTAAATACAAATATAGGGTGAAGAACTTTGTGGCACTACCGGGAGTATCAGTCAGTAGTACTTGGGATAGGTTCACCTAATTCTATCAGGGACAAGATGATAATAATAAAGAAGTAATAGATATGATAGCGGGTGCTTCTTATGGGGAGTGTCCTTATGCGGAGATCGTTGAGAAGTTGGATAGAATCTCCCAAAATAATATATCTTGGAGATCTACGAAGTTAAATACTGGGAGAAAAACTTTTGCAGTGCAATCCACACACAACCCAGCCACAGATAAGATTCGTGAAGAAATGTCTCAAATGAGAACTGAGCTTTGGTGTGACCAAACGCCCACGACTCCAATAAGGAGAATTGGAGCTAAGGATAGGGAAATCAATGTTGGAGCTTTGGTAATTACAACTGAAAGGGTCATTATGTCCGAGATGGAAATTACAACCGCGACAACAACTTCAATCGAGGTAACTATGGTAACAGAAATGATAAGAGTAGGCCCTATGTTCCACCTCAAAATTGTGAAGTTTCCCCTTAGGGATGGTGGAGGTAGTATGGCGCAAGTTGAGGATATGTTGCTGAAAATGGTGAGGAGGTTTATTGCTAGTGATGAGCACGCTAAAGAGATAAGGAGTGACTTAGCGAGTATTGGGAAAAAAATTGATGCACATGCAATCTCGATAAAGAATTTGAGTTGCAAATGACCCAATTGTCTTTGACTGTGAACCCACGCCAACCGAGCACTCTTCCTATCAATACTGTCCAAAATAAGAAAAATGATGGACATTGTATGGCAGTCACAACTCGAGGATGGTGATATAATGCAGCATTGTACTACTATTGCTACTAGGTCTCTAGTGCAAAAGTAAGAAGATCCGGGTGCCTTCGCTATTCCATGTACAATCGGGTTATTACACATTGCGAAAGCATTATGTGATATTGGGGCAAGCATAAATCTCATGCCTCTCTCTATTTAAAAGAAGTTGTGTTTGGGTGACCCAAAGCTTACTGCGATGCGGGTATTTCTGGCCGATTGAACGGTAAAGAGGCCTATTGGGATACTCCACGATGTGCTAGTAAAGATTGATCCCTTCATATTTCTAGCCAATTTTATGATTCTAGATTGTGAGTTTGATTTTGAGGTGCCTATTATTCTTGGGAGGACATTTCTTTCTACGGGTAGAGCCTTGGTTGATATGGAGAAAGGGCAAATAAAATTTTGGTTGAACAATAAAGAAGTGACTTTCAACATTTGTAGGTCCATGAGGAAGACTAGTGAGATCCAATGGGTGTCTGCCATATCTTATAGGGTTGAAAAGTCATCTGAGGTACAAATAGAATAACTTCTGGGTGTCGAATCACTAGGAGCAGTGATCATGAATTCTGATATTGAGTGTATTGAAGAGTATGTGTCATTGGTCGTAGCACTTGATCGAGGTGATGTTCGGTTTAAACCAAAGAAGTTGGAGTTAGATATGAAGCATCGCGAGTCTCCACCGGCAAAACCATCTACAGAGGAGGCACCAAAAGTAGAACTTAAGGCTCCACCACATCATCTGAGGCATGTATTATTGGGAAAAGGTGACACTTTGTTGATAATTATTGCATCAAATTTGAATGTGCATTAAGTTGAGAGTTTGGTGGAGGTTTTAAAGAGGTTCAAAAGAGCTATTAGGTGGACTATTGCGGACATTATTGGTATCCCTCTCGGGATTTGTTCACATAAAATCCAAATCATGCTCAATCATAATCCAAGTATTAAGCACAAAAGACGTTTAAATCCACCTATGCAAGAGGTACTGAAGAAAGAAATCATTAAGTGTTCGGATGCTGAAGTGATATATCCAATCGCCTATAGTATTTGGGTATGCCCTGTTTAGTGTGTACCTAAGAAAGAGGGAATGACTGTGGTCCCCAATGAAAAAAATGAGCTTGTTCTGATGAGGCCGGTGACTGGATGGAGGGTATATATGGATTATCGGAAATTAAATGCATGGATCGAGAAGGACCATTTTCCTATGCTTTTCATGGATCAGATGTCGGATAGACTTGCAGGATAGGGGTGATATTGTATTCTTGTTGTCTATTCGTGTTATAATCATATTTCTATTCCACCGGAAGATCACGAGAAAACTACCTTTACTTGTCCTTATGGGACCTTCGCGTTCAAGAGAATGCCATTTGAGTTAGGTATTGCACCAGCAACATTTCAGAGACGTATGATGTCAATATTCTCTGATATGGTTGAGGACACTATCTAGGTGTTTATGGATTATTTTTCATTGATTTGTGACTCATTTGAGCAGTGTTTGAGTCATTTGTCCGTGGTTCTTAAGAGGTGTTAAGATTGCAACCTTGTGCTAAATTAGGAAAAATGTCACTTCATGGTGAAAGAAGGTATTGTATTGGGTCATCACATTTTAGAAAAGAGTATAGAGGTTGATAGAGCCAAAGTTCAAGTGATGGAGCAACTTCCTCGACCTATCTCTACAAAAAGTGTGAGAAGTTTTCTTGGGCATGCAGAGTTTTACCAGAGGTTCATCAAGGTCTTTTCAAAGATTGCACATCATTTGTTCAAGTTGCTTGAGAAAGAGTGTGAGTTTCATTTTGATGAATCTTGTCTTAAGGCATTTGGTGAGTTGAAGGAAAAGTTGGTGTTTTCACCTATCATCATTTCTCCGGATTGGAGAAAGACTTTTGAGGTGATGTGTGATGTGAGTGGGGTTGATCTTGGTGTGGGATTGGGACAAAGATGGGACAAAATCCTTCATCCCATTTACTATTCTAGTAAAGCCCTTAATGAAGTCCAAAAGAACTACACGGTGACTGAACAAGAGATCCTTCTTTGCTTTCGAGAAATTTCGCTCCGATTTGCTTGACACGAGGGTTATAGTTCATACTGATCATTCTGCTTTGAGATATTTTATAGCAAAGAAGGATGCAAAACCGAGGTTGATTCGCTGGGTATTACTATTGCAAGAATTTGACTTTGAGGTAAAAGATAGAAAAGGGACAAAAATCAAGTTGCTGATCACTTTTCCCTATTAAAAAATGAATCAATGAGAGAGTTGGATGAAAAGAATGAGATTGATGAATCCTTCCCCGATGAGCATATATTGGCTGCTCCCAAGACTTGATTCCATGGTTCACAGATTTTGCGAATTATGTGGCTAGTGATGTCGTCCCACTGGACTTGTCCTTTCATCAAAGGTAAAAGTTCATGCATGATGTGAAAAAATACTTTTGGGATGAGCCATACGTATATAGGAGTTGTGTTGATGGGCTTATTCGGCGTTGTGTGCCGGCAATTGAGATGTTGAGTGTTTTGGAGGCATGCAATTCTTCGCCTGTAGGTGGGCATTATAATGGTATTCGAACTGTTCACAAGATCTTGCAATGTGGCTACTATTGGCCAACCATATACCAATATGCTCATGAGTTCGCCAAGGCATGTGATAGATGCCAAAGAAATGGTGGCATTTCGCGAAAGCAAGAGCTTCCTCTAAATCCCATTCTTGTGATTGAGTTGTTTGATGTGTAGGGCATTGACTTTATTGGCCCTTTTGTGAGTTCTCATGGGATGAAGTACATTCTTGTCGCAGCCGATTGTGTCTAAGTGGGTGGAAGCTATTACTCGCGAATAATGAAGGGAAGAGTGTCATCCCGTTTTTGAAAAAGAACATATTTTCCAAATTGGTACCCCAAGGACTATTATTAGTGATGTGGGATCTCACTTTTGCAATAATATGTTTAAGGGATTATTGGAAAAATATGGGGTTCGCCATAAGGTGGCCACTCCTTACAATCCTCAAACTAGTGGGAAAGTTAAAGTGTCAAACAGGAAGATTAAGCAGATTTTGGCAAAAACAGTGAATGCTAGTAGAACGAATTGGTCAAGGAGGCTTGATGATGCTCTTTTGGCCTATCGGACAACATACAAGACTCCCATAGGTATGTCCCCACACCAACTTGTATATGGGTAGACTCTTCACTTACCAGTTGAATTAGAGAATAAGGCCATGTGGGAAATGAAGAAGTTGAAAATGGATTGGAATGAGGCTGCAGAACAGAGGTTAAATAGGGCGAATGCATATGAAAGTTTAGCCCTCTACAAAGAAAAATAAAGTAGTACCATGACCAAAAGATTGAGAAGTGCAATTTTTGGGTTGGGGATTTGGTGTTTTTGTTCAATTATATGTTGTGTTTGTTTCTGGGAAAACTCAAGTCCAAATGGACTGGTCCCTATTTGAGCACCCAACTATTCCCTCATGGTGCGGTTAAGTTGGAGAACAAAGAAGGTGTGAGATTCAAGGTGAACGGGCGGCAAATTAAAATCTATCTAGGGCATGCTGAAACGGCAAAGGAAGTGATCGAGACATACCATCTTGATGAAGTCTGAGTAATCAAGAGTCCTTCTTTGTGTTGAGAAGTTAAATCAAGCGCTGACTAGGAGTCAACCTAATATGTATCCGCTAGACAACTATATGTCTGTCGTTATTTTCTAATAATAGTTGCATTAGATTTGCTTTTATTTATTTAATGTTTCGTTTGACTGCTATTTTCTTTTTCGTTACTAGATTTCGCTAGAGCATACATTAGGGTCCGTGTCCAAAAAGTGTCCAGACAATAAAAAAAAAAAAGCTTAATGGGTGTTAAATGTGCAGGTATCAAACCACCAAAATTCTTTAATAAATTAGTCTGCTGCACCCATCGACGGACCGTCGGTGGGATCCGTCATTCCCGGGTATGTCTTTCAAATTTGTCAAAGTTAAGACACCCTCGAAGGACCCCCATGATGGACCGTCTACCCTGTTATGGTCCATCGACAGTGAATTGTTGCGTCTTTACCCACCGACCCAACCCGACCCATCCGACTGAATATTAAAAGTTTTAAACCTTTAAAGTACCCACCTCTTCACATAACCCCTCATAATTGTTTATCTCCTCATTTCCTATAATTTATCCCCACTTCATCACCATTAACTCCCATTCCCTCTCTATCTTCTGATTTCCCACATTTTCCCCGTATTCCCACAGTCCCTTTCTCTCTAAATTCTCCTAGTTTCTTCAGTCCATTACAGGTCGGTGTTCGTGGTTTTTGTGCTGATGTTCAACTACCAGTGTCTTACTTAATTTTCATCTACTCTAGTTATCGAGTATGTTCTTCTGATCCGTAAATTAACTATCGTTATTTTTTTTTGTTTTCTGATTAAACTTGTTATGTTAGTGTATGGGGCTCCAGGTTTGGACCCTTATTGCATACTAGAACTCACCCCTGTATTCCTAAGTTCCTATAGAAAATTGATACTGAAAATGAATGGGGGTGTTTTGTTAAAAAAAATGACGTGTGTTTCCTAATTTTGTTTCTACCCTAGGGTTGATAGGCTGTCAAAAATTAAATGCTAAAACTCAAAAAGTGTCTTGCCCTAGGGATAATGGGATATTGGGTAGTTGCTTGGGAATCTTGGGTTGTTAAGGATACTTCGCATTAGTAAGTTAGGGGAACTAATTTGGCTAAAATAAAATTAAAAACTTCTGTCCCTAAAAGACAGTACGAGACCCTGTTGACGGACCATCATGCCCTTGACGGACCGTAGTGGGGGTCCGTCACTCCCCACTTCTCATTCTTAGTCAAGTGTCCCTCGACGGACCTATGTGACAGACCATCGTGCCTTCGACGGTGCGTCCTGCACAACTGTCGACACTGTCAGAACCTTTGTTTCTGATGTTTAAAAATTTTAGTCTAAGTGTCCCTCAATGGACCCCTATGATGGACCGTCGTGCCTTCGACGGTCCGTCCTGCACAACCGTCGACACTGTCAGAACCTTTTGTTTTGATGTTTTTAAATTTTAGTCTAAGTGTCACTCGACGGACCCCTATGACGGACCGTCGTGCCTTCGACTGTCCGTCGTGCACAATCGTAACCACTATCATAACCTTTGCTTATGATGATATACAAAAAATTCACAAAGTGTTCCTCGACATACCCCCATGACGGACCGTCGTACCTTCGATGGACCGTTTATAGGTCTGTCTGCGGTGCTGCAACTGCTGCACTGCCATTCCATTTCTGTGTTTACTTTGGTGCTTTCTTTTTTTGCATGTAAAAGTGCTAATTGCTTTTCTTTGCAGGTACTAATGGCACCAAAATAAGACCGCGTCTACTCACGAGGACATTTCAAGTCCGTCGCCCCTTCTGTCCAGATGGTCATTGTCTCGGACGATGAGGGTGACCCAGAGTACGTGCCACCAGGCACTCTCACTCCCACCCGTGATGCACGCACTACAAGAGCCACGCCCACGAAGGTGGCGCCCAGTGGAGTCACTGCCTCCCTGTCTAAAGAGGAGCGCATACCGAGTGGCACACCTTCTGGGTCTGCTATACAATTTGAGGGAGCATCTGGCTCCAAGTATGCTTCCGGTTCTGAGGAAGTGTCCGGTTCTTAGGAGGTCTCTGGGTCTTAGGAGGCCTCTGCTTGCGGTACTGCATCCCAGTTTGCCTTGTCTGATGAAGCTGATAGTGTTGACTATACTCCAAGACCCCTGACTGGCGTCCCCACCTCGGTTGCTAATCATTCCAACCAGTGGTGTGTTGAGGGGCAATACCAAGTATACACCGAGGCCAAGCTATCAAATGACAAGGGGGTCATGACCCGGACACTGATACTAGAGCAGCGGGTTCTTACGGGAAGTCTCCCCACCATGACGGCTATTCATGAAATATTCACCAGACATCGGCTGGATTGAAAGGTTCAGGATGTAGGCCTCTACAGTGAGGAGATGGTCTGAGAGATCTACGCCTCCTATGTGGCGACTATCCGATCTCAGCTAGACAAGCGGGCAAGCCCCGCCAAACATACTCCATTGAATTACGTCCGAGTTCGTGGCTAGCGGGTTGATATTTCCTTGCTGGCCATCCACATGTTTCTCTATGGCGCGGATGTTATGCTTCCCGGACATCTCTAACCACCGAGTTAAGACTACCGGTGGAAGTTGATTAAAGATGGATGGTTCCAGCGTGAGCCAGAGTTGAGAGAGACCACCAAGCGATAGATTGCACAATACCTTTCCATCGATGGTGAGGCTGCCGATTGGGTGTGGGAGCCCAAGAGAAGTATGAAGAAGGTTTTCCTCACCTTCACAACAAAGTTTTTGTGGTTACTATTCTAACATTGCCTTTTCCCCACTACAGATGACAACATTGTCACTTGGGATTGTGCGGTACTGATCACGGTGATTATTGCAGGGTTCGAGGTGGACTTCACATGGCTACTACATGCGATGATGCATGAGAGGTCTTTCAAGGCCGCCACTACTTACCCCTTCCCATGCTTGGTTTTTGCTTTGTGCAGGTTAGCAGGAGTGCTCGTGTGGAAAATTGATGTGCTCAACACCCCGCCTGGTACAATAGATATCGTCCTCATTCGTGATGAAGCCAATGAGTTGGCTCCCTATAGAGGGCCCCATCAGGAGGTGCAGCCGCTTGGTGAGAACCTAGAGGCAATGGTAGATCAAGGCCAAGCGGCTAACCTGGCTTTATGTGAGACTAGCGACACCACTCCAGTCGAGTCTATCCCGAGTGGTAGCACCTCTTCGAGCTCCTTCCGCTTGACTCCTTCTGCTACTTTTGTCCTGTTTGCAAGGGTATAGAAACTTGAGGCCCAAATGGCCAAACTTCTGCACCACTTCCAGCCTTGGATGCAGAGGTCCATGGCTGAGGTAGAGGAGCACCTAGACAGGAAGATGGCCCAGCACACTGAGCGGAAGGTCATGGAGGTCTCCCAGCGCTTGGACGCTTTTGAGCTACGGGTTCTTGCCAACCAGACCCTACAATTGATGTGACGGCTCTCCAGGCTGCTGTGGAAATTCTTAGAGTAGACTTAGATACTATACTAGAGGCTCGGGTGCCTGAGACTGAGGCCCCTTCTGTAGAGCCTGCCGAGGACACGGTGTTTGCTTCCCTGTTCTCCACCAGTGATGTGCCACCACCTCCACCACAAAAGTGTGCCAAGAGGTACCATACTAGAGATGAGGATGAGTCCCGGGCTATGAAGGATCACCATGAATTAGAGGCTGCGAGGAGAGCCTCTCTAATTTATGAGAAGGCCCGCCAATTGAGGGTTATAGAGGTGGTTGCTTGGGAGTCTAGTTCCAGAGTTGCTGAAGCTGAGAGGAGCACTACTGATGGTGATATAATTGTTGAGGACACTATTGATGGTGTCCCTACTTAAGAGAGAGCGGGTTACGGGCAACCTGACCTGCCAACTTGTTGATCGCCGGCGTTTTGCACCTCAGGTTTGCTTCACCTACCACCCTATTTTATATAGTCTTATTCATTGGGGAAAATCGCATGTCTTTTTGTTGAGGTGGGGTAAATAGAAAGTGAGTGCTAGAGTGAAGTCTGAGTAGCCCAACTCATGATCCTTTCTAGGGGTTTTCTTGATTGTGTTTATTTTCCCCAAGAAACTGGTTATTTTTATTGTTCAACTGGCATGTTGGTATCTTTTTTTACATAGTATAGAAATGGACTTTGAAGCATGATGGCTAAACAAAAAATTATATCCTGATTTAACAAAAATGATGTATGACTAGGCATAGTTACTGATAAATGTGTGGCTCTAAGCATGACATAGAGATAGACCACTACATACCCTAAATCTAAGACTCGAACTAGGTGTCTGATAATCTTGTAGAATAATGAGATGTCAAGTGAGTGTGCGGGAAACTTGAATAGTCCACTATTTGTACTAAGCTAGAAGTTGCCTGGTTAGTCCTGCTAAAAGAAAGTCATAATAGACAATTAGGAAAGGATCATAGGACCTTGTTCAATATATCCAATCTTTATCCTACATAACAGAAACCAAATGAAATTAATCCCTTCTTGAACCAAATGATTTGAGCTTAAAATAGACCTTTCCTTGTCACCCCACTGATCTTTTTTGGGAACAATGTGTTGACCCTGCTCCCTCCTTGGACATGTGCACCTCAGCTTATGCCAAAAACATAAGTTGAGGGTGGCTAATGCATAAAACAACCTTGTCGTGGCCCTGACCCAACTTTGGGTATTGTGTACCTTGACTCATGGCAAAGCCATGAGTTGAGGGTGGCTATTATGAGGAATGCTCTAGAAAGTTGGGTTGAAAAAATCAAAGGGAGAGAAACAAAAAACAAAATTGACTCAAGAAAAGTTGAAAGATAAGTAAAAAAATCAATATATTTGAAAATGTGTAAATACAAGCGAGAAATGAAAAGAGTCATTTACACAAAAGTAGAAAGAATGTAGAATAGAAAGCTGAAACAAAATTGAGAAAGAGGGTGGAATAAAATGATAAAAATGTAGGACACTTAGCCGTTATATCAAGGAGGACAACAAGTCACTAAAACATATCCAAATTTACCCTACTTGACCTTGATCCTAAATTACAAGCTAAGAAAGTTTTATCGTGATCGTAAGAGTGCATTATGGTGAACATAAAGTAGTGAAAATAAAGGCAAAACTATGACAATAATTGTAGATGCAGTGTGAAATTGCTCTGAGAGAGAGTGTTCAAAAATAATCCTTATACTCAAACTAAAATCATTGTGTGAAAAATGAGGATGTTGTTTTGAAGCAAGGGCACTAGTTGCAATATCAAAAAATTAAAACATTGGTGAGAGTCAAAGAGGATAGGTATCGGTGTGTGGTGAGTCTGTGTCATTGTCTGATCCACATGATCAAGCCTAATAGTGATAGCATGCATAAATCAATTTGAAAACAATCGGTATAGATAGCCACATGATTGCAAAAATCTAAATAAGGATACTCTTGTACAAAGATTTATAGTGCGTTTCTTGAGGAAAAACAATGAATTTAAGTTGAGGGTGTTGACGTACCGTGGTTTTATGGTACTTTCAATGTTCTTTACTTAAGTTTAGTGTGTGTCTAAGGCTTTTTTGTATTGTTTTAATGTAGTTTTCTCATTGTTTGCAGGAAATCTGTTCAGAAGGAGAATGTGGGAGAAATGTGCTAAAAATTGCAGAAGTGACGACCTACGGAGCCATCGACGGTTCGTAGGTGGCCACCTTGTACGAAGAAAAAGGTTGTTAAAGGAAGTTGGGGAATTCTGACTAAGTGTGGGGGCTGCGGAGGCTCTTGAAGGACCGTTGTAGCAATGACGGACCATCCTGCACATCCGTTAATGTTAACAGAAAGTAGCCCCAGTACCCATCTTCACAAGATTCTAAGTATGGAGGAACGGAAGCCACCGACGGACCGTTGTGCATGAAAGAAACCATAATCCATGTTCGTCGAAGGTAACAGAATGTTGGTGAAGAAAGCATTTGAAAAAGAAGTTAAGTATGGAACGAAGGAGGGCCTCGACGGTCCGTCGTCACCTCAATGGTCCGTCGCTCCAGTCATCGACTCAAACACGTTTTTGGGCAAATTTTCCTTAATTAGATTTCCCTTTTATGTTAGGACTTGTCTATTATAAATACTTGTAAAACCCCGTTTTTGGGAAATTATTCTATTTTTCCGGAAAAATCATTTATTGCAAGCTTATTGATTAATTCAAGCAAGTTTCTGGATTTTCTTCAATCTCATCAAAGTAAGTGCATGAATTCTTATCAAACTAATATGAATTGTGTGATTATTAACACGGTAACTAAATTCATAGCTAGGGTTGTGGGAAACATGGGTAATTAACAAGGTAAAAACTAGCTAAAATAACAATTCTAGAATAATATCTTGCATGTATTGATAATTCTTTTGTTTAAAAGTCTTTTTAACGAGTGCACGTGTTAGAACTCGCCCTGTTGCTACTTGCCGGACGAAAGAGGTAGATAATAAGAAAAGAATTATCAACGTAGATTTAGTATACACTATATAATAAGTTAGTATCAGTTATGATGCTTAATATTAGGTAAAGGTAAGGTTTAGTAAAACATACAACGTAGCCGGAACAAGGTGTGGAGTGAAATTCCCTAGTTTCCCGACCAAGTAATTAGGGATACAAAACTTACAACTTTGCATGCAAGATACTAGGAAAGATTGTTATAGCTAGAATTACCGAGTTATAAACTTGTGGGGAACACTTAAGCCCTAGTTACTCTCATTACTTGATAAAAATCAAATCTTTGATTTTGTCACTTATTTACTTAGAAATAGATAATTACATTTGTTATTTAAAGACCCCCTTTTGTTATTTGTTTTCGGAAAGGACTTGACTAAATAGAAGTAATAGTAGGTTAAAGTTAAGTCTAAATCACTTTCCTAGTGGGATCGACCCCAACCTCATAGTTGAGTTCTTTACTTGACACAACCGCTTATACTTCTTTTCGAGAAGTAAATTTGAGCGTATGAACCTACATTGTCTCATATTTTACGGTCCAACACTCTTTCTCCTCCCTCTTCATGGTAGTAGGTTGCTTGTCGTGAAGATTGGTCAGTCCTAATGTTCCGAGGGCTATGTCACGCATGCTCGATTATTTTATGTCTTTTGTTTTTAAACTTTGTGTGTGATGTATGAGTTACGTCCAAACCACTCTTATGTTGTTTAGAATGATTTGTCAATATATAGTTGTGATTCCACATGGTTGTTCAAACTCTCTTTCGTGACATGTGATATCTTACTTAAACTCTATAATGATATATTCTATTTTATTGAATATATGTCAAGTGTCTTGTGTAGGTCCTCTTGGGTCCTATACGACATATCATATCTAAGGTATACTTTGATTCGTGAAAATACAAGTGTGGTATTTGAGCCAACCATATATAAATATCTCTATACGAAACATGGTATCAGATCCCACCTTTAGTATGTTTTAGACATGATATCTGAGACAACCGTGGATATATCTTATAGTAGGTGTGGTACCCAAACCAATCATCAATCACACCTTACAATCACAATGAATACAAATCACACTTGTACACCAAGTAAACACATTCACTGCATGCAATTGACAACATTTAACATTTCAAATCATTCTTTTTCCTTTTGCATAACAACATATCATGCATGAAATACTAACACATCAGTGGACCCACACATAAAACATAAATGGGAAAACAAAAAAAACATCACCTACCCAAAATAAGAAAAATTACACAACAAGGCAAACATGGAATATGTATTTACAATAAACCACTATAGTTTTAAATATCACAATTGTAGCTATATTAGTGTTTTATAAAATAATTCTCTCTCCTCTATCTCCCTCTCTCTCCCCCACTCCCCATCCCAAAAAGTTGCCCAAAAAATTCAACATGAATATGACAACTGTATTTTGTATTATGAATCAAAGTAATGTATTTATATTATAACGATCCGAACCGTCATTAATTAGGAAAATAAAAAATCCGAGACGTTATTGGGCCATTGTCCAACAGGGTGGCCCAGATCCTCTGGGAGCAGCGTCAGGGTGGGTAAGTTGGCACAAGAGTGGGATAGGTGAGACAGAATGTAAATAACACAAATTATTATTATTTCCTTCTATATAAAATACCTAGATTTTACGTAAATTACCTAGAAACCCTCCAAAAATACTGCTCCACACTTGGTAAAGAAGGAGGAAGAGATTCTAGTGTGAGTATGTCTATGTCTTGCGGATCCTTGGTCAAGATCATGGTCATGAATTTTGGAAACAAGATCTGAAGCCTAAAACTCCGTACAGTTGCTTGGCGCCCAAGTAGGATAGGTTTTATGAATTGAGTAGTTATAAATTTATGCTCACTACATCATGTATGTATATCAATGGTAGGATTTATGTGCAGGCCTTTGCGGACCGAATAAATGATGATTAAAAAACTAGAAAGAAGCCTTAGATGAGGAACTAGGGCTAAGTATGGTCGAATTAATGTTTATATGATATGCGTTAATGAATAGTTCATTGGGATGGTTAGAATCCTATGATTGTGTGATAGATGTAAGTTGTTGCTCCATTCTTATACATGTATGTATTTCAATGTTCCATTGTTTATCACACTTGTTTTAACTAAGGATAGATAAATAATGAATTCCATGAATCATAAATTGTTTTTATAACACCTCAAAAATGACTTAGGTGAAACTAGAGCCTAACGCTTGTGTATTAATGATTTTAAGTCATAAAGTGAGTTATAATGAGGTTAGGAGGCAGTGGTTAAAGTTTCATGAATTTTGGAGGTCAAAAGTCCAAGAACGTTCATGACGTTCTAAAGGTTTGCCTTGAAACGACCTTGTGTGTCTTCGTGTTTTTTTTTTGAGTTTTACGTGTTCATTATAGATGAAACTGATGTGAGAGGTCATAACTCGTAAGTACCAACCAAGGGTCCTTGAGGAAATACCTATCTTAGTTGCACTGCCAAAAGCAGTCCCACCTACGGATGGCAATCGACGCCTAGTAGGCTGGTCGACACCCCGTAATTGGAGGCATTGGTCAAGACTTAGGCGTGGGAGCCTGATACTAAAAATTCCAGCCTCTGACCCAAACCACGGATCATCAGGACGGTCCGTTGGTTAGGTGACGGGGCGTAGGTAACCAGACGTTGTTTGGGTCTGCAACATGCGCAGGCTCACTGTTTGGTGTAATGGTGAATTGGTAAATTCAACCCATGTCCAAATATTTAAAAGGGTTGTTCCCTAAGTTTATTTTGGGTATTATAAATAGTTTGTAAGTCCTATACACCTAGATGAATTCACTTTTCAAAATCAAAACCCAAATTCCCTAAAGAACTCTATAGAACTCCATTGAAGTCAAAACTCAAAATAGAGCTTGGATTGAAGATTGGTTGGTGATTCTTCATCAATTATTCATCAAATTCGTGGTGTAGAACCAATTGAGATATGGTTCTTCATACTTGAATCTCTTTTCTTCAAGGAACCAAACTTCAAATTGATTTCTAATGTCTTTCAAAAATGAACTTGTCCTATTTTGTAATCTAGCCATGGGTTCTTGCATAAAACATTTTGAATCATTGTATATTGATTGAATTGATGTTAATTTGATGATTTTAACCTAAAAAATCTATGAACCCATGCAATTCATGCAACCCTAGATTTGACTACTTTGTGGGTGATTTGATTATGTCTTAATATTAATGAATTCTTATGTAGTTTGATTAGGGCTATTGAATTATGATACAATGATGTTAGAATTTATTTTAAGGTGACCGAAATTCAAAAATTTATGTTGAATTATCTTTGATTCATAATGTACTGTGATTATTGGATTGAATTGTAAACTATGGCCATTGGTAAGAGCCTTTGAGTATTGTGTTGGATGGATTGACTATAGGTTGTTGTTGTGAGGTTGGATAAAAGGTATGTTGATCTAACTTTCTCTATATTGTGTAGTATAGGCCTTAGTTGATAATGATATTTGGTATGGTCTACTTATGGTGGCGATGCTTTTGTGCTATACTTGTGACTAATGTGGCCCTGTCAGCGTTACTTTATGAATTGTGAATGATGTGTCCTCGTCGGCATTAGTTTATATACTATGAATTTATCATGTTATAACTTGATTATGTGGATACTATCAATGTCATGATGACTTGTGTGTTTATGTGGAGTCAAAACATGAGTTCTTCTAGTTGGTGATATATATCTTAGTAGACTATAGTGTAGTCATTGTGTGGACTACTTTATGTTGAAGTGTGACGTGTTATACAGAGAAAAATATCATATATATATATATATATATGTATATATATATATATATATATATATATATATATATATATATATATGTATACATAAAAATGTTATTTAATTTTAATACTAATATTTGAAACTTTTTTATAGAAAATGTTGCACTATAATAAGAAAATATTAACTAAGTAGATATGTGACAAAAGAAACACAGTGTTTATTTACATGGAATTATCCAACAGAAATGGAGATATTAAAGAATTATGAAAGAGAGGAACGGAATATTGAGAAATATGGAAAATAAAAGTTGAAAAATGTGGTAGCATGATAGCCACCAAAATGGATAACAAGCATAAGACAAGTTAAATAAAAAAAACTTTGTCAAATGTTGGTATACATTTGATATATCATTTTGATTTTGTCAAACTTATCAACTACAAAGTTGAAAAATGAGAGAAAATGATGATTTTCTTCTTTAGAGAATTGCTATAAATTGTACGAAAAATGAGTTGATATAACATACTAGAGAGGGCCAAAAACAAAACAATCGATAGATTTCTCTAAGTTCTTCTTGTACTACTTTTGTAAGTATTTGATGTTGAAAATCATTCTAGTTCATGATTTTAATTAAAAAGTGGAATTATTCTTCTTGAATATTTCTTCTATTTGCTTATTTAATGGAGAAGAATATTTTTATTAGTAATACTATTTCTATTATGGAGTAATTTTCTTTTGTGTTGGAAAATTGACGGATATTGATATTTCTTTTATAATAGTAGTCATCATATCTAAATTTTATGTCTTTAAACTTAAGCTATAAATTTAATTTTTATTTATTTTACAGTTAAATGTTATTTTATTTATTAACGTTATCCATTGATTACTATGTATTAACATATTACTAATTTTGTAATTGAGAGAGTTGGAAGAAGTAATATTGTTAATTGGAGTATTGGTATATTGCTACTATTGTAATGACATCTATCTATTTTATGTTATGATTAATCTACACTTATATGTAGTCGGAAGATGCGAATAGTGTAATAATTAGTTATAACAAGCAACTTAATCGAAAGAGAGTTACTTAGAAAAATAAGTTTTATCTCAAGTACACATTTCTTGTTCTTAAATATTACTATTTTGGCAATTAAATTGTATAACTGAGAGGAGTGTATTTGATTGTTTAATTTTAGGAATAATATATAAATATAATCATGATAAGTATTAATTCTTTATGAGAAATATAAATTTAGGTATAAATAATTTACTTTATATAGAAATATTGAGTGAAGTCAAGATCTCCAACACCTTTTAATATTTTGTGAAAACTAAATATTTTCTCTACTTCTTGTATTATTAATTAATTGATTCACCCTTCATCTTTTCTTGACATTCTTAAATATTAATTAAAACAAGAAAAATCTATAGAATAGACAAACCAATCTATGTGGGTTTGAAATTTTTTTATACTATTATTTGACACACTGCGGGTTAAAAATATATATACATTCAGTGACTCGTCAAATTGCCGCTACTGAGGATTGACAAAAATCTACTACAGATTAATTATTTTTTACTAATAATTTGGTTTTTTTTTTAAAAAAAATATCATTTTTCTACTTTTAAAGTGAAATTTCAGGAAGTATATGACCTGTTCTTCTTTAGGAAAATTGGTTACATACAATCCCAAAATTGAAAAATAACTATGGTTGTTACGAAAAGAACAAACCTCTCAATCTCGATCTCTTCACAAGAAGAAATAAAGAACAACAAGCTTAATAATAATAAGAATGCACTTCCACCACATCAAGTGGAAGATCAGTTTGATGAGTAGCACCACATCGTGATAGGATTCTTAGATATTATGCAAGACCTGATCACTTTGAAGGAGAATTAAGTGTGCGAAGGCCATCAATAGTAGCAAATAACTTTATGATCCGCACAGGCTTAATTCAGACCATTCAAAATTCATGTCAATTTACAGGTGATGGTGTTAAAGATGCTCACACTCACCTGATTGATTTTCTTGATCTAGTTGAAACTTGTAAGTACAATGGTGTCAAAATTGATGCAATTAGATTGTGACTTTTTCCTTTTTCACTAAAGGAGAAGCCAAAACATGGTTACGTAGCTTACACAAGAGGTTCTATTCGCACATGGGATTAAATGACCTAGAAATTTCTTTACAAGTACTTTTCACTTGCAAAAACAATTAAAATGAAGCAAGATTAATAATTTTTATGCAAACAAATATATAATTTGTTTGTCAGGCTTGGGAAAGACTAAGTTCAATGCTAAGAAAATGTCCACACCATGAAATCTCAGATCCTGATATATTATCCATTTTTTATCATGTCTCAAAACCATCTGCTACAAATGTAATGGATGGAGCATCAGAAGGATCTATAATGAGCAAAACAATTGTAGAAGCAATACAACAACTTAATGAAATTTCAGAAAATGCAGTTCAGTGGCCATCTGACCGAGTGAATATCAACAAAGCAGTAGGAATCAATCAAGTTGAAGATTTAAATTCATTTACCCAACAAATCACAGCTCTTACACAAAAATTTTCGGCCTTTCAGGTAAGTTCTCAATCATTTCTTCAACTTGAAAATTGTAATGTTTGTAGAGGTAATCATTCGAATCATGAGTGTCAAGTTTCAGTTCAAAATGATTAACATGTAAACGCTATTGGTTATAACAATAATTATCAATTTAGTAGTTCTGTGGCACAAAAACACCCATGATTTCAGTGGGGTAATCCTGACGGCGCTGAGAATTCTCAACGATTTTTTAATCAAAAGCAACAAGGGCCATCTACTTTCAAAATCAAAACAGAGGGCAACAAAAATTTCAGCAGTACCAACAATAACATCAAATAAATAAACAATCAAACATTGAAGATTTTCTTAATGAACACTTGAAGGCTACTGAGGAGCTAATACACAAACACATCAGGGTCACTAATAAGAAGGTTGAAATCCATCATTCAGCTATCAGAAACTTTAAAATTCAGGTAAGGCAAATAACAATGCTTGTACTCGGACGAATTCAAGATTTTTTACCAAGAAACACTAAGAAAAATCCAAAGGAACATTTCAAAGATATCTTCATGCTCTTAGGTAAAAATCTTAATGATCTACATATAGGTAAACAAGAAAACTCAAAAAATGTGAAACAGGTAAATGAAAGTTAGAATAAAGAAAAACTATGAGTTTTTTAGAAAAACAAAAGATAAATAAAAAGAGTTACAAGAAAATGAATTGATGAAACATCCTCAGTCTATACCTCTCCCCTTTCACCAGAAAATTAAAAGAGAAAAGCTTGACAAACAGTTCTCAAAGTTTCTTGAAATCTTAAAATAACTTTATATTAATATTCTTTTGGGGATGCTTTGAATTAAATGTCTTCATATGCTAAATTTCTAAAGGATATTTTGTCAAGTCAAAGAAAATTGGAAGAAGTTTCGGTAGTTAAGCTTACAGAAAAATGTAGTGCTATACTTCAAAATAAGATTCCGTAGACACTCAGTGATCTAGGAAGTTCTAATATACCTTGTACTTTAGGAGGTGCTTATTTTGAGAAAGCACTATGTGATTCAGGTGCTTTGATTAATCTGATGCCTTTTTCAATTTCTAGAAAATTAGAACTTGGTAAGATGAAAGATATCGGGGTATTCTTCAATTTGCTTACCAAAGTACTAAAAAAGTGAGAGGAATAATTGAAGTGTTCTTGTAAGGGTTGATAAATTCGGATTTCCTCTAGATTTTGTAGTACTTGAAATGGAAGAAAATACTGAAGTATCATTAATTCTAGGTAGACCATTTCTTGCAACATGGAGAGTAATTATTTATGTACATCAGGGACAATTAATACTACGAGTTGATGAGGAAAGAGTAATCTTTGACATGCAGAAACTATAAAAATTTCCCGAGGATGAATCCTTTACTTATTATTTTCATATTGACTTGATAGATTATCTAGCAGATGAATATAATGATGATACGTTGATTTCTAATTCATTTGAAAGATGATTGGCCAAGTCAGGTACCACAAGTGATGAAAACTTCACGATAAGAAAAAAAGCAGAAACACTAGAAAAAGATACATAAAATGAGGAAGTCTCACCAAAAGAAGTTTAACCAAAAATTGAACTCAAAACACTTCCATCTCATATGAAGTTTGTCTTTCTTGAATCTGAATTATTTCCTGTCATCATTTCCTCTTATTTAACTACAAAAAAAAGGGAAAATTGATTAGAGTATTGAAAGATCATAAAAGAATCATAGGATGGACTATAAATGACATCAAAGGAATAAGTCCAGCCATTTTCATGCATATGATCCTCATGGAAGACAATTATAAACCAATAGTCCAACCCCAAAGGAGATTAAATCCAAAAATGCAAGAAGTTCTTAAGAATGAGGTGGTAAAACTTCTAGCACATGTATTTTTTATCCAATATCAGACAGTCCATGGGTAAATCTTATACAAGTAGTACCAAAGAAAGGAGGAATGATTGTAATAAAGAATGAAAATAATGAACTCATTCCTACAAGAACAGCCACATGATGGAGAGTTTGCATTGATTATACAAAACATAATAAGTTCACAAGAAAAGATCAGTTTCCTCTTCCTTTTATTGATCAAATGCTTGAGAAAATTGTAGGTCATAGTTTCTATTTTTTTCTTGGCGGGTATTATGGATACAATGGATATCGATTGCCCATGAAGATAAAGATAAAACCACGTTTACATGCCTCCAATGTTCGCATGCTTATAAAAAAAGCCATTTGAACTATGCAATGCTCCTGCTACACTCTAGCATTGTATGTCTGCAATTTTTGTAGATATGAATGAAAACTTACTTGAAATATTCATGGACGATTTCATACTTTTTGGTAAGACATTTGAAGATTGTCTCTATCATTTAACTTTGGTACTTAAAAGATGTGAAGAGACAAACTTTGTTCTTAATTAGGAAAAATGTCATTTCATGGTGAAAGAGGTTGTTTTTGGACATAAAATTACTGCTAAAGGAATAGAAGTTTATAAAGCAAAAATTGATCTTATAGCAGGATTTCCTCCGCCAAATACTGTGAAAGGCATTAGAAGTTTCTTAGGGCATGCAGGTTTTTACAAAGGGTTTATCAAAGATTTTTCTAAAATTCTAAAACCACTTACTAACCTACTAATGAAAGATGTCAAGTTTAAATTTTCAGATGAATGCAGAAAAACATTTGAGATACTCAAGGAACAGTTGTCTAAAGCTCCAATAGTTGTTTCTCCTGATTGGAGCCAACCATTTGAAATAATGTGTGATGCGAGTGATAAAGCAGTTGGAGCAGTATTAGGACAAAAAAGAGATAAAATTTTCAGCCCCATTTACTATGCTAGTAGAACACTTAATGAAGCGCAAAAGAATTATGCCACAACCGAAAAATAACTACTAACAATAGTATTTGCATTTGACAAATTTCATTCTTATTTAATTGGGAACAAAGTTACTGTATTTATTGATCATGCATCTTTAAAGTATCTCTTAACAAAAAAAATGCAAGACCTAGATTGTTAAGATGGATACTCCTTCTACAAGAATTTCATCTTGAAATAAAAGATCGAAAAAAATCAGAAAAATCAGGTAGCTGATCATATTTCTTGCTTGGAAAATCCTCCTACAGAGACAAAATATATTAAAGAGGAATTTCTTGATGAGCCTTTGCATGCAATCATAGCAGATGTAAACCAACAACCATGCACTACAAAAGAAATCTCAATTATCAACAAAAAAATTCGTTGGTAAATTGATCAAATCGGGTTGCAAATTGAGTTACCAACCAAATGTCAATTTATATTAATCTGTTTCTAAAAATCTCGCCGGTAAATATTAGCAGCTGTTTTTGATTTGTTGGTAAATTTACCAACAAAAAATCACTTGGTAAACACTCAAAGATGTTTGTTACAAAATTTTGAAATATGGCCCTAAAATTTCCTTTCATAAATTTACCAACTAATTTTTTGTTAGTATATCGTTAATACCTTTACTAACGAATTGAAAAGGAGTTAGCAAATTTTTTTCTTCATTTTTCAATTCATACATTGGTAATTGGTTGGTACTTTTAGTAACAAAAATATTTAGTTCGTAATTTCCCAATAATTTTAAATACTTTTTTAATTTTTTAATTTTGGTTTTCCATCCGGTGTTCGGTACCCACATTGGAGGCCGACTAAATCTGGATTCACAACGAAAAGTCTCACATTGAGTGATAAAGCACTCCCCAACAAAGATGATTATGTGCCCAACGGGAATTGAACCTAAGACCTATTAGTTAATGACGCAGGAATACTTACCACTACAACCCAACCCTTGTTTAAAATAAATATTATTTATTTTTCTAATAAATTTACTAATTAATTGTTAGTTTATTGGTAATATGTCATTCAAGTTCAATGTTAGTTTAATAATTGATTGACAATATGTTCAAAATATTATTAACTTAATAATTATTTAATTAGTAAAATATTTATTAATTTATTGCATTTAAAAATCTAAGAACAGGAATATAAATAAAAAATATTAATCAATTTTATAAATCATATTTGAATAAAAAAATGCAAAATCTATTATGACAAGTTAATTAATCTCAATATGATACATATCATTATATCAAAATTTTAATTTGAGCACCTTCACAAAAAATATTGACCAAGTATAAATTTTGGCCAAAAGTTAAAACCCCTAACAACACAAACAGAAAATCAAAGTCTCAAAACCTGAAACAACCATCTTGTTAGATATAAAAATGACCTTTCAAAGCTAATAGAACTGACAAAATTTTCATGAGAGTACATTTACAAAAAAATCTAAGCAAAATCAATTTTTTGTCAAAAGTTAAAAGTAAAATCGCTTAATAGTACAAACTGAATATGAAAACCTCCAAATCCAAACCAGCCATGGTATAAGTCAAAAAATGACCTTCCATAGCTAATCGCTGGCGAAATTTAAATTTGAGCATGTTTCTAAAAAAAATTGACCTAATTCAAATTTAGCCAAAAGTTAAAAGTTACAACGCTTAACGACACAAACTGAACTCAAGTATAAAATCCCGAACCAACCATCCTATGAGATCCAAATTGAACTTATATGGCTAACTGCGTGTCACGACCCAAAACGAGCCGCGAGTGGCACCCACACTTATCCTACTATGTGAGCGAACAAACCAATCTAAACCCCACCATTTCAAGCATAATGAACAAAATACAATGCGGAAGACTTAAAACTCATTAACGAAATCAATCAAAGAACTTCTAAAATTTATAAATCATTATTCCCAAAATCTGGAAGTCATCATTACAAGAACATCTATCCTCAAAGCTGCGTTTTTCCTCTCTCTCGATCGATCGTTCTCCCTCTCTTTGTTCTTTCTGTTTTTCTTATTCAAACCCCCTTTCTTTTACCCTAATTAGCATATAATTAAGTATAAAAGATGATGAATTAACCCATTAATTAATTCAAGGTTATCTCCTTTAACACTCAAGTAGTTAAATTATTAACATTAACCCACTAAATTTATAATTATAGCAGGAATAGTCCAAAACGCCCCTTAAAATAATTAACAGAAATCCGACCCAGCCTGAGATTACGCAGTCTGTGACCGCCCATCGTGCCTGCGACGGTCCGTCCTGCTTCTTCCATCACAAAGTTCAGGGCCTAATTTCTGTGCAAAATGTGTGACGGTCCGTCGTGCCCACGATGGTCTGTCCTGCAATTCCGTCACGAGGTTCAGAGAGTCGATTTCAGTACCCAAATTTCAGAATTCTAAGTGTTTTGGAACGAGACCCCCTCGACGGTCCGTCGTAGGGTCCGTCGTCTCAGCCAGTTTTCCAGAAATAAAATCTGCTGCTCAAAACGACTAACCAGGTCGTTACAATAGATACCAATTTACCCATCGTTCGTCCTCGGACGATCACAAGAAGAAAAACAAGGGCGAAAAGGAGTACCTGAATCTGTGAACAGGTATGGGTATCTTTCAAGAAGAAAAACAAGGGCGAAAAGGAGTACCTGAATCTGTGAACAGGTATGGGTATCTTTCTCGCATATCAGCCTCCTTCTCCCAAGTGAACTCTTCAATCGGCCGATTCCTCCATTGAACCTTAATGGATGCAATCTCCCTCGACCTCAACTTGTGGACTTCTCTATCTAAAATAGCAACAGGCTCCTCCTCATAAGACAAATTCTCATCAAGCAGAACTGAATCCCAACGAATGATGTAGTTTCCATCCCCATGGTATCTTTTCAACATGGACACATGAAATACCGGATGCACTCCTGACAGTCCTGGGGGCAAGGCTAATTCATAAGCTACCTCCCCCACGCGCTTCAGAACTTTGAAGGGACCAATATACCTCGGGCTAAGCTTACCTCGCTTACCAAACCGCATCACCCCTTTCATGGGCGAAACCTTCAGCAAGACTTGTTCACCCTCCATGAATTCCAAGTCTCTAACCTTTCGATCTGCATATTCTTTCTGCCTACTTTGAGCCGCTAAAAGCTTTTATTGAATGCATTTCACTTTATCTAACGATTCCCTTAGAAGGTCAGTACCCCAAGGTCTAACCTCAAATGCATCAAACCACCCAATGGGAGACCTACATCTTCTCCCATACAATGCTTCAAATGGGGCCATATCAATACTTGAGTGATAGCAATTGTTGTAGGAGAATTCTGCTAAGGGTAAGAAGCTATCCCAATGACCACCAAATTCTATCACACATGCACGAAGCATGTCCTCCAACACTTGAATAGTTCGCTCAGACTGACCATCAGTCTGAGGATGGAACGCAGTACTAAGGTCCAACCTAGTACCCAATTCAGCATGCAATGTTTTCCAAAACTTAGAAGTAAACTGCGTACCTCTATCTGATATGATGGAGAGCGGAACCCCATGCAATCGAACAATTTCTGAGATGTAAAGCTTGGCTAACTTCTCTGCATTGTAAGTCACCTTGACCGGAATGAAATGAGCAGACTTAGTTAATCTGTCAACAATTACCCAAATGGAGTCATACTTACCCATTGTCTTGGGAAGACCAACCACGAAGTCCATTGCAATTCTCTCCCACTTCCATTCAGGAATGGGCATTCTCTGAAGTGTTCCTCCAGGCCTCTGGTGTTCATACTTTACTTGCTGACAATTTGGACATTTGGCGACAAACTCCACAATGTCACGCTTCATTCTACTCCACCATAAATGTTGCTTTACGTCACGATACATCTTGGTTGCACCAGGATGTATAGAATACCTTGAACTATGAGTCTCTGTAAGAATAATGTGGAACAAATCATCGACGCGGGGTACACATACCCTTCTCTTAATTCTCAAAACACCTTCCTCATCGATTTGTGCTTCCTTAGCCTCTCCTCGCAATACTTTATCTTGGATTCGGATCAGTTTCTCATCGGTAAACTGCTTTCCTTTAATCTTGTCAAGAAAAGAAGATCTTGCCTCCACACAAGCCAACAATCCTCCCTTCTCATTTACTTCTAACCTCATAAAGTCGTTAGCCAGAGTCTGAACCTCTCTAGCCAATGGACGTCTAGAAACTTGCAAGTGAGCTAGACTTCCCATGCTCCCTGCCTTTCTACTTAAGGCGTCTGCCACAACATTAGCCTTTCCCGGATGATACAAGATAGTGATATCGTAGTCCTTCAGTAGTTCCATCCATCTCCTCTGTCTCAAATTCAAATCTTTTTGAGTAAAGACATACTGTAGGCTACGATGATCCGTGTATACTTCACACTTAACCCCATATATATAGTGTCTCAATTGCTTTAATGCAAACACTACCGCAGCCAATTCCAAATCATGGGTCGGATAGTTACGTTCATGCACTTTTAATTGCCTCGAAGCATAAGCAATCACATTCTTATCTTGCATTAGCACTGCACCCAAACCCGAATAGGATGCATCACAATAGACAATGAAATTCTTACCTTCCACTGGCAAGGTAAGAATTGGTGCAGTAGTCAACAAGGTCTTGAGCTTCTGAAAGCTTTCTTCGCACTCGTCCGACCATACAAATGGAACACTTTGCTTAGTCAAATTTGTCAATTGAGAGGCAATAGTGGAAAATCCCTTGACAAATCGACGGTAGTAGCTAGCTAAACCAACAAAGCTCCTTATCTCTGTAACATTAGTAGGTCTCTCCCAATTCTTCACTGCTTCAATCTTAGATGGATCCACCATCACTCCATCCTTAGAAACCACGTGTCCCAAAAAGGACACGGAATTTAGCCAAAACTCACACTTGGAGAATTTGGCGTAAAGCTTTTTCTCCCTCAACATTTCCAATACAATTCTCAAGTGCTCCTCATGTTCTTCCTTACTCTTTGAGTACACCAGTATATCATCAATGAATACAATGACAAAGAGATCCAGATATGGCTTAAAAATCCCATTCATCAAGCTCAAGAAAGCAGCAGGGGCATTCGTAAGCCCAAAAGACATCACTAAGAACTCATAGTGCCCATACCTGGTCCGAAAAGCAGTCTTGGGCACATCCGTTGCCCGTATTTTCAATTGATGGTAACCAGATCTCAAATCGATTTTTGAGAAGGTACAAGCACCTTGTAACTGATCGAACAAGTCATCGATGCGAGGAAGTGGTTACTTGTTCTTGACAGTTACCTTGTTCAGTTGTCTGTAGTCTATTCACATTCGAAAACTTCCATCCTTCTTCTTTACAAACAAAACAGGAGCACCCCAAGGGGATGCACTTGGTCTAATAAAGCCTTTGCTTAACAACTCTTGAAGTTGGGCCTTTAACTCTCTTAACTCAGCGGGAGCCATTTTATAAGGGGGTATAGAAATGGGGCGAGTACCCGGTTCCAGATCAATGCAAAAGTCAATATCCCTATCTGGTGGCATACCAGGAAGATCTGCAGGAAACACATACAGAAACTCACGGACTATCGAAACCGACTCAATCGAAGGTACTTGGGTAGTATCATCCCTGAGGTGTGCCAAGAAAGCTAAACACCCTTTACCAACCATCCTCTTAGCACGAAGAAAGGAGATGATACGAACCGGAGTGGAAGTGTAGTCGCCCTCCCACACTAACGGATCTGTCCCAAGCTTGGCCAACCTTACAGTTTTAGCATTACAATCCATTATTGCAAAAATTGGAGAAAGCCAAGTCATACCCAGAATTACATCGAAGTCAACCATTTCTAAGATAACCAAGTCTACATGAGTATTGCTCCCCACAAAATTCACCAAACAAGACCTATATACCTTTTCAACTATCACAGACTCACCCACCGGAGTAGAAACACGAATAGGCATGTCAAGCAATTCACAAGGTAAATTAAAACCAGTAGCAAATGAGGAAGATACATAAGAAAATGTGGATCCAGGATCAAACAATACAGAAGCCATGAAATCACAAACCAAAAGATTACCTTTAATAACAGCATCAGATGTCTCCGCTTTAGACCGTCCGGGAAAAGCATAACAATGGGCCCTCTCACCTATCTTCCTGTTGCCCCTACCATGTTGCGCTGCACTAGTTCCAGTTTGCCCGTTACCCCCGCCGTTTTGGTGACTACCATTACCTCAGCCACCACGTCCTCCCGAATGACGGCCTCTTCCATGACCACCTCTACCTCTGATTATTGGGGGTCTGTAACTCGGTTTTGGACAATTCCTCCTAATATGTCCAGTCTCTCCACATCCATAACATTCTCTGGATTCAAGCATAGGTCCCTGTGAGAACGGCGGAGTCTGGGGATAACTTCCAAACTCAGAGAAATGTTGACCGGTCTGCGGTGGACCCCCAGCTACAGCCTGTAGTGAAGACTGAATAGGTCGGGCTGGATAACCTCCTGAACTCTGCCCTCTAGAGTAAGAACCATTAAACTCACCTCCCTTACAAAACCTTTTTGATGTCGATGCCATGGTGAAGTCATCTGGCTTCACTCCCTCCACCTCTATCACGAAGTCTACCACTTCCTGAAAGGATTTCGCTATAGCCGCTACCTGTAAGGATGAAATCCGCAACTCTGACCTCAACCCCTTCAAAAAATGGCGAATCCGCTCTTGTGGACTGAAACAAAGTTGGGTGGCATATCTGGATAGTGCACGAAACCTAGCCTCATAAGTAGTAACCGACATCCTGTCTTACTCTAGGCTTAGAAACTCATCTCTCCTCCTATCCCTCAAAGTACGGGGTATATACTTCTCCATAAACAAGCTAGAGAATGATGCCCAAGTCATAGGTGGTGCCTCTGTTGGTTGACACTCAACATGTGACCGCCACCACATTTTTGGCGTTCCCTTGAAACTGATCTTGTGTAGTAGCACATGACAATCGACCAGAAAATCGTAGGCATCCTCTGATTCAGCACCGTTGAAGACTGGAGGTTTCAATTTCAAGAACTTACTGAAAATTTCATGCTAATCACTCGTCATTATAGGCCCTGTAGTCAACCGAGGAAACGTGCCTATTTCCAATGAGGCATCCATGCGGCGAGCCATAGTAGCTGCATGTTGTACCTCCGGAACCGGAGGTGTTGGTGCAGAAAACACTGGAGGTGCCTGGCCCTGATCAGATAACCCGCTAAGATAAGCAAGAACCTGATTGATCATCTCTAGGGTAGGTTGGGGTGGCAACTCCTCATTCTGCACTTGTTTATTCTCCCCTTCCTCACCCTCTCTTACCAGTTCCTCAGTTGGTGGAGGAGTCACCGCCCTAGTACCAGATGGGCTAGGTGCTTGTCCTCTTCCTTTAGAAGACGTCCTCCCACGACCTCTTCCACGGCCTCTTGCCGCTACTCCTCTTCGAGCTACAGCCCCAGTGGCTGGCTCAGATGCATCTTGCCTTGCCGGTGTTGGTGTTGGCGCAGTCGTTGCTCTAGTTCTAACCATCTGCGAAATAGAGTGAAGATGGTCAGATACCAATTTGTATCACCTAGATACCAATTGGATTCAAGTAGTGACACGAAAGAAAGAAAGAAAGAAAGAATGAAATTTTCCTAAAGTCTTATAGCCTCTCAAAGAAAAAAGTAAAGGCGTCCCCCTACCGTTCCTTAAGACTCTACTAGACTCGTTCTTGTGTGATGAGACCAACGAACCTAATGCTCTGATACCAAGTTTGTCACGACCCAAAACGAGCCGCGAGTGGCACCCACACTTATCCTACTATGTGAGCAAACCAACCAATCTAAACCCCACCATTTCAAGCATAATGAACAAAATACAATGCGGAAGACTTAAAACTCATTAACAAAATCAATCAAAGAACTTCTAAAATTTATAAATCATTATTCCCAAAATCTGGAAGTCATCATCACAAGAACATCTATCCTCAAAGCTGCGTTTTTCCTCTCTCTCGATCGATCGTTCTCCCTCTCTTTGTTCTTTCTATTTTTCTTATTCAAACCCCCTTTCTTTTACCCTAATTAGCATATAATTAAGTATAAAAGATGATGAATTAACCCATTAATTAATTCAAGGTTATCTCCTTTAACCTCAAGTAGTTAAATTATTAACATTAACCCACTAAATTTATAATTATAGCAGGAATAGTCCAAAACGCCCCTTAAAATAATTAAGAGAAATCCGACCCAGCCTGGTATTACGCAGTTTGTGACGGTCCATCGTGCCTGCGACGGTCCGTCCTGCTGTTTTCGTCACAGAGTTCAGGGACTAATTTCTGTGCAAAATGTGTGACGGTCCGTCCTGCCATTCCGTCACGAAGTTCAGAGAGTCGATTTCAGTACCCAAATTTCAGAATTCTAAGTGTTTTGGAACGAGACCCCCTCGACGGTCCGTCGTGCCCATGACGGTCCGTCGTGGGGTCTGTCGTCTCAGCCAGTTTTTCCAGAAATAAAATCTGCTGCTCAAAACGACTAACCAGGTCATTACACTGCGGTGAGAAAATCTCAATTCGAGTACTATTACCAAAAATATTGACTAAAGAGAAATTTTGACCAAAACATAAAATGTAAAATGCCTAACCACATAAACAAAAAATTGAGGCATCAAAATCCAAACCCTCCATCTTATTACATCAAAAATGGTTTTCACATCTAACTGTTTCATCTGGGAACGTTATCAAATAAATTGACCAAAGTTAAATTGCTAAAATTTATATGTTAAACACGTAACGGCACACAGTAAAACTGAAAGTCTTAAAACTCAAACCAATCATCCTACTAGATGTAAATGACCTTTGGAGTTAATTACGCTAAAAAATTTCTCATCTGAGCACGTTCAAAAAAATATTGACCAAAGTAAAATTTTGGCCTAAACATATAATTTAAAACACATAAAGGCACAAATAAAAATGAAAGCCTCAAAACATCAACCAACCTTCTCATTAGATAAAAGTACGACCTTTCGAAGCTAATAACACCGACCTTTACCAAATATATTTAACAAAGTCATATTTTGGTTAAAAGATAAAAGTTAAAAGTTAAAACACATAATGACACAAATTAAATCTGAAAGCTTCAAAACTAGACGTTGACTTACCAAAAAAATTAACTTAAATTGATAATTTACCAACTATTAAAATATAAGTGATTAATTAATAATTAACCAATAAATTATTGGTAATAGTTACTATTCAACTAAACATTAATATGTAATATTACCAACTAATGATTAATATGTTCATAAATTTTATCAATAGATTAGTGATCGGTTGGTATATTACCAACTATTTTGATGATGTCAGTAATTTACTAACTACAATCCTTATTCGTCGACAAAATTTCCAACTAATTTGTTATTGGTTGGAAAGTTTACCAACAAATTACATTTCGTTACTAATTTACCAACACATTTATATTTGGTTGATAAATTTAGCAAGACAATCTTGTTGTTGTTAAATGTTATGTCAATAATTTATTGGTAATATGTTAATAAATTATATAAATAATTTTTTATCATATTAACCAACAAATATATACTTCGTTGGTTATATTGCGAACAAAAGGTGTACGTTAGTAATATTTCTGTTTGTAACCCATTAATAGAAGGCTTGTAATTTGGTGTCATTTTTTCCGCTGTATTTACCAACTAAAATACAAAGTTAGTAAGATTTATGTTGTTAATATTTTGTAAATTTTGTTGTTAAGTTTAAAAATATTATTCGGTTAGAAATATGTTGATAATTTGTTAGTAGAATACTAACAAACTTAAGTTGTTGGTAAAATTTGTTGGCAATTAGAGTTTTTTTGTAGTGATTGGTTGCTGACATCGCTAATTATTTGGCAGGAGGATGGATTCCAAAAGATTTTTCTTATGAAACATGAAAAAAGCTTAAGAAAGATGCAAGACATTACTATTAGGAAGATCCTTGTTTAAATTTTGTGAAGATAATATAATCAAGAGATGTGTACCAGAGGTAGAAATGAAAAATATCTCAAGTCATTGTCATGATGGAGCTGTTGGAGGATACTACGGAGGAAGAAAAACATCTGCAAAAATACTTGAAGTAGGTTTTTTCTAGCCCACTCTATTTAAAGATGCAAGAAATTATGTCGCCGCTTGCGATAAATGCCAAAGAAGTGGTAACATTTCAAAAAGGGATGAAATACCACTTAACTCTATTTAGGTATGTGAAATGTTTGCGGGATCGATTTTACTGGTCTATTTATTCCGTCAAATGGTTGTGAATACATTTTGGTAGTTGTTGACTATGTCTTAAGTTGGGTAGAAGCAGTAGCTTCTAGAAAAAATTAGTCATGTTGTTTGTGATTTTGTTAAAAAAATATAATTTCTAGATTCGGAACTGCATGAGTTATCATAAGTGATCAGGAAACTCATTTTGTAAATAGGCAATTCACTAGTTTATTGTCAAGATATGGAGTAACTTATAAAACAGGAACTCTATATCATGCTCAAACAAGAGGGGCAAGCACAAGCATTTAACAGGGACTTAAAAAGATTTTTGGAGAAAGCTGTTGGATCTTCTCGAAAATATTTGTCTATAAAATTAGATGATGCATTACGAGCATATAGAACAACAATCAAAACACCTATTGACACATATCCTTATAGATTAGTCTTTGGAAAAGCTTTTCATTTACCAGTTGAATTAAAAAATAAAGCTTATCGGGCTATAAAAATGTTTAATATGGATTTGATAGATGAAGGTAGAGATTGTTTATTGCAACTTGATGAGTTCAAACTTGAATCACATGAAAATGGGAAATTGTACAAAGAGAACACAAAAAGATAACTTGATAAACTCATTGGTCATAAGGAATTTAAAATTAGATATCATGTTCTATTGTACAATAGTCGATTGAAAGTATTTCCAGAAAAATTCAAGTCATGTTGGACAGGACTGTACACTGTAAAAGAAGTGACCCCTTATAGTACAATCGGAATACAACATAGTAATGGGGCGAAAAATTCAAAGTAAACAGTCATCGGTTGAAATCATATGTCACCAGAATTTTTTTACAACCAAATGTCAACAATTCTCTTTTATTAGAATAATATTAAAAACTCGAGCTGGCGACATAATATTCAAAACTATTTTCTTCTTTACTCTTATATATATGCATGTTTTCCTTTTAAAAAAATCCCTTTAAACAGAGGATTCCCAAGAAGTGACAAAACATGGAATTAATTCAAAATTAGGGATGCAGTGTACACAAAAGAATAATCAGGGAAGCATTTTTATTTTTATTTTATTTTTTATGTAGTGTGTCATGAGACATAACATTGTTTAAGTGTGGGAGTATATGAATATATTTCGTTTGTATGAGTATTTTTTTTTCAAAATAAATAAATAAATAATAATTGTGTGCTTTTTTAAAAATAAAATAAAATAATAATTAAAAAAAACTACAGTTTTTTTTATTGAAAAAAGAAGATATAGAGATAGATATATAGATGATAGATATAGAGAGATCTATATATATATATATAGAATATATATATAGATAATATATATATATAGATATATTATATATATATAATATATATATATATAATACACACACACACTTTCATATACTTTTATGGATTTCTTGTTCGGTTCTTTGCCATGATCGTAATATTTTGAACCAAACATTTTTTAGAATTTTAGTTGTTATCTTATTTTGATAAATAAAATTGGCTAAAATTGATTTGTTTGAAAATCATGGGGCACAAGAAATATAAATCTAACTGAATGTCATTGAAGAAGAGTTGTATGACTATCTTTCCAATCTCATATTTGTTTATTGGTAATTGAAAGCATGGTGTTCACTACTCCAAAGTGCATTGTGTGGAAAATCTAGATTACCTTGTTCTCATGATTATTTGAAAAATCTAGAGCTTGACTTGAATGAGGTTTGAGGCGAAATTCTAGGCAGATTTTGAGATGAGAAATGAAACTAGACTTTCCTTGTTTAATATGATCTAAATTGACCTACCTTTATGATTCTTATCACTTGAAAAACCCCTTGGTCCTAAATAAATTACCCTTTTTAAACCAAACTTTAATATACACTTAATATTTAGTCACCCTATATTCCTTTTAGGCACTTTGAGAGTAATTTTGAATGCACAAAACTAAGAGTGAATGGTGAAAAGAAAAAATATAAATAAAAATCTTTTGATACATAAAAAAATCAAAAAAAAAAAAAGAATTTAAGGTTCAAAAGGATTTGGCTAAAAACAGTATTTGAGCTAGAGAACAAAATGTAATGCCTAAAAGAAAATTCTAGTCATTGTTATCCATATATATCTTGTCCATCCTTAAACTTACCTTACAACCTAATAAAAGCCCTACATGATTTCAACTCAAAGACTCCTACACTAGTGGAGAATCACAAAATTGTCAAGTTTATGATTATTTTTGGTAACATGAGATACTTCTTTGTTGAGAGTAAGAGAATTTTCTTTGCATATACCCTTCTTTATTATATGTTGTATGATATATGGGCATCTCTCTTCATTCGGTAAGAAAAAATTGAGATTAGGAAATATTATTATTTCAGTTTTCAACTAGTGAATATGAGTGAGGTTAAAGATTGTTGAACTCGTATAGAATTTTTGATCGATTATTATTTCATAAATTATCATGATTATATTTAAAAATATTTTATCCATTATAATATAAACTATTAATTATCTTTGCATGAGGACATGCAAATATTTAAGTATGGGGAAATTTGAGAAGAGAAAAATAGCATTATATACATTAAGTTGTTATTGAATTTTAATACTAATATTTTAATCTTTCATTACAGAAAATGTTGCACTATAATAAGAAAATATCAACTAAGTAGATAATGTGGAAAAAGAAACACAAGTGTTGATTTACAAGGAATTATCCAAACAAATGGAGATATTAAAAAATTATGAAAGAGAGGACGAGAAGATTGAGCAAATATGAAAAGTAAAAGTTGAAAAATATGGTAGCATGATAGCCACCAAAATGGAAAACAAGCATAAGACAAGTTAAATGAAAAAACTTTGTCAAATGTTGATATACATTTGATCTACCATTTTGATTTTGTCAACATTATCAACTAGAAAGAGGAAAAAATGAGAGAAAATGATAATTTTCTTCTTTAGAGAATTGCTATAAACTGCATAAGAAATGAATTAATATAGGAGAGTAGAGAGGGTCAAAAACAAAACAATCGATATATTTCTTTAAGGTCTTCGTGTATTACTTTTTTAAGTATTTAATGATGAAAATCTAGTTCCCGCTTTTAATTAAATAGCGGAGTTATTCTTCTTGATTATTTCTTAGTCAATGAAGAAGAATATTTTCATTAGTAATATTATTTCTATTATGGAGTAATTTTCTTTTGTATTAGGAAATTGACGAATCTTGATATTTTTATATAATAGTAATTATTATATCTTAGTTTTATGTGTGTGAACTTAAGCTATAGATTTTATTTTTTTTTATTTAATAGTTAAATGTTATTTTATTTATTGACATATATCCATTGATTACTACGTACTAACATATTACTAATTTTGTAATTGAGAGAGGCCGAAGAGGTAATATTGTTAATTGGAGTATGATATATTGCTACTATTGTAGTGACATCTATTTATTTTATATTATAATTAATCTACACTTATTTGTAATCGAAAGAGGTGAATAGTGTAATAATTAGTTATAACAAGTAAGTTAATCGAAAGAAACTTACTTAGAAAAAATATGTTTAATTCAAGTTCACATTTCTTGTTCTTAAATATTACTATTTTGTCAATTAAATTGTATAACATAGAGGAGTGCATTTGATTGTTTAATTTCAGTATTAATATATAAATATAATTGTTAGAGGTATTTTTAATTTATGATAAATATAAATTTAGGAATGAATAATTTACTTTATATAGAAATACTGAGTGAAGTCAAGATCTTCAATACCTTTTAATATATTGTGAAAACTAAAGTATTTTCTCTACTTTTTTATTATTAATTGATTGATTCACACTTCAACTGTTCTTAATTTTCTTAAATAGTAATTAAACAACAAAACATTTGTATAATAGACAAACCAATCCATGTGGGTTCGACTTTTTTCTATACTATTATTTGACACACCGCGGGTTAAAAATATATTCATTTAGTGACTTGTCAATGTGTCTTGATAGATTATATGATACTTGTGATACTTCAATTGATGATTATGTAGTAGTGAATAGGGTGACCTATAGATGATATTGGTTATGCCTATGTTTTTCTAAAATAATATGTTATATGTGAAGTATGTGTGTGTCTTATTTTTGTAGACTTGTGTTCCTTACTTGATACATGTAGAGTGTGAATTTGAGTTCTTGACTTAGTATGATAAGCGTCTTAGTCTTGTTTGTGTGATTGAGATGTGAGCTTGAACATTGTTAAGAAGGTCCTTATGTGGAACCTTCAACCTAGTTGGAAGGTTATGATATCCTTGAAGTTGAAAGCCGTAATGGTATCCTTCTTGTGTGAATAGTGGACCTAGGGTTGATTAGCTGGAAAGGCATGAAATCATCCTTAGGAATTTAACTATTCTCTTAACCAATGTAAGGCAACCCTAGGGTACCTCTTTGGTAAGATGTTATGATTTGGTGATGAACTTGATTTGGTAAGATGTTATGATTTGATATGAAACCTCTTCATATATTCCTTTATTGAACTACCCTATGAGAACAAAGGCTAGCACTAAGTGAGTATGTTTTGGGGAGTAACTCTAGTTAAGGATGATACTAGAGTACAAAGAAACACTTCATATTTTTTAACCATGTGCCTACATGGGGTGTGTCCTAGTTCTACCAATTGCCCTTAGAACAAACCTCCATTGAAGTAGGTTCATAACTCCGGATTCAAAGCATAACTAGTATGGTCTATGTCGGTTATTATCTATTATGATCATATGTGATACCTACTAGTTTTGGAGAAGTTGTATGAATTTGAGGTAGTGGTATGTGATTCTATCTAGACATTTCACTATTAGACTTTGAAGATGTTAGTGAGTGAGTCCATAGGTCTTTTCCAAGACCATTACTTGAATGTCCTTATGTTGAATGTCTCTTAAATAAACTGATGAAGATAGTGACTTAGGTTTAAAAACATGTTCAATGAATAATTACTTACTCTAAGGGTTGCCTAGTTATGGTGTGAAGGGGTCATAAAAATGGTCATTTCATGTATTACCTAGGGAAGTCTTAAGAATGACTCTATACAGGGAAAATAAATTGATAAAGTAGACATAAACTAAACGTATGTAGTCTTAAGGATTATTTAGGTAATCTTGGAGAGGGTGTATGGGTGTTCTCATCTTGAATTACTTAATTAAGTTTTTTGATAACCTTCGGGAGGAGAGTGTCATATTATATACATGTTATGGTGTAAAGTGGGAATGATCGTATTCTAGGTACTCTAAAGGATCTCTTGGGTGTGTGAAGGGATTGCATGGATGGTCGCTTCAAAACTCACTCAAGTGAGCTTAAAATCACCTTTGGTAGGAGAATCTCATGTTTATGTGTTTTGTGGGTGTTTTTTATGCTATCTTGTGATGTGTGAACTGTAGGTAAAGTTACAGTTAAGTTACTGTGCATACACTGTTAGGTTACTATGAGTTTCCTATAAATGGAGTATAATTTGTAATATATTCTGAATGTGATGTTTGTGTTTAAATATGATTCTTATGCATTCAGTATGATGTTTTAGTAAAAAAGAGCATATTTCTATTAAATATCTGTTTCTCATGATTTTGTGCAATAAGTCATACTTAGTACATGTGTTTGTACTAACTCCATACATTAACTTATATCTAAGGTGTAGGTTCAAGGTGAAAAGCTTCTTGAAGCAAAGCTGTAATCTAGTAATCGTTCAAACAAAGTTGAAGTATGTCCTCACTTGACTTGAGGGCATAATCATCTTTAGACTTCTTTTATTTAAAATATTGTAATTGAATCAGTAATTCTATATTCGTTTTGTATGGACCGTGTCCCAAGTATTCTTGAGTCTAAGATTGGCATATGTTGAGACTTAGTGTTTTCTATGATTTTTAATACGAATGATGTTTAACATATTTCGTATGAAAAAATTTAATTACGCACTACATTTCATACATGTATACAATGAATGATGCCGAAGAGCTTGTTTAAAACTTCCGAGAGGTCAAGGATGCCGACATTGTACCCTGAGAGTGTCATATCTTCTAGGGTGTGCTCTCGAGATGTGACAAACTTAGTATCAGAGAATAGGTAATGGAAGTAGTCTTAGGAATAAAAAAGTCTCATAAAGTCACGTCTAGTAGAGTCTCGATCATCGGTGTGAGTCGCGATACATCTATGGGCGAGAGGGCTATAGGACGATAGAGTTTCCCTTCTTTATCTACTCTTGTGTAATGCCATAGAGTAAAAATTTATGGCTGTCTTTATTAATGGTTTTTCTTTGTGTTAATAGAAAGATGAATACTAGAAGGATGGCCGCTAGAAGGTTAGAAGGGTGAATGAGGAGATTCCTTCTCAAGTTGAGCAAGTTCATCCTGTTCTTCAAGGTGATCAAGGGGCTCAAGGTGTTCAAGTCCCTATTGGAAGTCAAGGTAATGAGGTTTCAGTGGTTCCCCCGGAAATGACTAATGGAGATATTAGACAGGCTTTGCTTGCTTTAGCCCGAGCCATGACTAGCATGTGAATAGGGGTATTGTACCTAAAGTGAATGTTGTGGGGAGAACTATGACATCTAGACTGAGAGATTTTGTGAGGATGATTCCTTCTATCTTTGTTGGCTCTAAGGTAGGAGACGATCCCCAAGAGTTCCTACATGTTGTGTATAAGGTGTTGAGTGCCATGGGGTGAATTCTAGGGAGAAAGCGGAGTTTAGCTTCATATATATTGAGCGAGGTTGCTCAAGTGTGGTACACTCAATGGAAAGATAATAGGGTGGTTGAGTCGGATCCTATAGAGTGGAAGGAGTTTAAGAAGGCTTTCTTAGAAAGTAATTTCCCCGTGAGAGGAGGGAGGTCATTGATGAGGAGTTTATAAATCTCAAGCAAGGAAATATGTGTGTTGAGGAGTATTCCTTGAAGGTCGCTATGTTGTCTAGATATGCTTCATCCTTGGTGTCTGATGTACCGTGGTTTCACGGTACTTTCAATACTTTTTCCCTTAAGTTTAGTGTGTGTGTAAGGCCTTTTTGTATTAGTTTTTATGTATTTTTCTCTTTGTTTGTAGAAAATCTATCCAGGATGAAAATGTAGAAGAATTATGCTTATATTGCAGAAGTGACGACCTACGGAGCCATCGACGGTTCGTCGACCCCTCGACGGTCCATAGGTGGACAACGTCGTACGAAGTAAATGCTGCTGAAGGAAGATCGGGGAGTTCTGACTATGTAAGGGTATATAGAGTCTCTCGATGAACCGTCACCTGCACGATGGACCATTCTGCACATCCGTCATTGTTAACAGAAAGTAGCTCAAGTACCCGACTTGAAAAGATTCTAAGTGCGGAGAAATGGAAGTCATTGACGGACCGTCTGCTCTCAACAGAGCCTCATCCTTGTCGATCAATGGTAACATTGAGTTGGAGAAGAAAGCAGCTGAAAAAGAATCTGAGTGTGGAACGACGGGGGGCCTCGATGGTCCGTCGATCCAATCGTTGACTCAGACACATTTTTTTGGGCAGATTTTCCTTAAATAGATTTCCTTTTTATGTTAGGACTTCTTTATTATAAATACTGATAAAAACATCATTTTTGAGGTTAGACTCTTAGGTATTTTTTAGTTTTATTATTTTAGTTGTTGAACTCGTGATTTTGGGGAAATTACTCTATTTTTTGGAAATCGTTTGTTGCAAGAGTATTGATTAATTCAAGTAATTTTCTGGATTTTCTTCAATCTCATCAAAGTAAGTACATGAATTCTTATCAAACTAATATGAATTATGTGATTATTAACATGGGTAACTACATCCATAGCTAGGGTTGTGAGAACCATGGGTAATTAACAAGGTAAAAACTAGCTAAACTAATAATCCTAGAATAATGTCTTGCATGTATTGATAATTCTTTTGTTTAGAAGTCTTTTTAACGAGTGCACGCGTTAGAACTCGTCTTTTTGCTACTTGTCGGACCAGGAGGTAGATAATAAGAAAAGAATTAGCAACATAGATTTAGTATACACTATAAAATAGGCTAGTGTCCATTGGTGAGAAGTAACAATTAAGACAAACATCGATCAGGATGCTTAATACGAGGTAAGTGTGAGGTTTAGTAAAGCACACACACATAGCCGGATCAAGGTGCGGAGTGAAATTTCCTAGTTATCGGACCAAGGAATTAGGGATACATAACTTACCACTTTGCTTGCAAGATACTAGGAGAGGATTATTATACCTAGAATTACCCCGTTATGAACCCGTGGGGAACACTTAAGCCCTAGTTACTTTAATTACTTGATAAAAATCAAATCTTTGAACTTGTCACTTGGTTACTTAGACATAGCTAATTACATTCGTTACTTAAAACCCTTTTTTTGTTATTTATTTTTCAGAAAGGACTTGATTAAATAGAAGTAATAGTATGTTAAAGTTAAGTATAAATCATTTTCCTCGTGGGATCGACCCCAACCTTATAGCTGGATTCTTTACTTGATATGACCGCTTATACTTCTTTTCGAGAAGTAAATTTGAGCGTATCATATTTTGGCGCCGCTGACGGGGAAAGTGGTTTTTAGATTAACTTTAAGCTTATTACCAACGTTTAGTCAACATTTTCCTAATTTTACATTTTCTCTTTGTTTTTGTTTCTTACAGATCTAACTTTTCTGTATGCCACGTACGAGAAGTAGAGGAAAACCCATACGCTCACCCGACCCTGAATTGGAGCGTACACTGTGTAGAATGAATGGAAATTTGGGTATTCTCGATGATGATCACAACTCGGAAATTCCACAACCAGTTGATGCTCGTGATCAATTATTGCCTGAAAATTGTGGGGATGGTGAAATACGAAGGCAACCTCGAGCTCCACACCCTCAAGAGTATTATAGGGGATATGATTGTATTACTGACTCTGATGGGCCACTTGTCTTGCCTCCCCTACCACACGACTATCTTTCATGGTAACTAGTAGTCTAATGCAAATGCTCACTACTAGAGGTTTGTTTGCGGGGCTACCTTCTGAGGATCCACATGCTCACATCGCCAAGGTGAGGTCGGTGTGTAAGAGTTGTGTAGGGAGGCCTGATTTGAACATGGACATAATTGGGTTGAGAGTGTTTCCTCTCTCGCTGATAGAAGAGGCTGCTATATGATTTACTGAGATCCCCTATAACTCAATCTACACTTGAAATCAATTGAGAGATGTGTTCTTATAACTAGACTACCCGGTGTCTAAGAAGCTAAACCACAATGATAGGGTGAACAACTTTGTGGCACTACCAGGAGAATCCGTCAATAGATCTTGGGACAGGTTCACTTCATTCTTGAGAAGTGTCCCCAATCACCACATCGATGATGAGTCACTAATAGAGTAGTTCTATCGGGGACAAGATGATAATAATAAGGTAGTACTTGATACAAAAGCGGGTGGTTCTTATGGGGAATGTCCTTATGCTTAGATTGCTGAGAAGTTGGAAAACATCTCCCAAAATAATAAAGCTTGGAGCACTAGGAAGTCAGATTCTGCTTGAAACACTTTTGCAGTGCAATCCACACACAACCCATCCATAGATGAGAGTCATGAAGAAATGGCTCAAATGAAAATTGATCTTGGTTTGGTGTTGAAACATGTCACTGGGGGTGAAGAAAAGGATAATTCGGTGAACTACTTGTCTAAACCACCACTGGCGACTGATGAGTATTGCTATGAGGAGGACTCTTATGTGCTAAATGAGCAGATGGAGGGTTTCCGACCAAACTCCCAAGGATCCAATCAGGAGAATGGCGCCAAGGTCAAGGAAATCAAGGTCGAAACTATGGATATTACAACCGAGAGGGTCATTATGTTCGAGATGAGAATTACAACCGCGACAATAACTTCAACTAGGGTAATTATGGTAAAAAAAATAATAGGAGTGGGCCCTATGTTCCACCTCAAAATCATGAAGTTACTCTTAGGGATGGTGGAGGTAGTACTGCGCGAGTTGAGGATATGCTACAGAAAATGATGTGGAAGTTTGATGCTAGTGATGAGCACGCTAAAGAGTTGAGGAGTGACTTAGCAAGTATTGGGCAAAAAGTTGATGCACATGCAATCTAGATCAAGCATCTTAAGTTGAAAATCACCCAATTGTCTTCGACTGTGAACCCACGCGAACTGGGCACTCTTCCTAGCAATACTGTCCAAAATCTAAAAAATGATAGACATTGTATGGCAGTCACAACTCAAGGTGGTAAGCAAACCAGTGACCCACAGATGTCGTCTGGTGTAGAAAATGTGATAAGAGGCGATGATGAAGTAGTGGAGGTTAGTGGTGAGTTAGAAGACAAAACGGAGAAAGAAGCTGAGGTATCCAAAAAGGTGACCCCCATGCCTACCACCACATCCACTTCCACAGAGGTTAGTGAAAAAGACCGAGGATGGTAAATACAAACGTTTTTTCACTATGCTCAAACATCTTTCCATCAAGGTTCCTTTTGATAGAAGCTCTTGAATAGATGCTCGGTTATGCCATGTTCATGAAAGATATGGTCACTAAGAAAAGATCAATCAGTTTTGAGGATGATGATAGCATGCAGCATTGTAGTGCTATTGTTACAAGGTCTCTAGTGCAAAAGAAAGAAGATTCGGGTGCCTTTACTATTCCATGTACAATCGGGTTATTACATTTTGCGAAAGCATTATGTGATCTTGGGGCAAGCCTAAATCTTATGCCTCTCTCGATTTACAAGAAGTTGGGTTTGGGTGCCCAAAGCCCACTGTGATGTGGATACTAATGGCTGATAGAACGGTGAAGAGGCCTATTAGGATACTCCATGATATGTTAGTAATGGTGGAGTCATTCATATTTTCGGTCGATTTTGTGATTCTAGATTATGAGGTTGATTTTGAGGTACCTATTATTCTTGGGAGTCCATTCCTTGATACGGGTAGAGCCTTGATTGATATGGAGAAAGGGCTAATGAAATTTTGGTTAAACAATGAAAAAGTGACTTTCAACGTTTGTAGGTCCATGAAGTAGAGTGGTTAGATCCAATCGATATCTGTCATATCTTACATGGTTGAAAACTCATCTGAGGTACAAATAGTAGAGGGTCAGGATGTAGAATCACTAACGATAGTGATTATGAATTTTAATAGTGATTGCATTGAAGAGTACGGGTCATTGGTTGCGACACTTGATCGAGGTGATGTTTGGTTTAAACCAAAGAAGTTAGAGTTAGATATGAAGCATCGTGAGTCTCTACCCATGAAACCATCTATACAGGAGGCTCTAAAAGTAGAACTTAAGGCTCTACCACCTCATTTGAGGTATGTATTCTTGGGAAAAGGTGACACTTTGCCGGTAATTATTGCATCAGATTTGAATGTGCATCAAGTTGAAAGTTTGGTGGAGGTGTTAAAAAGGTTCAAAAGAGCTATTGGGTGGACAATTGTGGACATTATTTGGATCCCTCCAGGGATATGTTTGCATAAAATCCAACTCATGCCTGATCATAAGGCAAGTATTGAGCATAAGAGACTTTTAAATCCACCTATGCAAGAGGTAGTGAAGAAGGAAATCATTAAGTGGTTGGATGCTGGAGTGATATATCCAATCGCCAATAGTAGTTGGGTATGCCCTGTTCAATGTATATCTATGAAAGGGGGAACGATTGTGGTCCCCAATGAGAAAAATGAGCTTGTTCCGATGAGGATGGTGACTGGATGGAGGGTATGTATGGATTATAGGAATTTCAATGCATGGACAGAGAAAGACCATTTTCTCTATGTCTTTAATGGATCAGACATTGGATAGACTTGCAGTAAAGGGGTGGTACTATTTCCTTGATAGCTATTCGGGTTATAATCATATTTCTATTCCACCAGAAGATCAAGAGAAACCTACCTTTACTTTTTCTTATGGGACATTCGCGTTCAAGAGAATGCCATTTGGGTTATGTAATGCACCAGTCACATTTCAGAGATGTATAATGTCAATATTCTCCGATATGGTAGAGGACACTACTGAGGTGTTTATGTATGACTTTTCAGTGGTTGGTGACTCCTTCGAGTGGTGTTCGAGTCATTTGTCTGAGGTTCTTAAGAGGTATGAATATTGCAACCTTGTGCTAAATTGGGAAAAATGTCACTTCATGGTGAAAGAAGGTAGCGTATTGGGTCATCGCATTTCAGAGAAGGGAATAGAGTGATCAAGAGACTTCCTCCACCCATCTCAGTAAAAGGTGTGAGAAGTTTTCTTGGTCATGCAGGATTTTACCGGAGGTTCATCAAGGAATTTTCAATGATTGCACATCCTTTGTGCAAGTTTGTTGAGAAAGAGTGTAAGTTTCATTTTGATGAATCTTGTCTTAAGGCATTTGGTGAGTTGAAGGAAAAGTTGGTGTTTGCACCTATCATTATTTCTCCGAATTGGAGCAAGCCTTTTGAGGTTATGTGTGATGCGAGTGGCGTTGATCGTGGTGTGGGATTGGGACAAAAAAGGGACAAAATTTGTCATCCCATTTATTATGCTAGTAAAGCCCTTAATGAAGCCCAAAAAACTACACTGTGACTGAACAAGAGCTCCTTTTTTGCTTTCTAGAAATTTTGCTCCTATTTGCTTGGCATGAGGGTTATAGTGCATACTGATCATTTTGCTTTGAGATATTTTATAGCAAAGAAGGATGCAAAACCGAGGTTGATTTGTTGGGTACTATTATTGCAAGAATTTGACTTTGAGGTAAAAGATAGAAAAGGGACCAAAAATCAACTTGCTGATCACTTTTCCCTATTAGAAGATGAATTAATGAGAGAGTTGGGTGAAAAGGCTGAGATTGATGATACCTTCCTTGATGAGCATATGTTGGCTGCCTCCTAAGACTTGATTCCATGGTTTATAGATTTTGCGAATTATCTGGCTAGTGATATCGTCCCACTGGACTTGTCCTTTCATCAAAGGTAAAAGTTCATGCATGATGTGAAAAAAATCTTTTGGGATGATCCATACTTATATAGGAGTTGTGCTAATGGTCTTATTCGGTATTGCGTGCCGGAAGTTTAGATGTTGAGTGTTTTGTAGGCATGCCATTCTTCGCCTGTAGGAGGGCATCATAGTGGTATTCGAACTGCTCACAAGATCCTGCAATGTGGATACTATTGGACAACCATCCACCAATATACTCATGAGTTGGCCAAGGCATGTGATAGATGCCAAAGAGATGCTGGTATTTCGCGAAAACAAGAGCTTCCTCTAAATCCCATTCTTGTGATTGAGTTGTTTGATGTGTGGGGCATTGACTTTATTGGCCTTTTTCTGAGTTATCATGGGATGAAGTGAATTCTTGTCGCAGTCGATTATGTGTCTAAATGGGTGGAAACTATTGCACTAGCGAATAATGAAGGGAAGAGTGTCATAGCGTTCTTCGAAAAGAACTTTTTTTTCCAGATTTGGCACCCTAAGGGCTACTAATAGTGATGGGGGATCTCACTTTTGCACAAGATATTTAAGGGATTATTGGAAAAATATGGGGTTCGCCATAAGGTGGCCACTCCATACCATCCTCAAATTAGTGGTCAAGTTGAGGTGTCAAATAGGGAGATTAAGCAGATTTTGGCAAAAACATTGAATGATAGTAGAACAAATTGGTCAAGGAGGCTTTATGATGCTCTTTGGGACTATCGGAAAACATACAAGACTCCCATAGGTATGTCCCCACACCGACTTTTATATGGGAAGACTCTTCATTTACCAGTTGAATTAGAGAATAAGGCCATGTGGGAAATGAAGAAGATGAAAATGGATTGGAATGAGGCTGCAGAACAGAGGTTAAACAGGTTGAATGAGCTTGATGCATTTTTCTTGAAGGCATATGAAAGTTCTCCCTATACAAAGAAAAAATGAAGTAGTACCATGACCAAAGGATTGAGAAGCGCGATTTTTTGCTTAGGATTTGGTGCTTCTGTTCAATTTTAGGTTGCGCTTGTTTCCGGGCAAACTCAAGTCCAAATGGACTGGTCCCTATTTAATCACCCAACTATTCCCGCATGGGCAAAGTTTAGTTAGAGAACAAGGAGGGTGTAAAGTTCAAGGTGAGCGCACAGCGAATCAAAATCCATCCAAGGCATGCTGAAATGGCGAATGAAGTGAATGAGGCATACCATCTTGATGCATTTTGAGTAATCAAGGGACCTCCGTCGTGCTGTGATGTTAAATCAATCACTGATTCGGAGGCAACCCAATCTATATCCTCTAGCCAACAATAGTTTTTTGTTGGTTTTCTAGGAACAGTTGCATTATTTTTGCTTTTATTAGTTAATGTTTCGTTTGAATGTTTTTTCCATTTTTCATTAGAACTGTTGGATAGAGCGTAGTTTAGGGTCCGTGTCCAAAAAGTTTCTAGAAAATACAAAAATATTAGCTTAATGGGTGTTAACTGTGCAGGGACCATATCACCAGAAATCTGCAGAAAAATTAGTCTGATGCACCTATCGACGGACAGTCATCCCTTCGATGGATTGTTGGTAGGATATGTCATGCCCAGGTACGTTCTTTAATTTTTTCTAAGTTATGGAACTATCGACGGAGGGGTTGACGGACTGTCGACCCACTTATGATCCGTTGACGGGGAATTGTCGATCCCTCACCCACCAACCCAACCCAACCCGTTTGGCTATATATTAAAAGTTTTTAAATTTTTCAGTTACCCACCTCTTTACATACACTCCATAAACGTTTTCCCTTCCCATATCCTCTCATTTTCCCCCACTTCATCACCCATTAACTCCCAATTACTCCTCAAATTCCCACACTTGCTCCAAATCCCCACAAAAAATTCTCTCTCTCCCAAAATCTCCCATTTTCTTCAGTCCCTTTTACCGGTCGGTTTTCATGCTGGTTGTTGTTGTTGTGCAAATACTAGTGTTTGTCTTTAATCCTTCACTATCATAGGTACAAATTACACCAAAAAACGACCATGTCTACTTAAGAGGGCGTTCCAAGTTCGTCGCCCTGTCTAACCGGTTGTTCATAGGCTCAGACCATGAGCATGATCCAGAGTACGTGCCACCATGCAACCACACTCCTAACCATATTGTCCGCCCCAAAGATCCATTCCCACGAGGGTGGCGCCCGACGTAGTCACTGCCTCCCAGTCTGACGAGGAGTGCATACAGACTGGAACACCTTCTGGATCGACTACATATTCCGAGGGAACATCTGTATTTGTGGAGGCATCTGGTTCTTAGGAAGCTTCTGACTCTATGAAGGATTTCGGGTATGAGGAGTCTGCTGCTTCTCCTACTTCCAATGCTCCAGCCAATTCGGTCTAGTATGCCTCGTCTGACAAGGCTGATAGTGTTGATTCTACTCCAGCACCGCAGGCTGCCGTCCCCACTTTGGTTGCAGATCAGACCAACCAATGGTGTGTCGAGTGCCAATATCAAATGTATGTTGATGCCAAGGTGACCAATGACAAGGGGGTCATGATCCGGTCTCTGACACTCAAGTGGCGGGTTCTTACTGGAGTCTTCCCACTATGCCGGCAATCAATCTATAGTAGGCGGCTCAAAATGTGGGCTGCTATAGCGAAGAAATGGTGATAGAGTTCTAAGCCTCTTATGTTTCAACTCTCTAGTCTCAGTTGGACAGGCGGGCCAATCCAGCCAAACAAGGACCGTTGGAGTACATCCGAGTCTGCAGCAAGTCCGTTGATATTTCTTTGCCAGCCATTCGCAAGTTTCTCTATGGCGCGGACGTTGATGCTACCAGGACCCCCTCACCGCTGAGTTGAACTATCAGTGGAAGTTGATCAAGGACGGACGGTTCTAGCGTGTTCCAAATGTGAGAGAGACCACCAAGCTGTGGATAGTACATCACCTCTCCGTGGATAGTGAGGTTGAAGATTGGGTGTTGGATCCTAAGGGAAGCATCAAGAAGGATAACCTCACCTTCACAGCCAGATTTTTATGGCTACTGGTCCGACACTGCCTTTCCCCCACAACAGCTGATAACATTGTCACTTGGGATTGTGTAGTGCTGATGGCTGTCATGGTTGCAGAGTTCGAGCTGGACTTTACGTGGCTGTTGCAGGCGGTGATGCATGAGAGGGAATTTCAGACCACTAATACTTACCCCTTCTCGTGCATGGTCTTTGAGTTCTCCAGGTCATCAGGATTGCCCGTGGGGCACATTGATGTGAACAAGACTCTCTCCGGCACAGGAGATATTGGCCTCATTCGGGATGAGGCCAATGAGTTGGATCCCCACAGAGGACCCCATCCAGAGCTGCAGCCGCTCGGTGAGAACCTGGTAGCCACGGTAGAGAAATCCTAAGTGTCTAATCCGACTACATCCGAGCATACCGACACCACCCCAGTTGAGTCTATCCCCGGGTGCTAGCACTGCTCCGAGATCCTATCACTTGACTCCTTCTGCTACACTCCTCTTGCTTGCTAAGGTCAAGAAATTAGACGGGCAAATGGCTACACTTAAGCATCACATCCATCCTTGGATTCAGAGGTCCATTGCTGAGGCGGAGGAGCGGATAGAGGGGAAGATGGCCCAGCATATGAGAGGCAAATTCCACCAGCGCTTGGATGCATTTGAGTTGTGGGTTCTCGCCCCTCCAGCCCCTACAATGGATTTTACGACTCTCCAGGATGCTGTGGAAAGTCTGAGAGAAGACTTGGATATCATACTGGAGGCTCCGGTGCCTGAGTCTGAGGCCCCTTCTACAGGCTTGCTGAGGACACGGTGTTGGATGACCTGTTCTCCACCATTGTTGTTCCACCACCTCGCCCATGAGATCGTGCCAAGAGGCACCGAGTTAGATATGAGGATGATTCTCGGGCACGAAAGACAGAGCGCACTGAGTTGGAGGCTGCGTGGAGAGCCTCACTGATTAATGAGGAGGCCCTCTTGTTGATGTTTCTAGATGCGGTTGTTGGGGCGTCTAGCTCCAGAGATGTTGAGGCTGAGAGGACCACTATTGATGGTGATGTTATTTCTGAGGATACCATTGATGGTGTTCCTACTACAGAGGCAGTGCTTAAAGTTTCATGAAGTTTGGAGGTCAAACATTCAAGAACGTTGATGACATTCGAAAGGTTTTTCTTCAAACGACCTTGTGTGTCTTAGTGTGTTTCATTGAGATTTACATGTTCGTTATGGATGAAACTGATGTGAGAGTTACTAACTCATATACTAATATATTCGGGTTGGAAATGCTCAGGAGAAATTCCCCAAGGACCAACCAAGGGTCTTTGATGAAGGACCCATCTTGGTCGCCAAAGCTGCCAAAAGCAGTCCCACCTACGGATGGCAATCAACGCCCAATAGGCTGGTCGACGCCCCTTAGGTGGAGGGAGTTGGTCAAGACTTAGGCGTGGGAGACTGATCTTCCAAATGCCAGCCTCTGACCCAAACTATGGACAAGCAGGACGGTCCATTGGTTGGGTAACTGGGCATAGGTCACCAAGCGTTGTTTGGGTCTGCAACCTGCGTAGGCTCACTGTTATTCACCCTACCTCCAAATAAATAAATGTAAAGTTTATAAAGGTTATTTTGGGTATTATAAATAATTTTATAAGTCCTAAAAGCTTAGATGAATTCACTTTCAAAATCAAAACCCAAATTCCCTAATAAACTATCTAGAACTCCATTGAAGTCAAAACACATGATAGAGCTTGGATTGGAGATTGGTTGGTTATTATTCATCAATTATTCATCAAATTCGTGGTCTAGAATCAATTGAGGTATGGTTCTTCATCCTTAAATCTCTTTCTTGAAGGATCTAAACTTCAAATTGATTTCTAAAGTCTTTCAAAAATGAACTTGTCCTATTTTGTAATGTAGCCATGGGTTCTTACCTAAGACGTTTTGGATCATTGCATACTGATTGAATTGATGCCTTAGTATATAATAATTTTTGGTTTGGTCCACTTATGGTAGTGGTTGTTATGTGATATACTTGTGATAATGTGGCCTTGTCAGCAGTACTTTATGAATTGTTAATGATGTAGCCTCGTCGGCATTACTTTATATATCATGGATTTATCATGTGATAACTTGATTATGTGGATACTATGAATGTCATGACGGCTTATATGTTTTTGTGGAGTCAAAGCATGAGTTCTTCTAGTTGGTGATATGTGTCTCTAGTAGACTATAGTATAGTCATTGTGTGGACTACTTGATGTTGAAGTAGATGTGTCTTAATAGATTATATCGTACTTGTGATACTTAGATTGATGATTATATAGTAGTGATTAAGGTTACCTATAGATGATATTGGTTATGCCTATATGTTTCTAGAATGATATGCTATATGTGAAGAATGTGTGTGTCTTGTCTTGGTAGACTTGTGTCCCTTTACTTGATACGTGTAGAATATGAATATGAGTTCTTGACTTAGCATGCTAAAGCTTCTTAGTCTTGTATTTGTGATTTTCATGTGACCTTGAACATTGTTAAGAAGGTTTTTATGTGGAGGAACCTTCAACCTAGTTGGAAGGTTATGATACCCTTGAAGTCTAAAGTCATAATGGAATCCTTCTTGTGTGAATAATGGACTTAGGGGCTATTGTCTGGAACAACATGATATCATCCTTAGGAAAGTCATTGAGCTATCCTCTTAACTACTGTAAGGCAACCGTAGGGGACCTCTTTGGTAAGGTGTTATGATTTGGTGGTGAACTTGATATGGAACCTCTTTATGTATTTCTTTATTGAACTACTCTATGAGAACAAAGGCTAGAACTGAGTGAGTATGGTTTGGGGAGTAGATCTAGTTAAGGATGAGGCTAGATTACAAAGAAACCCTTCATATTCCTTAACGATATCCCTACATGGTATATGTCCTAGTTATACCATTGGCCCGTAGAACACACCTCCATTAGAGTAGGTTCATGACTCCGGATTCGATGCATATCTAGTATGGTCTATATCGGTTATTGCCTATTCTCATCATATGAGATACCTACTAGTTTTGCAAAAATTCTATGAATTTTAGGTGGTGGTATGGGACGTCATCTAGACATTGCACGATTATGCTTTGAAGATGTTAGTGAGTGAGTCCCTAGGTCTTCTCCTAGACTATTATTTCAATATCCTTATATGTTGAATGTCTCTTAATTGAACAAATGAAGATAATGACAAAAGTTCAAAAGCATGTTAAATAAATAAGTATATACCTAGAGTAGTTTAAGGGTTGCCTAGTTAAGGTATGAAGGGGGCATCAAAATGGTTACTTCATGTCTTACCTAGGGAAGTCTCAAGAATGACTGTAGATAGGGAAAGTAAATTGATAAGGTAGACATGAACTAAACTTAGGTAGTCTTAAGGATTATTTAGGTAATCTTGGAGAGGGTGTATGTGCGTTCTCTTCTTGAATTACTTAAATAAGTCTTTTTATAACCTTTGGGAGGAGAGTGTCATATTATTTGCATGTCATGGTTTGAAGTGAGAATGATCGTATCCTAGGTACTCAAAAGGATCTCTTAGGTGTGGGTGAAGGGATTGTATGGGTGTTCACTTGATAACTCACTCAAGTGAGCCTTATAATTACCTTTGGTAGGAGGATCTCATGTTTATAAGTTTGTAGGTGTTATTGATGCTATCTTGTGATGTGTGAATTACAGGTATAGTTACTTTGAAGTCATTGTGCATTCAATGTAAGGTTACTGTGATTTTGGTATAAATTGAGCATATTTTTTTATGTGTTCTAAATGTGATATTGGTGTTTAAATTCGATTCTTATACATTCAGTATATTTCTCTTAAATATCTTTTTCTCGTGATTTTATGCATTAAACCATACTTAGCACATGTTTTGTACTATTCTAGACATTTTTTTATATGTAAGGTGTATGTGGAAGGTGAAAAGCGTCTTGAATCAAAGCTTTGATTCTAGTAATTGTTGAAGCAAAGTTGAAGTATGTCCTCACTTAACTTGAGGGCATAATAGTCTTTAGACATCTTTTATTCAACGTATTGTAATAGACTAAATAATTCTATATTTGTATTCTATGGTCCATCTCCCAAGTATTCTTGAGTCTAATATTGGAATATGTTGAGACTTAGTGTTTTGTATGATTTTTAATATGAAAGAGGTTTTAAAATATTTTGTGTGAAAAGTTTTAATTCTGCACTACTTCTCATACATGTATGCAATGAATGATATTAAAGGGCTTGTACATATCTTTCGAGAGGTGAAGCATGTCGACGTTGCACTCTGAGAGTGACATATCTTCTAGGGTGTGCTCTCGGGATGTGACAATTTCTATGATTATGAGAATATATGTGATTGTGATTGTGGCTTTTAAATGGAGCAGGTGTTGCGTTCCGACACACTAACAATGATCGGTTGCAAAATTCCTATATATACATTGAATCAATTTCCACATTTTGACATAATCAATGGATTACATGCCACATTCTGGAATAAACATTTGATCTGGTATCATGTTTCAGTATGCTAAAAATTTTGATTAGGGTTCCATGGAGAACCAATGATTCACATAATTTTATATCTTGACGATTGTTAAAATGTACCTTGTTTATAATGATAGTTGATATTGTATTTCCCTGAGTGGTTGTGTTTTTACAAAGCCTTATATCTTATTGTTCTTGATATTGAGTGAGCTTGTTGTGTCTATTAGAAGGGTCAAGGGTTCAAGGGATGAATAATTGATAGCAAGGGCAGTTCATATGTGTAACGGTGAGAAGTACTGGTAGCATATACGATGAAAATTCTTAGATGGATTTTAAGTTGGAGAAAAGGGTTGGATTTAGTGTTAAAAAACCTCGATGTAATGTACTATGTAGCCAAGGCTGGGTACTATGATTAGGAAGTAAGTGTATGATGCAAGCGGTTAGTTGGAATGTTTGTAGTTGTATTTGGGGACTTATTAGTGTGTTAGAATGGTTAGGTTATGACCAAGAACCTAGTAAATACGTTGACCGTAGAGGTGGTTAGCAGTTAGTGTACTAGTGTAATTTGGTGGTACTTTGAGTGAGGGTAAGGGTGGAGACGAGAGTGTCTCTATTTCATGATCTTACTAGTTGATTGCATATGTTATGAGGTGGGAATCGGGTTGAGAGATGATTCCTACTAGTAAGAGAGGAAACACTATCAACCCAATTACGTCCATATTCAAATCAGTCCTCCCTACACAACTCTTACACACTGACCTCACTTTGGCGATGTGAGCATGTGGATCCTCAGAAGGTAGCCCCGAAAACAAACCTCTTGCGGTGAGCATTTGCATCATGCTACTAGTTACCACAAATGTATGGTTGTGTGATAGGAGAAACAAGACAACTGGACCGTTAGAGTCAGTAATATTATCATATTCCCTATAATACTCTTGAGGGCATGGAGCGGGAGGTTGCCTATTATTTCACCTACCCCACGATTTTAAGGTAATAATTGATCATGAGCATCAACCATTGGTGAAATTTCTAGGTTGTGATCATCATCGAGAATACCCAAATTTTGATTCATTTTGCACAGTGTACGCTCCAGCTCGGGGTCGGGTGAGTGAATAGGTTCTCCTCTACTCCGCGTACTTGGCACACACAGAAGTTGGATCTCCAAGAGGGAAAAACAAAAAAAAAAGGAAAATTAGAAAAATGTTGACTAAACTTTGGTAATAATCTTAAAGTTAATCTAAAAGTCACTTTCCCCGGCAGCGGCGCCAAAATTTGATATGCTCAAATTTACTTCTCGGAAAGAATTATAAGCGGTTGTATCAAGTAAAGAAACCAACTATGAGGTTGGCGTCGATCCCACGAAGAAAGTGATTTAGACGTAACTTTAACCTACTATTACTTTTACTAAGTCAAATTCTTTACGAAAACAAATAACAAAAGGGGGGGGGGGTTCTAAATAACAAATGTAATTAGATATTTCTAAGTAAATAAGAGACAAGTTCAAAGATTTTATTTTTATCAAGTAATGAGAGAAACTAGGGCTTAAGTCTTCCCCACATGTTTATAACTCGGTAATTCTAGCTATAACAATCCTTTCCTAGTATCTTGCATGCAAAGTGGTAAGTTATGAATCCTTAATTCCTTGGTCTAGCAACTAGGGAATTTCACTCCGCACCTTGGTCCGATAACGTCTTTGTATTTTACTAAACCTTACATTTACCATATATTAAGCATCATAATCGATGTTTGACTTAGTTGTTACTTCACACCAACCGATACTAGCCTATTAGATAGTGCATACTAAATCTACGTTGATAATTTTTTTCTTATTATCTACCTCCTTGGTCCAGTAAGTAGCAACAAGGCGAGTTCTAACGCGTGCACTCGTTAAAAAGAGTTCTAAACTAAAGAATTATCAATACATGCAAGACACTATTCTAGAATTATTATATAGCTAGTTTTACCTTGTTAAATGGTTCGCAGAACCCTAGCTATGGATTTAGTTACCCATGTTAATAATTTACAATTGATATTAGTTTGATAAGAATTCATGCGCTTACTTTGATGAGATTGAAGAAAATCAAGAAACTTGCTTGAATTAATCAATAAGCTTGCAATAAATGATTTCCAGAAAAATAGAATAATTTCCCAAAATCACAAGTTCGCAACTAGAAATATAAAATCTAAAAAATATCCAAGAGTCTAACCCCAAAAACGAGGGTTTTACAAGTATTTATAATATATAAGTCCTAACATGAAAGGGAAATCTATTTAAGGAAAAATCTGCCCAAAAATGCGTGTGAGTCGACGACAGGAGTGACGGATTGTCGAGGTCACGACGAACTGTCGAGGTCACGACGGACCATCAAGGTCACGACAGACCGTCAAGGCCCTCCTTTGTTCCATACTTAACTTCTTTTTCTACTGCTTTCTTCACAAACATTATGTTACCATCGACGCACATGGATGACGGTCTATTGCATACACAACGGTCAGTCGATGACTTCCGTACCTCCATACTTAGAATCTTTTGAAGATGGGTACTGGGGCTACATTCTGTTAACATTGACGGATGTGCATGACAGTCCACCGTGGCTATGACGGTCCATCGAGAGCCTCTGTATCCCCACACTTAGTCAGAATTCCCCAACTTCCTTTAGTAGCCTTTTTCTTCATACGACAGTGGCAACCTACGGACTGTCGAGGTCATGACGTACCGTCGATGGCTTCGTAGGTCGTCACTTCTACAATTTTAAGAAGAATTCTCCCACATTTTCCTTCTGAACATATTTCTTGCAAACAAAGAGAAAAGTACATAAAAACCAATACAAAAGGCCTTAGGCATACACTAAACTTAAGGAAAAAAACATTGAAAATACAGTGAAACCACGGAACATCAATATGGCAGTGTTGGGGGGAACCAGAGTGGTGGAGTGATAGTGACCCATTCTCCTCTGCACAACTGCCAAGTCTTTTTCTACCTGTGACACAAAATTTGAGACAGAGAACCACTGGGAGAAGTGTTATTGCCTCCCTCCTCTTTTGATTATACGATGTCCTGACTACTACAAGCCATGTTTCTCCTTCTAAAGTGGAACCCTACATAACAAAAAGATGGTGAAAAGGGGGATCAATAGGAAGTATGAAAGAGTGGCACTCCCTCTTGCTTGCACAGTACACTAGTAAGTTCCAATAGGAATAAAGACTTTGTTGTTACCTCAGTATCACAACTTTCACTCTGAAATGATCTGCGCCCCCATATTCAATGTCCACATTCAACTCAATTCCCTGTATAGCGCATGCCACAACCAAGACCCGAGGAAAGGCAACATTGGTGGAGTTTCTTGACGGGAAAATCCTCCTAGTCACCAAGTGTAGACACCTCTAAGTATCATGTGACCAATCTGTGCTAGTAATCCCCTCCACAATGGCCAATAGACTCGATACTGATGGTTGGACTCCATTAGGATGTCTCTCAGCCATTCCTAGTCCATGTTCCACAGCTTAGCATCGTACTTAATGTTTAAGACCTTCGACACCTCTAGAGCCTCATGAATGGCGGTAGCATTCGGGGGACTGTCCAATCCCTGGATAGGAATGATGGGGTGAGGGTTGTCCCATCACACAATAGGTAGGATAGCATACAACTCCCTCACCCAAGTAGAGCGTGCACCTGGGAATCCTCAGTCAGTGAATCCCATCCAAACTCCATAAGATGGGCACGAAAGGCAATTCTCCTCCAAATTAAGTAAGTGAAAACCCCTCTCAAAACAAAACTTTGTGTTTCGTAAGTCATGAAACCTCTCTCAACTAGCGGTGTCGAGAAATAGAACAAAGGGCAAATTTTCTTCATTTAGACCTGTCATTAGATAAATCTACAAGTGATGAAAAAATATAAGTTAGAAATGATAGAAATAGATAGTGCAAGGGTTGAATGAGAAGAATGAAAACTTTGAATTAAGGGATGCAAGCAACTGGTTTGGCATGTCCCGACACAACAGCCAAAATCCTCCCAAGGCAAGATTATTGAGGCCTTCACATTGGGATGAAGGTTGCAAGAGCGACCTTCATCTAGGACGAACACCAAGCGCGTTAATGGAACCTCTTTGCCCCAAAATGTCCATTTTGGATAGAATTTTAGCAGACCAGATTATATTAACTATCCTAGAACCTAAATATGTTATTTATTTTAAAAAATAACCCTAAATGATGTCTAAATTTGAGTTTGTACCAAGAATACCTTTCCACTCCCTCAACCCATTTTGGTGTCTATTCGACGGTATTATTTCAAAATCCTTACATCAGGATGTCGTGGAGACATTGGGAACATAAGGGAAGTGTTCATACTATGTTTTTCCAACAAACTAGCAACCTATCTTCAATTTTAAATAACTACACATAAATCATTCTAAATTAATCAATTGTCATCATGCATTCGTAATTAAGAACATAATGAAGTAAATAGGGTATTATTACATGGAATTTAACATTCTTCATATCTTTTATTTGTCGTGGAAAGTATAAAACATGTTGTGAATCAAGCTTGAGAAATCTTCCTCATCTGTGACTTTGTACTTGACCAAGTGATTGGTAAAAAATACTTTTAGGTAGGGTGCATGACGATCTATGTCCTAGTCGTTCGGGGACAAACGGGGGTAAATTCGTATCTATTGTAATGACTCAAATCGTCGTTAATTAGGAGAAGCAAAAATTCCAGAAGTTACTGGGCCATTGTCATGAGAGCGGGGTAAGTAGCCACTATAGAGGGGTAGAGACAGAATGTAAATAATGCAAATTCTTATTTTCTCCTTCTTCCTAAAATACCTAGATTTGACGTAAATCACCCATAAACCCTCCACAAATTGCTCAAAGCTTGGGAAAAGAAGGAGGAAGAGATTCTAGCGTAGGGATGGCGATTATCTTGTGGAGTCTTGGTCAAGATCACCATCATAAATTCCAGAAACAAGATTTGAAGCCTAAAACTCCGTGTAGTTGCTTGGCGCCAGGTAGGCTAAGTTTTATGAATTGAGTAATTATAAATATGTGCTCACTTTGAATATATGTAAATCAATGGTACAATATATATGTTGGCCTTCGTGAACTGAATGAATTATGATTGAAACCCCATAAAGAAGCCTTAGATTATTAAGTAGGACTAAGTATGGCCGAATTAATGTTTACATGATATGCGTTGATAAATTGTTCATTGGATTGGTAGGAATCCTATGATTTTGTGATGTATGTACATTCTTTCTCCATTATGATACATGTATGTATGTTAATGTTGCATTGTTGATCTCACTCGTTCTAATTAAGGATAGATAAATGATGAACGCCATAAATAATGAATTGTACATATGATTATGAGATTATACTTATGATTGTGATTGTGGCATTTTTAATCGATCGGGTGTTGTGTTCCAACACACTAACATGGATCGGTTACAATATTGCGGCATAAATATTGGATCGATTGTCACGTTCTATCATAATCAATGGATCGGTTTCCATATTCCGACATAAATATTGGATCGAGTAGCATGTTTTGGTATTCTAACAGTTTAGGTTTGGGTTGCATGAGAAAATTATTGATTGACATAATTATATATCTTGAGAATTGTGAAATTGTACCTTATTCATAATGATAATTGATATATTTCCTCGGAGTGGTTGTATGTTTATCATGACTTATTTATGATTTTTCTTGGTGTTGAGTGATCTTGTTACATATACTGGAACTGTCAGGATTCACTGGTTGAATAATTGAGAGCAAGGGTGGTTCGTGTGTGTAACGGCGAGAAGTGGGGATAGCGTATGTAATGTACTATGTAGCCAAGGCTGGGTAATATGATTCATTATTATTTTAGAATTGTTAAGTTATGACCAAGAACCTATTACAAAGTTTGACTGGAAAGGTGGTTAGTAATTATAGTACTAGTGTAATTTGGAGGTATTTCGAGCGAAGGTAAGGGTGCAAGTGGTTCTATTGTATGATCTTACTTGTTGATTCCCTACGTTATGAGGTGGGCGTTGATTTGACTGGTGATGCCTACCAGTACGTGTGGTTTATAGTAATCCTACTCTGGTAATGTCTTTTTGACATAGTAATGATGTAGGTTGGTGATGTTTCATTAGGTGAAGACAAACAAATTCTCCAGCAGCTTTTATTCTTCCTTCCGCATGGCAGGAGTTGTATCTTTTATTTATCATGTGTAGTTACTCTTAGTAGCTCTTGTACCTATTTAGACAAGATTCTTGGGGATGTTAGTTACTTACAAATTTAACCCGATATTGTTTTAAAATGTTGTCTCTGAAAACCCTATGATGTTTTTTATCTCCTTTTTCCGTTAATCTTCTGCATGCTTAACTATTATGTTACGAGGGTTCTCCTACTTACATGACAGGATGTAGGTGTCCGCATGGCCCGGTGGGTTGGGTCGTGAAAATATTAAGAATCAACTATTTTTTTATTTTATGCAATGACTCTGTACGTAGTCTGTTATCAAATGTATTATGGCTATTTATATTCTACCATTTTATTCATCAACACAAATTGTGTTTGTTAATACAATTGGTACAATCATATTCGATATATGATACAACTTCATTGTATCAATTCTATTCGGACAATTATATTTTAATTTGTAGCAACTATATTTATATTCTATATAAATTATATTCATGATTCAACGAATACAACATGTATTCATCCTCTCTCCTTCCTCTCTCGATCTTGCTTGCAAGTCTTTTTCCTCTCTAATTTTTCTAACCTCTCCCCATCTCCTCTCTCGATCGTGCTGACCTCTTTCCTCCTAAAATAAGTACAATTGTATTCATTCTGATACATATCAGTTGTATCAATTGTATTTGTGATACAATCTGATACGACAAATACAACATGTATTCAAACTTTCTCACCTTTGTTGGTTCTCTCCCAAGTCACGTGCACTTATCTCCTCTCCCTAACATGTAGTTATAACTCATAAATAAACAAATATAGCCATAGATCTTTAATTAATCCACAACTACAGTCATTTTTTAAAGTTTTCCAAAAGATGAGGTCTCTCTATAAAGTTTGTGTTTAGGCCCACATACATGTTGAGATGATCCTGATTATTTTAGTTAGTATATTGAAATATTTCTAATCACTGAAAATTAGAGATATTATTAATTGTGGCGACAAAGTAATCCATATTATAATTGTGTTAGAAGTGCACAAGAAAATCATTGAATGCAAAAATAAATCTTCATAGAAAAGAATGAAATCTAATGCAAGCTTAAGTCACAAGAAATGTGGAGGTAGAGACGAATAATTAGGGAATAAAAAGAGTGAGGAAGAATATGTTAAATTACTTGTTAAGTGTCGTAGTGTAAAATGTGTTCCTCCAACAAAATAAACTCAACCAAATTTCATTCGAATAATGAAATATATATTATGAAGTTAAATAAATTTTGGGGAAAAAACATAAAGATTAACAAGATGAAAGGAAGAAGAGTCAAGTCCTCTGAATTCATAGAGTTTCTTTAAGGAAATAATTTCTCTCAAGAACCAGAGGTTATGGAATATATCCTCCCAGTATAAAATGACTCACGACAAATAGATAGTGGTACCTCAAATTTTTTGTCCAGTGAACAACTCAATGCCTTGTAATCACACTTGAAGGTTTTGGAAAAGCATAAATGTTTACTTACTATGTAGTGTTTTTCTTTTGTAATCTTTGTTTCAAAACTTATTCCATAAAACTTTTCTCAAAACTTATTTCAAACACCTATTTCAATATCTGAGAAAGAATAAGGTACTTAAAGCTTGTAGGTGAGCACAATTATTCATGCATGATATGTGAAAAGGTAAACTAGAAATGTTAAAGGTTGCATCAAAATGTTGTATTCATCTTTCGTTAGTATTCATGAATGGAATAAGTTCATTCATACTTGAAACATTTTCACATTTTTAATTCACCATTCTTTATGTTATGTACCATTATCCATTCACACATTATGCAATGAACGGACCCAACAATTTCCCACATGAATGGGAATGGCTATAACACAAAATATAGATATACACGGACTAGTGTGTGATTATAAACAAAAGACTAGTTGCATCGGGATAACTAGGTTTTCCTTTGAAATTTTCGTAGTGAACTTATATCAGATTGAACCGTCAAACTTGAATGTACACCTAGAAAATATATGTCACACAACCATCCTTTTACCATCTATGGTTCTCATGGTTTTGTTCATTTTAGCCATGAACACTTCATGATTTCATGAGAGCTTAGAGAATCGGGCTTTGCTAACATTCTCCTTGAAGCGTCTTCCACTTCACTCCCACATAGGTGATTCATAAATGTTTACTCCCGTAAAGAAATTATTTGGTCATGCCTTGCCAAACGTGCAAACCATTAAAAACATCGATGTTAAGTTTATCCTTGGTTACTAATATTGTCTTCATAATGCGAATGGGTTAGATTATTTGACAATGTTGGACCGTTAACACAATTTTTTTTGATCTCTTTGAACCTAGCTCTTGGGATCTCCAGAATGTTAGGTAGAGTTACCATTATGCTTGACTTTTCCTAGGATTTAAACCCATCCTCTTAGATGACCTTTAAACTCCCTCTCTAATCAGGCCTTTTGTAAGTGGATCCAAAATATTATCTATTTACCTAACATAGTTAATTGTGATAATTCCACTAGAGAGTAGTTCTCTAACGGTATTATATCTCCTTCTTATGTGACGAGATTTAGCGTTATACATCATGCTCCCGGCCCTACCTATTGTAACTTGACTATCACAATGTATGCATATATGTGCTTATGGTTTAGGCCAATACAAAATATCTTTCAAGAAATTCCAAAGTCATTCAGCTTCTTCACTATTTTATCTAAAAAGATAAATTAAGATTCTATAGTGGAGTGAGCAATACATTTTTGTTTGGATGATTTAAAAGATACTGGTCCACCACCAAGGGTAAATATGTATCCACTTGTGGGTTTTATTTCATCTAATCTGGTGATCCAATTTGTATAACTATATTCTTCAATTTATCATAATAAAACATAGTTTTCTGTATATTTTAAATACCCTAATATTCTCTTCATTGCCATCCAGTGAGGTTGATTGGGATTGGTCGTGTACCGACTCAACTCACTAATAGCACATTATATCTGGTCATGTACAATTTATGATATACATCAAACTTCCCAACACTCTTGCATAGTCCAATTGTGAATCACTTTCACCTTTATTCTTTCGAAGTGCAAAACTCACATCTATTGGAGTCATAACAATATTGAAATATAATGAGAGTGTGACAAAGTCAAACGTTGTCTACTGAGATTAACATATTATCCACATACAAAAAAAACAGTGACCTTATGATTTGGAGTGTATTTAGTGTTAACACATTTGTCACACTTATTAATCTTAATTCTTTTTCCAACATTGTTTGGTCAAACTTTGCATGCCACTGGGTTCTTGTTTAAGTTCATAGAGTGACTTCACAAGTTTGCACATTTTTTTTCTTTACCATGAACCACAAACCCTCTAATTGTTCCATGTAAATTTCTTCCTCTATCTCTTCATTTAGAAAAGTTGTTTTTACATCTGTTTGATGGAATTTAAGATCATATACTGCTTCTAGTGCAACCAACATCCAAATAGATGTAGTCCTTGTCACTGGCAAGTATGTATGAAAGTAATAAAGGCCATCATTTTGTTTAACACCTTTGACTAAAAGTCATGCCTTGTACTTGTCAATAGTACCATTGACCTTCGTTTTCCTTTTGAGATACATTTTGATCATAAAGGCTTATTTCCTGGATGAAAATTAACCAACTCCCAAGTATGGTTATTTAAGATTGATTCAATCTCACCATTGATAGCTTCTTTCCAAAAAGATGAATCCACATAGGACGTTACTTCTTGGAATGTTTGAGGCTCATTACCATGAGAAATATTACAAAATTTAATCTGAAGGAAGTAGCAGCCCTTCGATGCTTAGTATGTCTTGGATTTAATTTATTTTGTATATTTTATTTTGCTTCATCTTGAGGTCGTTTAGACCCCCCGCTAGACTCTTCATATCTAACTTTATAGGGGTACATATGTTCAAATAATTCTGCATTATCTGATTTAATTACTGTATTATCATGAATATATGGATATTTAGATTATGAACCAAAACTGGACAAGCCTTACTATTCATAACATACCTAAAAAACACACATTCCACGATCTTTGGTCTTATTCCCAACCTTTTGGGTATAGAAACTTTGACTTTTCTAGACACACCCACACATTGGAATATTTCAAGTTGGGTTTCCTTCCTTTTTATTTTTCATATGGAACAAATTGTGTCTTGCTATGGGGCACTCTATTGATATTTGATTTGTTTTAAGGATAGCTCCCCCCCCCCCCCCCCCCCCATGTTTTGTGGTAAACATGAACTTATAAGGAAGACATTCATCAATTCCTTCAAAGTTCGATTTTTTTCTTTTTGCAATCACATTAGATTATAGTAAATAAGGGGCAGTCCTTTGATGGATCATTCCATTTTCCAAACATATTTCCGCAAATGAAGATTCATATTCTCCACCCCTGTCACTTCTTATCATTTTTATCTTGTTATTAAACTGATTTTCAACTACAGTTTTGTATTGCCTAAGTGCTTCAATTGCTTCAAGCTTACTTGATAGCAAATAACATAACAATATCTAGTGCAATCATCAATAAAAGTTATGAAATATTTATTCCCACCACGCGTTGGTGTTGACTTCATATCACAAATGTTCGTGTGAATCAAATTTAAAGGATCGAAATTCCTTTCAACATATTTATAGGGATGCTTAGCAAACTTAGCTTCCACACATATGTGACATAGTGTTTTATTGAACTCAAAATAAGGAAATACTCCCAAACTAATAAGTTTTCACGAGGTCGTATAATTGACATGTCTAAAATGTTCATGCCATAAACCACTCGACTCAAACAAGTAAAACCTGTGTTATTAGCTATAGCTATTACATAGAGCTTAAATAAGCCCTTGCAAAGGTAGCCCTTTCCAACATACACTTCATTTTTACTAATTACAACTTTGTCAGAAATAAATACACATTTGAATTTATTTTGAGTAATAAGTGGAGTACAAACAAATTTCTTTCATAATTATGGAACATGTATCACATTCTTGAGAGTCACCCCCTTTCTAGATGTAATCTTCAAGAGAACTTTGCTTGTTCCTTCAACCTTTGCAGTTGCCAAGTTGGACATGTAAATCATTTCATCACCTTGAGTGGACTCGTATGATGTAGTTCTTTGTTTGCACATACATGGCCGGAGGCATTGGAATCTATCCATCACTCTCTTGGATTGCCAACAAGATTGTTTTCAAAAAGCATAGCACATAGATCATCATTTTCAAAAGCAGCAACATTCGCTTGATCTTTCATATTTCCCTTCTTGGGAGCCTTACCATCTACAGCCTTATGACCATTTTTGCCACAATTAAAGCAACTATCTTTGAATTTCTTCTTAGGTTGACTACTTTACTATGTAGAGTTTGTCTTTCTCTTTTTAGACCTTCACTCTTAAACAATATTGGATCCTAATATTGTTTAGATTCTGCGAGACCTCTTCTCTACAGCCTAATTGTCCTTTTAAATTCTCAATCTGAAAATGAGATCTTCAAGGGACATTTCATTTCTTTTATGCTTTAACAAATTTTTGAAGTGCTTCCACAGAGGACGTAACATTTATATCATAGCAGCTACTTGGAACGCCTCATTAATCACTAGATCTTCCGCAAGGAGATCATTGATAATCGTTCAATTTCTAAACTTGAGTAACAAAAAAAATTTATCTACCATCTTGAAGTGCAGAAACTTTGTCACGATGAATTGCTTCAATCTTGCATCCTCCATCAGATACTTATTTTGTAAAGCAACCCAGAGGTCTTTGGAAGTTTTCATATAATTTTACACATTGTACAAATCATTATAAAGCCCATTCATAATATAGTTCTTGCATAAGATATTAGAATGTTTTGAAACTTCAACAACCATAACTCGTTCACCTTCAGGAGTTGAATCCTCTAACTAAGGAACACTTTTTTTATTAATCTTTGTAGACTCAAAGTAGTTAAATAAAATAGCATCTTTTGCTTCCACCATTTAAGATCCATGCCAATGAATTTTCAAGGTTTTTCAGTCGATGCTAAAGCAGATGCAACACTTGTACTACTCGACGGAGCAATGTTCATTGCACCAATTATCAATGTCATATCAGCCATGATTTAAATTTCATTAGTCATCTTGCTTAAAAAAATGCAAGCACGCTTAGTCTCTTCAAATAAGACTTGATCTTTCTTTCCAGTTTGTTTCTAGTTTAACAATAAAGTTTATAATTCTCAAATGTTAACTGAATGAACTGTGATTTTCAGACGAACCTATTAGGTTCTTTAAGTCCGTATCAAGTTCAAACAGCGCATAATACCACAAGGTTTTAATCTCCAGAAACCAATAATGAATAAAGTATTGACACATATTTCATCATATTTAAAACATTAAAGTTTCAATAAAAAATTATACAATATGATATTCATAATTTCCCTAAGCTTGTTATATTACTTGTTAAGTATCATAGTGCAAAATCTGTTTTTCCAACAAAATAACTTCAACCAAATTTCATACAAATAATGAAATATATAATATAAAGTTTAATAAATTTTGAAAACAAAATAAACATAAAATAAACAAGATGAAAGGAAGAAGATTCAAGTCCTCTTAGTTCCCATAGTTTATTTAAGGAAATAATTCCCCTAAAGAACCCGAGGTTATGGAATATATCCTCCCAGGATAAAATGACTCACAACAAAAAAATAGTGGTACCTCAAATTTGTTGTCCAGCGAACCACTCAATGGCTTGTAATCATACTTGAAGGTTCTGGAAAAGCAGAAACTTTTTTTACGATATAGTGTTTTTCTTTTTGTAAACTTTCCTTCAAAACTTATCTCAAAAATTATGTCAAAAACTGTCACGCCCCGAGAGCACCCCCTAGACGTGACACGTCGTACTCAACCCCCAAGGGATATTATACACGCCCTTAGCATAATCATCATTGCATAAGATACTGAACAATGCGGAATTTAAAAACTTTTCAACAATCAATGTCAAGCCCTTTCACAAAAGGAAAATAGAGTATCTAGACGTCATTTCATCAATCATCTAAGTACAGCATAGAAGTCTCAAATGGGGAACATAGCCCTTTTAAAATTTAAAGTATCATAATAGGAAGTATATAAGACTTTATTAGTCTATTACAAAATAGAAAGAACATAAGTGGCATCATGTTGTCCTCAAAGTTTGAGGACATACCAAAGTATTGAGAATGCAATCCAAGATTTCCTTCTTCACAATGAGAACCTACTAGACCAAACCTAAACTTAGTAGAAAAATAAGAGAAATATGGCTTAGTACAATCTTTGTACTAAGCATGGAAACCATGCATTTAAAACCACTTTAAACATGCAAAAAGAGAATTTTAGTTAAAAGCATGTTGTTACAAATTAAAAGTCGTATGCACATTCAAGGAATACATAATCAATCCATACTAAAATATAAAGATATATTAATGATAATAAGTAGCATTATATATAACCATAGTTCATATCTTATATAATTGAGTTCAATCAACATCATACCATAAATACACCACATATAACCCCCTTTCAAGTTTACTTGTGCAATGTATATATGAAATCTCATACCTCTATATATACTAAGTAAGGACATCAAGAAGACATAAGAGTGTTCACATACATATTCAACATCATAATTGGTGAAATCAAACATAACATCATACACAAGTCATCATACATAGCTATAATGTGGATCCACTAGTTAAGACCTATGCGGGCACATAGTTATGGGATATGGAAAATTGCTTCTAGAAATCTTATACTTATATCATGCGGGTTTCCATCCCATGAGACACCATAGTGGGAACCCAACTCCTAATGTGAAGGAACTCATCTCATAATCATATTCTCTCAGTGCTAAGCACAACTTCCTTGAAAGTATAATTAAGCCTTTAGTTATGCATTAGTTCATATACTCAACTACTCATATAGTGTATATCTCAAAGGTTCCAAAGATGAGAACAACCTTTCAATCAAAGCACCAAAAACGTGTGAGAATGTTGTTTCGTATCATATTCAAATAGTGTTTAGGATAATTGCCTTTTATTAAACATACCAACACTACCATAATCATATCATAACATTTGTATTTGTATCATAGCATAACATACATATTCATATCATACCATAACAAACATATTCATATCATAGCATACTTGATCATAATTAGGGTTGTAGGAAAGGGGAACTAGACTCAACAGTACAATTTATAATTAAAGTAAGCACCTCCACCATAAGTGGATCAACAATTTAATATAAAACTCTAATCAAATTAAATCCTTCATTCATAGCCTTCATGTAACACCCTAGAAAGTTTTTCGAACTAAGACTCGAACTGTTCATCATAGTGACAGATATTTTACCAAGGAATTTAAAATTTCTTAAGTATTAAGGTCAGTTCACTATATTTAACACCTTTAGTTCCAAAAGAATTAAATTGGGAATAGCAAAATCTGAAATTTTGTAAGTCAAGCTAACTATGTGTTTTGGGTCAACTTCAAACGACCATAACTCCTATTACAAGATGAGTTAGGTGTTCTAAAGATACCATAGAGAAAATCTTTGAATTGTGTACATGAGTTTCTTACTGATATTTTGACCCTTGAGTCAAGTCTTCATGCTCATAACATCCGCATGAACCCCATCGGTTGAGTACCTTTTAGAGGAGTAGTATCTTCAAGTTCTAAGTCTTGGGAATTGAGTTCCTAATCTATTTTGGAATTAGATTCTAATCATGGAACTATTACATGTTACCTATGAATTTCTTAAGTTAAACTGTTCATGCCTATAATTTCGCTTGAACCCGATAAGTGGAACAACCTTGAGATGAGGAGTACCTTTGAGTTCTCGAGTTAAGTAGTAACCCTCCAAGATGAAAATAATGAAATAATCCATAAACATGAGACAATGAACCTTAAATCCATAATCCAATTCAAGGAAAGTTGAGAGAAAAGTCAAGATAATTTAAGAGTCAAGTCTAGAAGTTAAGAGCAATTCTAAGTACAGTTTATAATGTTTTCAAAAAGTCTTTCGCAAACGTGTTCACTTTGTTTTAAAGACTTAAAAATCAAGTTGAGTAAAGAGTGAAGATTGAAGCCAGTTCTTCAAAGAAGTATAGGAGACTAAGTATTCCGAAAGAGATTCAAAATGTTTACACATTTAAATAAGAATAGAAACTGAGATTTCCAAAGCGCTTTCGGGCTAGTTTTTATAAAAGAGTAATCGTTTTCTAAATAAAGCTAAAGAGGAAATATATATTTTTGAGATAACCTTTGAGCTAAATTTTTTAGCACTAATCTCAAATCTTATAAGAAGTATGTTTTTAAAATACAAGAGCTAGTATATTTTGGGAGTAGTATTGAGCACCGAATTTGGGCCGAGAATGAGTTCAGATAACTCATATCTCCATAAAACCATGTAGCCGTCGTGGGTATAAAAGGGTCATACTTTTTACATGAATCATTTTCATAGTAGACTAGTGGATCCACTAAGTTAAGTTAGGTCCTATACTGATGGCAAGGTATACGATGGTCCTTTGCAGCTGAGGTAAAGTGTTGTATTATTACTGTATCTCTTAAATGATGGTTGTCAAACTCGCACAGAAGTTATTGTATTTTTATATACATCAGTTAATTGCATTTTCATATACATCTAAGAGTATATTGTATCCTTTTTATATACACAGAGTGGAAAAAATGTTTTTAAACAGTTTTTCTTTATATTTCACTTGTTTTAAACTATTTTATGTTGGAAGTAGGAGTTGAGTATTTTGAGGTAAGTATGTTTATTTTTTATGCAAGTTTCAAGCTTATGTTATACTTTAGAATTCCCCTTACATCCTTGTACATTCCACGTACTGAGCCATTTGTCCTGCAACTTCTGTTGATACACAGGTATTCAGGATCATCAACAGGATATTCATTGATAAATCCCAGAGTTCGAGTTAGCCATGGTGATCCTCCTTGATTCCAGAGAATTTCATCTACTTTTCAGTTTAGTCAGGATGTGGTGGGTCTTGTCCCCCCGACTTCCATCATTATCAATTAGAGGTTTCATAGATAGTCAGTTTAGATAAGAAGTTTTTATTATTTATTTATTTTATTAAATATTTTAAAGAATTAAGTTTCCTATTTTATGACGAATTTAATATCTAATTTTACTCAAAGTTTATCTTTAAAGTTAAAGCTTTGTATTTGAGCTATTGAGTTTTTATTCAGCTTTTAAACTTTTGCATGCTTAAGTGTGTCTTCCTCTTGTAGTCAGCCAGGATGAGGGTTCGCTTGCGGACCAACAATGATTCTTGAGTATCGACCATGTCCAGGGTGTAGACTCGCATCGTGAAACTTCAGGTCTTTCTTTAAGATTCAACCATATTCTCATTCTTCATTCATCAATTAAAGCATACTAGGGTTTAGATTTGATAAAGAATGGAGATTCATGGGTCTTGTGGGGATTTATTTAAAAACCCATAAAAATTACTTGAATTCATCCATAAAACTTCATATATAATCATAAATTACAAATTTAGATCAATGGAAACACGTTTAGAAAGATATCCACAAATTTGATTAAAAACCTTGAAATTGGGGGACTTCAAAATCCAATTTTGAGAGGACCTCTTGAGGAATAGATCCGATGAGTGAATAGATTCCATACCTTGACCAATTTCTTGATAATTGATGGACAAAATTAGAGTTCTTGGTGACCTATTTTAACCTTGGTCTTCTTCTTCAATGGTGTTCTTAGAGAGAGAATTTTAGGAGAGGGTGAGTTTGAGTTTGAGTGATATACTTGTAAGAGTTAGAAACCTATTTTATTACTAAAAGTACCTAAATATACTTAATACAACTAATTATAATCGTTCCTAAGCCTAAAATATTTGATTAACCAATTACCAAATCACTCCTACCTAGGTCGAACCTAGGCAATGCACCCAAGTCCAATACAGGAGTACTCATTGACGGGGTGTGTTCCAAACCATAGACCGTACTGGTGACTAAGGATTTCGATCCGAGAGGGTGACTTGGGGGTTTTTGTTAGGAGACTTAGTCTCAACTCACTGAACCAACCCACGCCTTGTGGATTGGTTGATGTTCTGTCAATGACCTTCGTAGGTCACGCTATTTTTTTTTATAGTTTTTGGGTCCAAGGTTGGGTCCTCCTCAAGCAACCCTAGGGTGGTCCTTGGGGATCGTACCCCTATGTTTGGACCCTAAACATGTAACTAGTCCAATTTACTAGTTTTCGAACGTCATGGTCGTTTCTTGACGTTTATGCACTAACAAATTCTTTCTAAGTTAGTTACATTATAGTAGAGCTTAAAGCATAATTTTTATTCCTTTTAAGTTACTGTACATCATATAAGGCTCTAACTTAGGTCATTAGATTTTCGGGGTATTACAAAAACATATTTCAATATCTGAGAAAAATCAAATATTAATATAGCTTATAGGTGAGCATAATGATTCATGCGTGATATGTGAAAAGTTAACCTATAAATATGAAAGGTTGAATTCATCTTTTATTAGTATTCATGAATGGAATAAGTTCATTCATACTTTTTGTCACATCAGGGGAGCACCCCCTAGAAGTAACCGGTGTCGTCGTCCTCAAAGAGGACTATGAATAACTTTGTAGCATTTGACATTACATTTCATAGGTTAAATTGCGGAAAATTTAAAACTTTTCATCCACTTCTACATTGAGGTTTACATAGACCTCTAGCATACATATAATATATACATTGGGAGTTTACATAGACTCCTTGCATATGAAGCACTACATATGCTTCTACTTTTATTTCATATACATAATACATAAAGATATTATCTTAAGAAGTCTAGGATAAGTCTCACATTTAAACCATCTAAGTCGAATACAACATTCGGGCATACTCCTAACTTCATTACAACAAAAGCGACATATAGGCATATACAATAATAGTCCAAATGAAAGGAAAAGAACTAAGTGTCTTTAAGACTAAAACAATATTCAATAGATAGATAGTGGCATCGCCCTCGTAAGGTGAGGACTTACCGAACTTTTGGAGAATGAGAATCCAAGTTATCTTCAATGGCCCTTCTAAAAGCTCAATGGCTGAAACCTAAATAATTGTAGAGACATAGAAATATGTGTTAGTACACCACTTGTACTAGGGATGGAAACATCCACATAAAACATTTGATATCATGCTAAAAAGGGACATTAGTTTAAAACCATGCCATGTTACTTTGAAAAGCCTTATGCACAATCAAGAACACATATAAGTCAATAATTACATATTCCTTAAGACAAGATCATATATAACACAAAACCAACATCATCAAGTATAATCAAGTCAACATGTATCATAGCATATTTGAGTACATAATCAATACAACTCTAACATCATGTTATAACAACAAAGCATGTATAAGAGTTCATAATATTAAAACATATACGAGACTCTTACTCACAACCCATCATCAAGTCTACAAGTTCAATGACTATGTAAAGCCCCATAACCTTAATCAATCAAGTAAACCAAACAAGAGATCATAAGCAATGTCTAGACTCACATAACATAGCATTAAGAGTAACCATCATCATAACATAGCAATATAGACCAATAGCATGTTCATAAATGAAAATAACATCATATAGGGTCATCAACATGTAAATTCAACTTATGCATAACATTTACTTTATAGAATATAAGAACAACTTCCTAGGATTTCCCTCAAGTCCAACTAGTGCAATTTATTGGTAGAGTCTTATACCCCTATCTAGACTAAGTCAAACCTCTTAAGTCATCCTAGTTAGTGTTCACATGATTACATCATTTTACAATCGGAAACACTTTCCTTAACCGACACAGACCACATGATCTAAATATGGAATCCGGTGTCGTGAAACTCTACACCGAAAGAAGGTAGACTAGTTGCCAAGGTAGTAAAAAGCATGAACATAGCATTCTAGGTGGATCCACTAGCTAGAATTCCTATGGGGCAAACATATTTCAAGAACTAGGAGATATGCTTGGGACCCTCTTATGCACATTACATTATAGTCTCCAATCTCACGAGTAAAATAGTGAACCTACCTTCCCACCTTGGGAAGGGACACTCCCTACTACTAGTTCACTCGGTGCTAAGCTAGAGACCCTTTTTGAAATGTCTTTAAGCCTTTATTAATCATCATAACTTACTATAGGTCATAGGAGACAAACCCCTTCTATATTCATAACATTAGCTATTTGAGAATTGCATGAGAATGTCCTTTAAACTCAAACCTTATATGTGAGATCAACACATTATCACCATCATATAATAATAATGTACATGGGCAATTCATAACCAACCTTATATCATTTCCTCTTATATATAATATCACACCTTCATATAATCAAGACATTTCAGTTACATCATCATACCAACACCTAATCAATATAATCACAAGACATGCTTCAATTGAACTTCATCACCCATCACAATTGAAGTAAAGGTTCAAGAACCCTTTGTGGAAAGGAATCCCAAAGGTGAAAGTTTTCATACCTATTTAATCTTTGAATATTGATGGTGAAAAGTAGCCTCCTTGATTCCCTAGAACCTTTAGACCTTGGTCTTCTATGTAGTTTCCTTGGGAGAGAGAAAGTAGAAAGAAGGAAGAGCAATTTGTGTTTTGGAAATTGGGGTGTTAAGTTGGGTTTAGGCTTAAGGTAGTTTATATAGTTAATTAACTAACCTAATTAAACCACCCCCTAATCCCTAATTAAACCCCCTTAACTAACTAGCTTAGTTAAATGACCCTCTTAAAAGCTTGACAGAAAGTGCAAGCCTGACCTACGAGACCCCGACGTACGGGCCGTAGGTCAGTCGACAACCTCACCCCCAACCGTCCTGCACAACCGTCGTTTTAGTCAGAGAGTTGTGTTTTTGGCCACTTCCTGGAATTGTCTAAGTTTCCATCGACGGAGGCATTCGATGCCCCGTTGCCTGCAAGTCATAGGTAGACACTTCCTCAAGGCAGCTTTTTGACCAAAATGGAAAGGGTCATCCTCAAGGACCCTTTGGGTGGTCCTTGGGGATTCTTACCTGGATTTTTTGACCCTAAACATATTCTAATATATATATTTGACACCATCCCATCAAATTTCACCTAATTCCGACTATTAAAACCTTGTAGAATAGGCTAAGGCATAATAACACCTCTTTGACTAGTCTTCGGACGTCATGGACGTTTCTTGACGTCTTGACTCGAAAACTTCCTAAATGACTCATAAACATTATTTATGACCTTAAAACAGTGTTACAACTCTTAAACACTCATGTGAGATTCTAGATTAGGTCTTGGACTTTCGGAGTGTTACACTAGTAACACTTTCACATTTTTGATTTACCATTCTTTATTCAATATTACCATTATTCATTAACACATTATACAATGAACCCAACAGAATACAAGAGTGTGCTTCTAACAACTCCTTACTTTTAAAAGACTTTTTTTTCAATAAAATAGTTTTTGAATTACTTTTATAGAATAATAATTTGTATTTGACAATTGAAAAGATAACTATTTTCAAGTAGTTGATAAACATATTACTATTATTATCTCTAGTCAATGTTTTTTAAAAAGTATTTTGAAGTGTAAAATTACTAAAAAAAAAAAGGATTATATCCAAGTTCATTTCACAACTACATAGACAATTTGAAGTATTTTGTGGAACACTTTGATCATATTTTCTATTTCGATTTAGTTAATATATAAAAACATAAATTTTTGGAATATATTAAATTTTTTAATGAATAGAAATATAATTAAACCAAATCAATAATACTAGATATGTTGAATACTAATATACAATATCCATTATAAATGAAAAATACACTTTGTAGCCCAGAGAAGGGAGGTTGCGAAAAAGGTTAAGATAGTAAAAAAAAAAGAGCATAAAGTAAATATCAAAAGATTTAGGGAAGAAGATTGAATTCCTTCTCTAGTATTGATATATAATGTTTCAATAATTACGCAAGAAACTAAGAGATGTCTTGTCAACTATGTCAGTAATATACTCCTATGATAAGAAAACCCCATCAAAAGTTCTCACAACATGAACACCAAAAAACTAATTAAGAGAGCCAAGATTTTTGATAGAGAAGTTGTAACAAACCGAAATCCTCGCTATGTTAATAAGAGCACTAAAACACAATTACAATCTTACGATTCTAGTTGCAATAATCAAACTATCAACTTACAATGAAAGTATAGAAATAACAAGTAATTAAAGATAGAAGAAGATTGAAGATGAGAAGTAAACTCAAAGAAAGGAGATGAGAGGACTAGACATTTTTCTCAACAATTTGCATAATCCCTAATTCACATATCACTATCCTTTTTGGTGGAACCATTTCATGCCAACTACTCAACCTGGATCCCAATTAACTTGGCCCTATTGCTCATTCTAGGCCCAATAGCTCTTGTCAGCCCAATAACTACTTGTGTGACCTTGGTGCCCACATCAGGCTGAACTTCGTTCATAACAATACTCTCGTCCTCAATAAGAACCTTGTTCAAAAGGTTCGAGTAAGGAAATCCCACAACAAAAGACAGTTATAAGCTAGATGTAGCTACTGAAACTTCCACAAGTACAAAGGCCACTGTTTGGCAGGTCCAAATGGATATCAAGAAGAAATCAGTAGTCCTGTATGCGCTAATAACACTAGTGAGTGTATTGTTCTTCATATAAACTTCAAGAATGGGCAAGAATGATATGTACTTTTCTGGTACAAGTACAAATATAATTGCACAATATGAAGCAGCTTTAACTTGACCAATTTGATGCAATACCACTAATCCAACTTTAAATACTAGAGAACAAACGTCAAATCAAGCATCTTAACTTTGGAGAGTGGTTTGAAGGATTGATATGAATTCTTCTACTGAAGTACTTGATGATGATATATTGACAGTGTTCCTCTTAAAGGGTGGAGGAGAAGTTGTGCATGCTTTCCAGTGAGTAGCCTTGGCAGCCATCTAGGAGAATCTTGTATAAAAAATAGGCCCAAAAGTTGTATTATAAGTGATCTCCTGCAACATATCTTTAGTTGATTGATAATGGTAAATGAGTCTCGAAAATGCTTAGGTGTTATTTCAGTTATGCATGTCAATACCATGAACGAAATAACCCAACTTCCATAACCCATCAACACACTCCCAATGTCAAACCATGAAACGTTTCTGCCAAAAATAATTGCAGGCCACCCCAACTGATAAAATAATTCAGATAAGCACAATTCATCTCTCTCCAAAGAAATATCTTATTTTTCCATGCATTACAACACCTACTATTCCACTAATGGTGCATCTTGGCTCCAACATAACGTACCCATCCACTAAGAGGCCAAATTATGTATTGGTACTATTAGAGAAGGTAAAAAGAAACTCACCAGTTGATCTTGTGATGTTCTCTGAAATGTGTTGCAATTTGAGCCCGTCTCTGTTCAAAAATGACATAAAGAGTAACAATCAACTCGTCTTCCTCCAATGAGAAAATTTGTGTTTTAAGACCAAGCTACAAGTGATTTATCCATTGAAAACTGCTATTCCATTCACAGCATTGCAGACGATCTAGTTTAAGGACTTTACTCCAAAGCTCAATTTCTAGAAAAGCGATAACATTCTCATCTTTGTCTGATCCCTCAGTGGTCAATTTAAATACAGTGTCCATGTAAGGTTCAAGCAACTAATAATATGTCGATGTCAATAGTAAAAAGCAAAGCTTTGTATTTCGTTGTCCTATTGACTTATGCAGAGGTCGCATATAAGACTTCTCACTAACCTTTGTTTGACCCTTGCTGATCATAACCATATTAATAGTCCTCCATGGTAGAGCCCAACAACTAACAAGGTCTTTCCAGTCTTCCGTTGGTACTAATGTAGAGGTAGTCGTAGTTGAGTGCAAGTCATCATGAGAAGATTGGGATCCTTCCTTTTGTGAATCAACATTATCACCTTCAATTATTGTCAGTGATATTCCATTAATCTCTGAGTCAACCATTTTATTTTCAATTATTTCCACTGTGTAGGAATTCATATGCAAATTTTGACCAGGATCCCAAACCTGAGTTGTGGAATTAGTATATGAAATGAAGCAAAACTTGTCACTAGATCCCAACAACTGTAATGTATCCTTGTACATTGTATCTGTATGAGTTGTGGAATTAGCATATGAAAACTTAGGAAGATACATGGCATCAAATCTATCAAATTCAATTTCCTGTTTACTAAAGCTATGATCCCCATACGTCACACTAATGTACCTCTTTGACATATCTCTTTGGAAACATGCATCGAGCAGTTGGACTTGCTGCGTTCAGGGCCTGGTGAGTCATCATCAAGCATTTCGATTGGAGTCTCGGGTTGAACCTCTTCGACTATATTGGGGCAGCAACTTGAGTGGCTGAATATCTTCCAAATCAGCTAAAATTCTGGAGGCCGAAGATGTTTCCTGTACTTCTTTGGTGAAAACTCTGGTAGACATTTCGTCGAACAGATTGTCCACATGACTTAAATGTTCAACTATAGAAGTGCCAAACAACTCTGGATCACTCTCAACATTATCAACACAACTGAGTTTTTTTCGGCCAAAGGAGGAGAAATCTCTCTGCTTAGGACTGTAGCAGCACTAATCCAGACATCTTCTACTAGAACCTGTGAAGAACATTTGTCCTCCATCTTCCGTAGCAAAACAAGAATTCTGGTAAGTTGAGCGTCCACCTCAAGAGACTTTCCATCGGTTCGTTTCGAAAAATGCAGGGCTATTCCAATCAAAAAATTGTTTGTTGCGAAACATCCAACGGAACCACTCAAGGGCCTCACCATCAAGATAGAAGGAAGGAAGAGGCAACCAGTGTTCCTCAGAGAAGTCTAGATAAGTAAAGTACCGCTCTGCCTTGTAAATCCATTCCTCTGGATCAGCGTTGCCACTAAATCGATCTAAAACTACCACTTCCATTAGAGTACTCTCAATGAAAGCACCAATGTAACAAACCGAAATCCTCGCTATATAAACAAGAGCACTAAAATACGATTAAAATCTTACAATTCGCAATAATCAAACTACTTACGATGAAAATATAGAAATAACAAAGTAATTAAAGATAGAAAAAGATTGAAGATGAGAAGTAGACTCAAAGAAAGGGGATGAGAGGACTAGATATTTTTTTCAAGAATTTGCATAATCCCTAATTCACATACCGCTAACCTTTTTGATAAAACCATTTCATCGCAACAACTCAACCCGAATCCCAAATTAACTTGGCCCTATTGTTGTTTTACGTCCAATAGCTCTTGTCAGCACAATAACTACTTGTATAACTACTTGTGTGACATTGATGTCCACATCAGGCTGAATTTCGTTCATAACATAAGTGTTACCCGAATCTCAAAAACAAACTGATCGACAATATTTTAATTACTCAAGTAACAATCAAGTCATCAACATAAATGATTAAGAGAATAGTGATATCAAACTGATTGTAAATGAAAAGACAATGATCATTATGAGAAAGTTGAAAACCCAAGATTAGAAGATAGCTATTTAAAGCTTGTGGTGCCTAATTAAGACCATAAATTATCTTCGTGAGTTTGCAGACATATGTAGGACTTGTGTGGTAAAAAAATCTTTCAATCGATCCAGATAAAACTTTTTCATTTTATAAACATGCAAGAAGGTATTGTTGATACCTAATTGACACAAAGTTTAATTTCTTCTGACAATTATAGTTAAAATAACTCGATATGTAGTTGTTAAGCAATTAAAAGGTCTCAGTATAATCAATGTCTGATCGTTAAGTAATTCTTGAGAAATGAGATGTGCTTTATATTTTTGTAATGGCCCATTGAAATTGAGCTCCACTAAAGAATTTCATTTAGAGAACTAATTTTTCTTTGCAATAGATAGAACAAGTTTCTACGTACCTTGTTTATATAAAGCTTGAATTTCTTCTTCCATGACTGCTTTATAACCAGGTATGACATGATTTTTGCATCAGTTTATGATTATTATTGTTTGCTCTGGTGATCATAGGATGAGTGTTTCCTAATAAGTCGTTATTATGATTGAAAAAATAATAATGTGAGCGAGAAATTAAGTAGGATATCATATCTACAATCTGGAATGATGATCTAAATAACTCATTTGATAATATATTTTAAGCCACTGAAGTTGTTAGAACAAGGATGATCTGGTAGTAGGAGAAGAAAAAAATAGGTGGATTTAGTAAGTATGGGAAAATAAAATGAAAATTTCACTGGTTAACAGTAGCACCACAAAACCTAACATCATTAAGTTGAATGGTTCTTAAGAGGAACGCATTGTCTGTAATGACCCATTTCATCGTTTTAAGTACTAGAGCTTTTTATTTCATAAAATACTTTCCGATTGTATCTAAATGTGTATTTTGAACTATTCGTAACAGTATTTATGAATTTAGTTAGATAGTTTTAATAATTAATTTAGTGGGTGGTTAAATAGAATAACATTAAAATTAATAGTGGATCACTTTCATCACTATTATAATTAGTCATATAATAATTAGGATAAAAATAATCTATAGAAGAAAAGAAAAGAACGGAAGAGGAGAAAAACACAGATGCGTGAACAATGAAGAACGTGAGCAACTTAGACTTAATGTAAATCATCCGCCAAAATTTTGTATTAGTGTGAATTATAATACTATCATTAGGGGTGTTCACTGTTTGCATAAAAATCGAACCAAACTTGATAAAATAAAATCAATTTTATTTGGGTTTGATTTGATTTGGTTTTAGATTTTTGAAAACCGATAGTATTTGATTTGGTTATGATTTTATTCAAAAAATCGAAGAAAAAAACGAATCAAATCGGTGAATTATATACATATATTTTATTAATATACATACTTAATATATTATTTGTATGAACAATTTTAAAAATATTATATATGTTTTCATTGTAATTTCTTTATAATTACTTATTGAAAACAAAAATCCCAAGTTGAAAACATATATATTATTGATTTCATGTATAAGAGTGTCTATGACAATTCTTTGTGGGACTGAAAATGCTAATGTCTCTTTCTTTAAAGCCAATATAGTGAATTTTAAAGCCTTAATCTGTAACGACCCTCAAAATGAACTAGGATAAATTAGAGTTTCATGTGAGTTTCTTGAGTTAATAACTTGTTAAAATAATGAAGAATAGCTTTTGAAGTCAGTGTTTAAGATTTGTAAAGTCAAACGTCATGGGACAACCAAGAAGTTCAAAAACTAGTCTTTTATGTGTTGGTGTGTCTTAGTATCCCAAGGACCAACCTACGGGTCCTTGAGGAGGACCCAAGCTTTGGCCAAGAGGCTGCCAAGGCAGCGTGCAGGCAACACCCTTTTTGGAGGTGCATCCGCATCGCGCGCCCAACACATAGAGGCAAAAAGTTTCCTCTGCGTCGTGGGCTTGTTACAAACTTTTCTACCTCAAATTAATTTTAAGGAACAAAATTTGAGAGTTTCTCCGAGGTGCACAGTCGTGTCCCAAATTTGGTTGCGTCAATAAAAGTCAAGTTGGATTTCTCCTGAACGGTCCAACTAATATAGGAGTGTTTTGGGTATTTTGGGGGTTTATTATATATTTATTTTAGTTCATTTGACACTCATTCCCCAATTAAAACCCCAACACTCAATTAGAATAAAAAATAAATAGAAGTTATTCCTTCTCTCTAAATTCTCTCTCTACTACAATCCTACATTGAAGAAACTTCAAGCTTCAAGGAAGAGGATCAATTCTCAAAGGTTTCAACCCTAATTTCGTGCCTAGGTCTTCAATAAGGTATGGAAGTTCTCAATTTAAGGTTAGCTATCACCTTAGAGCCAATTTCAAAATGATTTCAAAGTGTTCAAAGTTTATGGTTAGTCCAATTTTCACTCTAACTCAAGGATTCTTGCATGAAACTGTTTCAAATCATTAGATATGATAGTATTGATATTAGATTGATGTTTTTCAATGAAAAAATTCCTGAACCCTTAATCTTCTCAAATCCATAAATTTGGCTTATGAAGTGGGTTTATTGCTTATGATCTAATGTTGATATATTTGGGTTTAGTTTATGTTGTATTGTTCATTTCTATTACCTATGTTATTATATTATGAATTTTTGGAGATGTTAAGGAATAGTGATCTTGGCTACTGGAACAGGGTAAGTTGACCTAATTCCCTTACTAAAGTAGAATTGATATAGGATTGCTCTTGTGTGTTATGGTCTACTTATAGTGACGGTGTTTACTTCTTTTTATTATTGTGATCATGGCCTTATCGGTATTATTATATGAATTGTAGTAGTATTATGTTATGGTATATGTGAAGGCATAATGTGAAGTTGGTTATATGAAGTAATGTGCCTATGTGCCAGGTGTTGTGCCATACATGAATGTATGAAGTGAAGTTACTATGTGATATTTGGGTTATCTTGTGTAATACTCAAAATGTGAAGGTGTTCATGTGATCTCGAGGTGATCTTGTATAAAGCTGTGTGATAATGTGAATGAAAGCATGTTCCTCAAAATGTTGGTATGTGATGATGATAGAGCCTTTATATGTTGATATGATGTCTTTTTTAGGTAGACCTAGTTGTCCCTACTTGATACATGAAAGTTATGGGAATGTGATATCTTGACTTGGTAGGCTTGGGCACCCTTGTCATGAATGAATGAGAGTTTAGGATCAGTGGACCTAAAGTGGTACCCTTCTATGAATGACTAATGTGAAACCTTGAATATGAAAAAAAAAGGATAAGAATGTGAAACCTTGAATATGAAAAAAAGGTTAATAATGAAGCCTTTAAGTGGTAGATCGTAACGGTGCCTCCTTCTTGAGTGGAATGATGGACTTAGAGGTAAGTTGGCTGGAACGGCATGAAACCATCTCTAAGAAAGTCATAAGAGCTATCCTAATAAACCTTGATCGGCAGCCCTTGTGGACCCCTTCGAGGACTTAGAGATGGTACCTTCTCAAATATTATTATGTGAATGAACTTACTCTATGAGAACCTAGGCAAATCACAAAGTGGATATGCTAGTGGTAGTAGCTCTACTTGAAGTATGAGACTAGAGTACAAAGAAGCCCTTGATATCCCCTAAACAATGTGCCTACATGGGATGTGTCCTTAGTTCTACCTTGGCAAGTAGAAGACCTTTCATGGTGTGGGTTCTTATGACACCGTATTCCATACCTACTAGTATGGTCTATGTCGCTTAATGCATATTCTCATCATGTGAGATGTGCGCTCTAGTTATTGGATAGATTCTACAAAGTGTAGGTAGTGGAATGGCACGTTATATACACATGAAATGAGTAGACTTTGAATATGCTAAAGTGAGTTCTCAAGGTCTTCCAAGACCATTATGTGAAGTCCCCTATTTGTTTAGTTGTCTCGTAGATGTCTTAAATGAATAATGTTCACTAGTCAAAGTATGTTGAATAGAAATGTTCTTATCTAGGGTAGCTTTGAGGAACACTTAGGTGTGCTTGAAGAAGGTGTATGGGCAGTCTCTTCATGTTTTACTTAGGTGGGTCTTAGAGTAACCTTATGTAGAGAGTCTAAATGCTGAAAAGACTTACTTGCTGAATATGGAATTAAGTGTTATATGTTGATGTTAGTTTAATATGTCTTATATGTGATTGTTGACTTGTGTTGTTTCTCTTAAATTGCTAACTCCTTCTTTTCCCTTTTTAACTAAATTGAGGGATCGAAGATATGGTATGCTATGGAGGTTGACTAGGTTTCTAAGTGGTTGAAGATGAAGACTTGGTGAGTCATCATAGATTAAAGGACAATACCCTACATGTTCCTTTATCTCGTTTAGTCTTTCTTTAACTTTTGTATGGGCTTAGTCCCAACATTGTATTCTAAAGTATTAAATGGTTTATGAGACATACATGTTGTAAAGTTAGATGTTATACAAAGTCTTCTATTTGCTCATTAATGAAAGTGTTCTTCGTGTGTGAATAAAATTTTAAATTCTTACTTATTTTTTAGTATTATATGCAATGAAAGATCCATGTGGCTTGTTATGAGACCTCCGAGAGGTGGAATACGCTGGTTATGGTTAGGGGGTACTCCCGGGTTGTTACATAATTATAAAAAATTCAGTTATCGAAAGTTCAATAATTTCAGTCATTCTAACTATTTTTTTTTGAATGGGTTGTTGTCACTTTTCCACATTTTGAATGAATTTTTTCTTTTACTTTTGTGTATGGTTAAAAACTGAATAACTGAATCAAAACAAATCGAACTCGATAAATATATATTATATTTGGTTTGGTTTGATTTTGATAATTTTAAAATCGATAAAGTTAATTTAATTTTGATTTTAACCAATAACCGATTCAAACTGACCTGTGAACATCCTAATTATCATTATTATTATACTGTTGGGTAGGTACTATGTGTATGTGTCTGCCATTGCAGTTCTTTACCTTGCAATTCGGTCGGATCCGTATAGTGTTTGATTATTAATGTTTGTTGGAGGAATATAGCTATCGATTTAGTAATTGGAATTGGAAAGAAGTTTATAATTTAAATTGGGTAACAGTAATAATGGAAAGATTAGGAGTAGCGTTTTGGGGTTAGTAGTTTGGGGGCAGAAAATTGGTAGTGGATAATGATTATCGTGATGATGGGTATGATGAGGTAATAATGACTCAAATATGTGGTTATTTAAGAATAAAAACCAAGTTTAATTCCGGCAATAAAATGTTGTATCCTAGTGTACTGTTAGTTTAACGCCAGTGACTATCCTGTTTTGGTTGTGGAGATTTTTTTTTATATATTATTCAACTATAATTAAAGTTTTAATTTTTTGAGATAGATAATTAAATACGAGGTGCATTATGTGATAGTTTTTATATGATCATGGAGTTAATACTCCATTGTTGCAGTTTTCTGCAACACTAAGGAAATGGCAGTAAGGAACATGAAGAAGAAGAAGAAGAAGCTGATAGTTTTTTCATATATCAAGTATACAATAATGACTCCTATTTATAGGTATCATGTTACTTCTATTTGATCACACTTTTGGAGTGGAAGTTAGTTATAACTAACTACAAGTTGCCTAACTACTTCCATGACTCCTAACTAACTAATACTAACCAACTCAACTACTTATTGGACTTATGTAATTCCAATACTCCCCCTCAAGCTGGAATCTCTATAGACATTAAAGACTCCAAGCTTGTCGATCAGTTCAAGATGTTGAGAAACCCCAGTCCTTTGGTTAGAAGATCTGCTAATTGTTCCTTTGTGTTGATATATTATGTGTGTATCATACCACTTTTGATTTTTTCCCTCACAAAATGACAATCAATCTCAATGTGCTTGGTTCTTTCATGAAAAATAGGATTAGCTCCAATCTGAATTGCAGCCTTACTATCACAGTGCAATTTTACAGGAACTATCACATTCACATTAAGTTCTTTCAATACTCCAAGCAACCAAGATATTTCTGATACTGCAGCTGCCATGCTTCTATACTCAGCTTCTGCTGAACTTCTGCTAACTGTATGTTGCTTCTTGGATTTCCAAGAAATGAGTGAATTCCCTAGCTTGATTACATACCCTGTCACTGACCTTCTTGTGTTTGGACATGCTGCCCAGTCTGAGTCACAGAATGCCTCCATTTCATTGCTGTCTTCACTGCTAAGCAGTATTCCTTGTCCTGGACATCCTTTAATATATCTAACCAATCTCAATGCAGCTTCCCAGTGAGACACCTTAGGTTTTTGCATGAACTGTGATAAAACTTGTACATCAAAACATATATCAGGTCTAGTAGTTGTTAAGTATAACAACCTACCAATTAATCTCTGATATGCAGTAACATTTGCATATAAAGGATCATCTGTCTTTGCAGTGGCTTCATCATATTCAACAGTAGTTAATATGACACCTGATTCTAAAGGTGTGCTTGCTGGTTTTGAACCTCCAAGACCACAGTCAGAAATCTACTCCAGTGCATACTTTCTTTGGCTAAGAACAATACCATTTCTTGATCTTAGTACTTCAATACCAAGAAAATACTTTAGATCACCAAGATCTTTCATTTTGAAGTTACTATGCAATGTAGCCTTTAGATCCTCAATTAGAACACTGCTATTTCCAGTTATAAGAAGATCATCTACATAGATCAACACTGCTGCAATATCATCTCCAACCATCTTTGTGAAAAGGGAATGATCATAAGAACTTTGAGAATAACCAGCAGTAACTAGAGCCTCAGTTAGCTTAAGGTTCCATTGCCTAGAAGCTTGTTTCAAGCCATATAAAGACTTCAACAATTTACAGACTTTGTTCTCCCCCTGCCTCTGAAATCCTTGAGGCAAGTCCATGTATACTTCTTCATTGAGATCACCTTGAAGGAAGGCATTATGAACATCCATTTGAAAAAGAGGCCAACCATGGGATGCTGCAACACTAATCACAGTTCTCACTGTGACCATCTTAGCTACTGGAGAAAATGTTTCATGATAGTCCAACCCTTCTTGTTGATTATAGCCTTTGGCAACTAACCTTGCCTTGTACCTTTCCACCTCACCATTGGCCTTAAGTTTAACTTTATAAACCTATTTTGAACCAATAGGGTGTTTACAAGATGGCAAATTTACTATTGCCCAGGTATTGTTTTGCTCTAAAGCAGCTACTTCAGACTGCATTGCATCCACCCATTGTTGGTGTTTGGAGGCTTCCTTAAAGCTGGTGGGTTCCACTATAACTGAGAACCCTTTGATAAAATTTTGATAAGATGGTGTCAAGAGATCATATGAAAAATTATTAGCAATAGGATATGAACAAGTCATATTAGACTTAGTTGAAATTATGTAATCTTTATGCCAAAGTGGAGGCCTAGAATGTCTAGCAGTTCTTCTAGCAGATGTAAGATCACCATCACCTGTGATTTCACTATGTTGTGGCTCCAACAGATTACTCTCTAAAGAAGCATCAACTTCAGATTGTATAGTATTGATCTCCTCAACATGTTCATTAGAATCTACAGAATTTGAAGGTATATTATCATCTGCATGATCAAACATATCCATTTGTATGGGAGCAGATGATACTTCTTCTGTGATAACATCTTTAAAAGGAAATGAATCTTCCATGAATGTAACCTCCCTGCTCACTGATATGACATGAGTCTCCAAATCCATGACTTTATATCCTTTTTGTGTTTCTGAGTACCCAATGAAGACTGATCTTGTTGCTCTTGGAGCAAATTTATCTCTTCTTGGCAAAACAGATACAAAACATATACATCCAAACACCCTCAAATGCTCTAGATTAGGTGCTCATTTATAAAGAAGTTCATATGGTGACTTCCCTTGTAATACAGTTGTAGGCATTCTGTTTATCAGATAGGCTGCAGTTTTAACACAATTTCCCCAAAATCTGATAGGAATTTCACTATGAAACTTTAGTGCTCTGATACCATGATAGTTTTTATATGATCATGGAGTTAATACTCCATTGTTGTAGTTTTCTGCAACACTAAGGAAATGGCAGTAAGGAACATGAAGAAGAAGAAGAAGAAGCTGATAGTTTAAAAATATATCAAGTATACAATAATGACTCCTATTTATAGGTATCATGTTACTTCTATTTGATCACACTTTTGGAGTGGAAGTTAGTTATAACTAACTACAAGTTGCCTAACTACTTCCATGACTCCTAACTAACTAATACTAACCAACTCAACTACTTATTGGACTTATGTAATTCCAATATTATGTTATTTGAATATCATTAAAGTTATGCAAATTGAACGAACTAAGACGTATCCTTAGGTTTTAACTTTGAGAAAAATAATTATAGAATTTGGTAAGTTTTTGAATCTAGGCTAGACATAGAATAATATGAGACTCGTTAACTTACAAATTATGCATATATACTTGATAGATTGAAAAGGTTTGGAGGCATTGAGGAAAGAAAAATCATCGGAGAAGTCGTTTGTTTAGTTTCAGTTCTCCGGTGGAGGTAGGTTATGATTTATTCTATTTCATAGATAGACTCTTAATAGTGATATTGTGAACTTCTCTGTGAACTTGATTATATGGTTTGTGATTGTTCTGAAATCCTGAGACCGTGAAATTTATAAATTTTAAACCGTCTCTACAAAGTAATGCCCTGAATAAAGAAGGATTGATGATTATTGTTAGTGAAGTGAAAAGTAATGCTAATAAATGATAAATTAACAATATTATTGGATTAGATGTCATGTTTTGGCATGGTATTATTGGATCAGGTATCACGTTACAACATGATATTATTGGATTGGTGTCACATTACGACACGGTAACATTAAAGGCAACCTATATAAACAACGTATAGTACTCAATCTCAAAGAACTCGATTTCCAAAATTGCTTGATTTGGAGGCATGAGCGCTCAAGTATGTTCTTGATATTGTTGACTAATTAAGTATTTGTTTTAGTGATGTTGTCATTTATTCATGTTGTTTATCGTTTGTCACCTGTTAAGAGTTTTAGTTGATTTTATACTACTAATTTTTGAATATCAATTTCCATTTTGAGACGGCTGATGATATCTACTCAGTACATGTTGCATTGTACTGAGCTCTAATTGTGTTTTTCTTTGTTTTTGTTTTGTGGAGTGAAGGAGCATACCGATGACTTCGACTCGCCCTCAACTCTAGCCAATCTCCAGCACATCAGGTTCCAGGGTGAGTTGTTCATTCAAGCTCGTATTGGATTCTCTTAATCATTACATGATGTCCTTAGTTTTCGAACACAACTTATCTTATTCATTTATTTTGGTGTCTTTAATACTCTTAGACTTGGTATGTTGAGAACAAATGTCCTTGATGTCATGACTTTCAGGTTCTGGGGATAATATGTAATAGATTTTAAAGGTTTATTTGATTGGTTACTTTAATAAGTTTTGAGCATCCACATTATTGTTGTTATTTGTAGTTGAATTATTGATATAATTCAGGGTTGAATTGTTGATTCGCTCACTTTGGAGTTTTAGTGTGGGTGCCACTCATGACTAGTTTTGGGTCATGACATTGTCCAAGTCTTAGACTTCGACTAAACACATCGTGCGACACTTGACAACTCGCTCACATGTTTTCACGATCTTGAAAGCTCAAGTAAGTCCTTTTAATATTGGATTGCTACAGGAACGAAGAAAGGTACATGAGAATTGCTTAAGAATGTTTTCTATTGCTCAAGAGTTAGGAAGATTGGCTTGATTCGTGCTTGATTATGTTACAAATGAATGTCCTTCTATTTATAGTACACACCAAAAGGATAATGCATAAATAATAATTATTTTATAAGGGCATCTCTAACCCTATCCTTAATATTAATTTCTAAATATAGAGTTCTTTATTTTTTCAGAGAATCAACTTCAATCCAATTCTCTATTTTACTCTCTAAAAAAACTTTTTTCTCTCTCCTCAATATATATTATTATTTCTTTCATTCTTATTTTTTATTTCATAATATAAATCATTTCTTCTTTTTGAAAATAATCACTCTATAATCTTTATGTAATACAATTTTTTCTCTAAGTCTTCATTTAATACAAAATTATATTTTAGTCTAAATAACATAAATTACAATAAATATTATATATAATGCATATTAACAAATAATTCAAATAAAAGTAAAATCATTAATAAAATATAATTGCATCATAAATGTTGTATTATTATTAAATTTATTTTAAATGTTACATAAATACTCGACTTTCTAGATTATTACGTTACTCTCATGAATGTTCTATTAATGTATTACGGAGTTCAAAATGACTAATTTTTTTGTCCTTATTTTTTATGTGTAGCTAAAAATTGTATAAATCAACAATTTCATCTTCTATCCAACTATTTCTTGTGCTAATTTACTACCCATATTCCATTTTGAACTATTGAATCAAATATTTTCATTTATTTAAAAAGTGTAGTTTAATAATTTATCACTATAACATAAAAAGTAGATTGTTTAAATTATCATGTAAATTTTGTTCATACTTCATAATGAAAAATGATTATAATCTAAATAACATATTTAAAATGACCACAAAACTAAAAAAACAATAATATGTTTTAGATGTTATATTACTTAGAAAATAATGACAAATATTATAGACTTAATTAAAAATCTTATATAATCTAATTAATATTAAAATAACTTTAAGTTACATATTTAAAGTGACAATTTCTTTTAAAAATAAAATAAAAAATGATTAATTTGGCGGAAGTAGTATTCATTTGACGGAAGTAGCCACTTGTTAAATGTTATATTGCATTAAAAATTAATTACAAATGATAAAGATTAAATTAGTAATATAATAGAAATAATATTATAATTATCAAAAGTAACATATAGAGGTGAATAATAGTTCTCCAAATTTGGAGAACTACTATTAACCTCTCTATAATTGAAGAATCGAGAGTGAAATAGAAAGTGGTTGGAGAACGCATTCTTTATTTTACTCTCCAAATATAGAAAATGGAGAGTAAAATAGAGATGGCTTGGAGATGGTTTAAGTCCTCATATTTATAAATAAGCCATTTTTAAGAATGCTTAACACAACTAGAAGATTCCAAGAACCTTCCATGCAAATTCATGAAATTCTAAAGTCTTTGAAGGAATTCTCCATATATTTATGAAAAATTCCACTAAATACTATCCTTTTCCAATAAAGCCTTCCACACAAATAATTTTATACCACATGGCATCTAAGTGACAGGTCATGACACTCACCTCCACCTAATGTTCAGACGATCACGACACTCATATATTTATATAATTTTCACCCTGACTATTCTTCTTCAAATGTAAGTCTTCCACATGGATATTTTTATACCATATGGAAGTCATGATGATGTGGTAGGTCATGACACTCTCCCCACCTAATGTTGAGACGATTGCGACACACTATTGCTGCATTGACTGTGATGTTATTTACAATACATCACTTTAATTCGAAAGAATTAAAATTTATAAATTTAGTTAGAATTTTGTTGTTATTTTCTCTCTTATCTCTTCCTCTATCTTGCCTCTCTCCCCTCTCTCTCTATAATCTCTCCCTGGACTCTCTCCTATTCCTACCCTCTCTCTTTCTCGCCTCTTTCTAATTTCTCTCTTTCAATAAAAATGTAAATTATAACAATTAATTATATAAATAGCAATGTTCATAGCATTACATTACAAATATAAATGATAATAATCAATTACATAAACACGACTAATAAGTGTCAACTACATAGATCCTCTTTGGTGATACAAAATACAAACACACATTTATTTACTAATACAACATCGATACAAATGATAACAATCAATTATATATATATATATATATACAGCATTGATACAATCGTATTCAGATAATAATTGTGTTCGTTAATACAATTGATACAAATAATAACAATCAATTAAACAAATTCAAATGTTGAACTTGATACAATTGTATTCTCTGATGCAACTTATTTATGGATTCAAACTGTATCTGTTAATACAATTGTATTCATTGATATATGTATATACATACAAATTACATATATACAATCATCTAACAAATATATAAATACAACAATTAATACAATTAGTACATATATACAACTATCCAGCAGATATACTATAGTTCCCTATCTCATCTCTTTGTCCTCACTGTTGCTCGCCTTTCTCCTCCTTCTCTCAATCTCGCTCACCTTTATCCCCTTCTGACATGTGATACAAATCGTATTAAGCAAAAGGTAACACCCTCGATTCGAGAGAGAAATTTTTTTAAATTTCTAGAAGTTCCAGGTGACATCAACGGAGGTTACCTATGGACCATCAGTGGATTACGATTTGTCAGTCATCTCCATCGATGGGCCAATAGACTTTTAGTTTCAGACCCAGATTTCATCCCTCTAACAGCCAAAGGACTGATAGGACGGACCGTCAATCGACTTACGTCCTATCAATCAGCTCCATCGATGGGTCAATCGACTTATAGTTTTCAAACTCCATATTTCAGCCCTCTGAAAACCAAACAACGATTGATAAGATGGACCGTCAGTCAACTTACGGCCCATCAACCTGTTCCATTGATGTGTAGTTTTTTTGTTAGTTTAGGGGTAATAGGGTTTTTTCCTAATTATTTTATCCATAAACTACTTTATTTTAGTCAGTTTTAGCCTATAATTCTAATCATATTTTACCCTATACCATCATTTTCTACAGCTCACCAAGCTTAGAATAAAAAATGAGAAAAAAGCCACTCAAAATCCTTCAAGAATGCAACAAGTTTTTTTCAGTTCCAGTCTTGAAAAGAAAGATTTCTCCATGAAATTAGTCTTAATGAGTATGTGGTATTTAACTTATGGGTTCCTTTTGTCCACTAGGTCCCTAGAATTCAGTCAGATTCTTGATTCACTATATCTTGCTTAGACCTAGGGTTTCTAAAACCTTAGATGTTAGTTGTGATTTAGTTGTTAGAGTATTCCTAATCATATTATAATGTTTTTGTGGAATCATTGCTTAATTCTTTGCATGAAATTTAGAAGCCTAGATGCATAGATTCTCTTAGTTCATGAATTATACATGATAGGTCAGTTAAACAGATATGCATGCTCCAGTTTCGAATGTCACATTATTAGTATATAATTGTTACATTTTTAGATTTGCATATCAATATTTTGAGCTATTCAATATTTCAGTCACAATGTATCATATACATATTCAGTTGGGAGTAGGCATAACATCGAGTGGATTAGGGTTTTATCTTACCCTCATAGTCCGAAAACTACGTGCCCTTGGTTTATAAGCCCCCTCTATGGGCATCATCTTTAGTGATCACGTCATTCATGCCTTTATACCCCTGAAAATGTATATTGGGTCCTATAGATGAGGTGTATAAATCAAAATCCACGTTTAGCTCACGTGGTTTTATGTTGGTCAATAGTAGCTCCACAGCTAGACTCAAGTGCATTTGACCAGGTTTTCAGTTATATTTCAATATTCAGTCTCAATATGTTACGCACTTGGTCTTTGCATTCAGTTCAATTCTTTTCAGTACATCTCAATATTTCCAACATGTTCAGATTATGTCATTGCTGAATTATACTTTGTTCAGTTTATATGTTTTTTTCAACTCTTATCATATCCTACATGCTCAATACCTTGCAAGCACTAATGCATACTCTGCACTTGTACTACATTTTTTTTACATAGGTTCAGGTCCTCAGCATTCATATCACGCGTAGATCAGTTTCGATCCACATTCAGTAGAATTAGATACTTCAAGGATAATAAACATGTTTTCGCATTTTAGTTTTTTCATTTCAGTCTCAGTTTTCTAGAGTTAGATAGGGGCATGTCCAACATCTCTAGTTAGTTAGAGGCTTTATTTCAGACATAATTAGATTCAACTTTAGTGTTTTGGGTTATCGTCTAGAATAATTAACTCTTATTTCAGTATTTTATATATTCAAACCATAATTGGGTATTCCCCATCATTCAGTTGTCTCATGATTTAGCTTCTTCATTAGTTTATCTTTGATAGATATATTTAGTTTTCCTTATGATATGCCAGGTCAGGGTTAGCTTAGGGTCACTCGTGATCCTAGGCCCCGTGTTTACGTCCAGGGGTAGCCTCGGTGCGTGAAATAAACTTTAACTATTTTGACTTATTTCAAATCTTTGCTATTTTTTAAAGAAGAAATTACCTAACTACATACTATTTATTATCAAATTTTCTTATTTTCTCTACCATGTATAAAGCATAAAAAATCTCCACTTTTGCTTCCATCATTCCCTTTTCCGAGTACATTAATTTAAAATCTCATACCCATTATTTTCTTTCCTTTTTTTCAAACCACAATTCTCTTTACAGTTACCTAAATTAATCTATTTTTGAATTTTAAATCTTTTCTCTTTCCAATTAATGATTTCTAGTTATTTAAGAGGTAGATTTTTTTTTCATCTTCAATTTTCAATTTCTTTTATTAAAAAGTAGTTTTTTCATCTTAAAAAGATTATTGAATTGTTTACTCCAGTATCTTTATTAGAAGAAGGGTGAAAAACTTTGCTAATTCAGAGAATTCATCTTTGACTGTATTTGAAATTATTTTAGTATTTCTAATGTCGGTCTTGATACACTTAATTACATTGGTTCGATATTTCAGTATTGGGCATACCCAATTAGTCTGAGAAAGATACATCTTCACTGTTTTTTGTTGATCATATTGACGACTTTCTTTTTTTATTTTTTTGGTTGTTCATCTTTTCTGATACATATAGGTTAAGATTTTAATGTATGTAGTTGATTTTGTTTTTTAAACTAATGCATATTTCCTTCTTTTTAACGTTATGATGCATTAAAATTATGTCATGCACAATGTATTCAGTTCAAATATTAATTTGATACATAACCTTAATTAGTATTGATACTTGATACAAAACTTCTACAAAATGTATCATTTATCATGTATCAACCTTTTCATCTATAAATTTTTGATACATATGGATTCTGCTCTCAAACAAAATTGGATACATAAATAATAATGTATCATGGACTAATTTTTAGGCATGATATGCAAATTCAAGTTTATACTAAATGTATCTGATACATAACAATTACCGAACAGTAATGTGTTGATGTCAAATCTAACATTTTATGGGCAACAAGTTCTTATTTAATGTATCTAGTGATATACAACACTTATAAATTTAAACAAGATACATAAATAGTAATATATTAATAAGAACTTTCCATCTTGGTCAAAAAATGATTGCACGACATTATAAAAGGTATCAATTGTCCATCAAAGCTATATTTATTTAGCCTTTTTGTTTGTTGTATCAATGCATAACAAATACATTAAAAATGCAAACTCTTGTTTCTTCACCTCAACGATGTATAAGATCTCCAATTTTTTCCTCAACTCATCGATCTCTAATTCAGTTGCAATGACTGATTTGAGATTAACAAACCAATATTTTGACCAAGAACAATTCTATCACTTCATTATCGTTCAAATCTCACCTCACTTTCTCAGACTCTGAAATGTCTCAACAAGATCGACATGTTGATATTATATCAGTACAATTTGTCGACAAGTTTGATTCAAAAATTGAGATTTTTTTAAAGAATGAAAAGAGAAATTTTGGAATCTAAAACACATTGCATATACATCAAACTAGTGATGTATCAATTTGTAATTAGTAATGTATCATGACTTATATATCAATATACAAATTCAAAAATTAAAAAATGGATGGTATATATAGCAAATCCAAACAACTTGAATCTTAATTGAAAGGATCATCGATGAACTGTAGATTCAAAAGGAAATCGTTTTTCTAACAACAATTTCATCACTTTTGTATCCTTCATAACTCACCTCGCTAACCTAAAATTTTGACAAAAGTTTTTGAATCAAATTTGAAAGGTTTCTTGGCTAAACGGAGGGGGGAGGGAGATTTGAAATTTTGATTTTCTTTCAATCTAGATTTTCCATCGTATGATTGAAAGTAAGAAGAAACGCAAACGTAATTTATAGGATTTAATTAGATTTTCAGATTTTATTCCCTTTTGAGCACAAAAGAAAAGGATTCTTCTTGTATTAGAATTAATGTATCTATATGGTGAATTAATGTATCCAGATGGTGCCTTATGTATTCGGAAGATACAAATTTTAAGGGAATATTGTAATTAGAAAAAAAACAATTACTCTTTACATTTTGAGATTTATGTAAGTTATACTTTTTTAAAAGGAAAACTAATTACATAAATATACAATATTAAAAATATTTATCATTTATAGCAATAACATTTTTTCACTTGATCACTTTTAATACAATTTTAATGTATAATACAAAGAACAATTATTGTTCACATATAATACAAGTTTTATTGATTATTGATACATTTATCAAACATTTTAATATGCTTATAATACAATGTGTCAATTTTCATAACAAACAAGCACAATATATTTCGAAAAATAATTATAATACATATATATAGCATAGATAATTCGCTTTTAATACATATTTGTATATTTAACATAGTATTGCTATAAATGGGATACTAAGTAAAAAATATCACTAAGATAAGTATTTTATTAAGGAAAAAGGGTCAAAAATACCCCTCAACTTTGGTTTATAGTTTGATTTTACCCTGACTATCAAAATGAAGTTAATTTTACCCCTCCCCCTCCCAAATTACTAATTTCATCAAAATTACCCCTTTTTTGACGGAATCCCTCAAATTGACCTAAATTACCTTATTCTTAAAAAAAAACATACTCCCTATTTTTAACCCAATGATCTGATCCACTACGTCACGCTCCGAGCCTACACCCTGGGTAGGACTGACACTCGAAGATCATTGCTGACCCCAAGCGAACCCTTAGTCTGGCTTACTTAACTAAGCGGAAGAAAATATGTACATTAATAAAGATCAATAGCATGTAACTGAATTGAATACTAAAATAACTGAAAATGCTTAAAGGTTAAACATTCAACTTGGTCAAAAGTGGCAACACAAGTCTTAACAATAAGAAATGATAAGGAAGAGACTCGAATAACTAACATTTGATTGTCTGTGAAGCCTCAAAAACAATTGGATATATGTTAAGGGAAACCCATAAAATCCTAATGAACTAACTAGAATGCAATGAAAATAGATCATCCGGAGTGTAAGGAGGTTCACCGACTGACTCTGAATTTCTCGCTAGACCTGCAGTGCGCTGGAATGCCGATCCTAGTTACTTGTGTCTATGTCATTAGACAATGCAGACCAACTGTAATCAATACATTGAACTTACAAGTATGTAGTTGGAATGCTAAAACAACATAGGCTTGAAAGAGATTCTAAAAAAAATTACTTTGGCTCCTCTCAATTCATGAATATTTAACTGAACTCATTTCATTATAACACAGTATAAACAAGTGCGATATAAAGAAAAAAGAAAAATTGTTTCAAACATTATATCAAGTCATAATCATAAGCATGAAGTCCCATACCCCCATTCATACTAAGCAAAACCCTTTGAGCAACGATGCAATTACTGTTGTGGGAGTTTCTCTAATCCACAACCATCACTTAAGAGCTATTAGTGATGATACAATGATCTACCCAATGCTGCCAGCGCATCCTATACCCGGTCAAAGGTATAAGATCTGAACTACTAAGTGGATCCACTAGTTTATTTCAAAAGGATTCATCTAAAAAGTGAGACCCTTTCTACCCATGATGCCTTCATGGTTGTCACGACCCAAAAATGGACGTGATGGCACTCGTCTTATCCCATCAAGACAAGTCAGCCTAAAACTCAACCATTACAATAAAAATGCGGAAAATTTACTATCAACTTATATTATACCCCCAAAACCTGGTAGTCACGTGTACAAGCCTCTAAAGTATTACAATTGATTCAAAAGAAAAAGTCAAGTCTCAAATGAACTTGTTTCTAGAATAGAACAAGATCATAATTATGGAGAAGAAAGTCTGCTGAGATGGAAACAACTACCTCACAAATCTCCAAGAAGCCTCAGAATATAAGAGAATGACAAGTACAACAAAAATCCAGGCTCATAACCTACAAAAAAAATTTGTAGTAGCAAGGGGTGAGTACCAAACCACACGGTACTCAGCAAGTAAACCTCTAAACACAAGCTAAGGGGATGATATACGGGTACTCCTACCACCCCCAACCGAACCTCCACAACTACAACCTGCATTAAAATCAACCCAACCTAACAGCTCACAATTTACATAGCACGTAGCTCAACAACAACACTTAGAAAAATTACATATCCTCTACAACGACACTTGGACAAATTACATATCCTCAACAACAACACTTTGGTAAATTACATATCCTCAACAACAATACTTTGGTAAATTACATATCCTTAACAACAATACCTTGGCAAATTACATATCCTCAACAACAACACTTTAACAAATTTTATATTCTCAAGAACAAGCTCAGTATTCATCAATCACAAGTTCCACAGAAAGGCATTCACAAGATCAGCAAAACACAATATCAAGTTCACTAATGATAAGCATGTGCAATTCAATGGAATGGAATGTTAAGTATAATGATGCATGTCTGACCTAGTGATACACACCCGCTGTCTCTCAGTCCGGGACCCATGGGGGACATATCTGTCCATGCATCTGTCGCGGCGCACGACACGACCCTCGATAATAGTAACCATCGCGGCGCGCGATACGTCCCTCGAAATATAGTATCCATCGCGGCGCGCGATACGTCCCTCGAAATATAGTATCCATCGCGGCGCGCGATAAGTCCCTCGAAACGGTACATCCTCTTAAGTACCCATTCTTTCTCAATGCACATAACACTTGTCACAACCAATGTCTCAGAATAATGCAGATGACAAGTTCACACAAAAAAATGAGGAGATGACCATTTTCATAACATCGCACAGTTCACAACCACACAAACATGAAGTTACATCAATAATGATTCAACAAGACTTCAACCCTTTCTCAACACAACACACATAAACAATTAATCACATTGCTTTTTGTTATCCCCATTCTTTTCATCATTAGAATTAATCAATGTGGACAAATCAACCCATCACCAATCCCGTTACTCCCAACATATACCACAAGTACATACACGCATTTCATACACTTAACAAGAGTTTAGAAATCCACTTGCCTCAATTTATCGAACAATCACTTCGGGACTTTAGCCTTCCTCCTTTGTTGTACTTTCAAATCAATACAATCTATTCAAATCAATAACCACAATAAGAGTTCAAATCTTACAACACTCATATTACTATTTGTTTAACTTTGACCCAACAATTTATCCAAATTTATAATAAAGTTTCTCAATCTTGATTCTAACTAATAAGTCAAATCTCATATTTCTTAAATTTCAAGTCAAGAGTTAAGTCATAATTTCTCCAAACACTACAACCCTAATAGTTTCCATATAATATAATTGTCTAATTATTATCCCAGAAGGGCTATTGACGGTATATCAATATTCCATTGGAAATCTTGACATACTTTCAAAGGGAACACCATCAATAATTTCTAAAAAACCCAATTACATATCTATAACTAGTTATGACACTATCACTTTGACAAATTTCATAATAATTATAAGAAGATTTAAAGAAAATTAAACCCCAACAAATTTTCAGAATCTATATGTCACACATTAAATTCCTATATATTTAGTACCCACCCATTACCATTAACTTTCAAAACAAACTCACAAATCTTTTTTTTTTCTTTACAAACCTACAGTAACCCACTTCAATTTCTTATCTAACTCTTAACGAATTAAAATTATTAATCAACATAAAACTTATCTTTTATACATGTATTGTTTCATCCACCAACAATAATAATTCATTTAATACCCTCTAGTCCATAATTATATGTAAATAACATGTGCACATGTACACGAAATCAAAAACTAGTTTCACGTATTAGTGTAAATTATACATATTTTAACTTAAAAATCTACTCCTAATTATATTAAAAACTTAATAGAAAGGATGAAAATAATTACCTTGACGCCTTGAGATAAAAATATTGATTTTGCTCCTCTCTTTTTTTTTTCTTTTCTTTTCTCCTTTCTTTTCTTTTCTGCGTATTCTTTCTGTTTTTTTTTCTTTGTTTGAGCCGTCACAGGCTTTTAAAAAGTTAGGGCACTTTGCCCCTTTTCTTTTTATTTTATTTTATTTATTTATTGAATTAATTTCCTTTTTTTTCCCCATTATTATTAGCAACAAAATAATCTTTTATTAAATCTAAAAATCATGTCACTCATTCTTATAAGTCATATAAATTAAATATAAAATTTACTAAAAAGGTCAATATAAAAATAATGGTTGAAATTTCTAAAACGACTAAGAGGATCATTACAATGGTTTATGGGGGCTGATAGTTTTTTGAACTCTTCTCCATATCGGGGCTCAATACTACTTCCAAAAATAATATATAATATTAACTCTTTATGTTTCAAAACATACTTCTTCAGTAATTTGAGATTAGTGCTCAAAAACTTAGCTCAAACGCTATTTTGCAAATCTCAATTCCTCTCTTTCTTTATTAAGAAAGCGATTAATGTTTTCTGAAAACGAGCCCAAAAGCTCTTTGGAAATCTCAATTTCCGTTCTTATTTAAATGTTAGAACATTTTAAATATATTTGGAAATACATAGTCCGTGTATACTTCTTTGAAGAAAAAAACTTGAACTTTAATGTATAATGAACGTAAACTTAGGTCTTAAAACAAAGTTAAAACATTTGTGAATGACTTTTGAAAAACATTAAAAAGAATTTATCTTAACTTGACTCTTGACTTTAACTCTTAACTACTTTTGACTTGACTCTTAACTGATCCTTGGATTGAATTATGATTTCAAGGATTAATATTTGTGTTTGGAAAGATCTCATGATGTTTAGGAATAATTTTAGATAGCTAAACATGAGAAATGACCGAAACTTAATATTTGAGGCGGGTCTGCGACGGAGAGAAGCCTTTAAAATTTGGTTTCGAGAATGCATTTGAGGCAGAACACCTCATGTCATCTCCGCAGGGAAAGCATAAATTTTCAAATCTGGGAAGTGGGAGCGCGACACGTGATATGCTCAAACTTACTTCTCAAATAAGAAGTAAAGCGGTCGTGTCAAGTAAATAACCCAACTAGTGAGGTTGGGATCGTTCCCACGAGGAAAATAGTCTAGACTTAACTTCAACCGATTATTACTATTGTTTGGTTAATGACTTCCTTGGAAAGTAAAAACATAAAAAGGGAGGTTTCTATCTCTAAATAAGTGAAAATAAATAACAAACTTGAAAGAGACACTTAACAGCTTTGAATGTTGGGTTTTAATCAATTAATCAAAGTAACTAGGGTTTACGTGTTCCCCACAGGTTCATAACTTGATAAGTCTAACTATAACAATTCTTTTCTAGTATCTTGCATGCAAAGTGATAAGTTATGTATTTCTAAATCCTTGGTCCGGCATCTAGAAAATCTCACTCCGCACCTTGGTCCGGCTACGTGTGTTGCTATCCTAACCCTTATCCTTACCTCATATTAAGCATCATATTCGATATTTGACTAAGTTATTACCTCGTACCAATCAATACTAGCCTATTAGATAGTATACACTAAATCTATGTTAATAATTCTTTTCCTATTATCTACCTCCTTGGTCCGACAAGTAGCATTAAGGCGAGTTCTAACGTTGGCCATCCATTAAAAAGACTTTTAAGCGAAAGAATTATTAATACATGCAACACAATAATCTAGAATTGTTATTTTAGTTAGGGTTTATCTCATTATTTGCCTATGGTTCCCACAACCCTAGTTATGGAGTTTAGTTACTCATAGCCATAAACACAATATTCAAATATGTTAAATACGAATTCATGTACTTACTTCAATGAGAAAGAATAAAATCCAAAGTTTGCTTGATTAATCTCCAAAAATCACTTGCAAGAATCTCAAAATCCAACACTAATACACAAAGTCTAAAAATCTGATGTCTAATCTCATAGAGTCTAACCTCAAAAACGAGGTTTTTCGAACTATTTATAAAAAAAAACAAAAACCTAATTAAACAGGAATTCTAATTGCTGGAAATCTTCCAAAACGCGGCTGGGTCGACGGACCTCGCGACGGACCGTCGTGGTCACGACAGACCGTCGTGGACTCCATCGTCCCATACTTGTGCAATTTTTTCTGCTGCTCTCTTCATTCCCCTCGGCGGCAAGTATGACAGACCGTCATAGGCACAACGGTCCGTCGAGGGTCTTCGTTCTAAAACACTTCAACTCTTGGAATCTGGGTACTAGGATCACTTCTCTGAACTTCACGACGAACCTGCAGGACGGACCGTCAGAGCCACGACGGACCGTCACAAGCTTCGTAATCCCACACTTGGTCAGACTTCCCCATTTTCCTTCAGCAGCTGCACTACGCTGCCACCTACGAACCGTCACAAGCACGACGGACCGTCATAAGCTCCGTAGGTGGTCTCTTCTGCATTTCTTCGCTCAAAATCTCCGCATTCAGCTTTGGACAGATTTCCTGGAAAACAAAGAGAAACTTATATAAAAATTAGCACAAAAAGGCTTTTGGACAAACTAAGCTTAAGGAAAAAGTATTAATAATACCGTGAAACCACGGTTTATCAACACGCCACAGATGTCAAATATGTTCCGATGAAATTTCTTCTTCATTTTTCAGATCTAAACCCTTTAAACTCCATGGTTCTTTCCCCAAACACTTAGAATTGATTAAATGATAAAATTACATCAAATATTACTCAAAATCAATCTAATTTGTTGGATTTGATTCAAACAACACCTCAATAATTTCAACAAATTAAGGAATTAATATAACTTTATCAAACCCACCAAGAACTCAATTTCTAAGCTTTCAAGAACATAAATTCGCTCAAAATAAATCATGATTGGCAAGTGGATGAATTAACCCAGCGCTATGTGATTGCACATACCTTATAGGGATAACCCCGACGAAATCCACAAGTTAATCTCAACGAATCTTGAATGAATCGTGAACGTTCTTGTTCCCTCTTCTCCTTTATCTTTTCTCCGAGCACTAGTGTTAAGTTCACTTTTCTAAAACTGACTAAAATCTTACTTTACCCCAATAAAATAAATAAAATGAATTAAAATAATAAGGTATGGAAAATACTAAATTACCCTTAAAATATCCGGATTTAGACTTTCCTTAATCAAACAATCCGACATCCAAAGGGCACAACTTACTCGTACAAAATCAGAATTGCGCAAATTTAGTGCGTCAGAAAGATCATTCCAAGAGATTTTCAACCATATCTACAAATACGTCTAACTAGAGCTAGGAGTTATTGGCATTTGAAGTAGACCAAAAACTCACTTTTCCTAACTTAAACAATTTTTCAGATTTTTCATTCCCTCCAAAAATGACTATTTTCAGTTTTTAGCTTCTCCTTAGCTATTTTGAATTGCGAGATGTTACAATACATCCCCCTTGGGAACATTCGTCCTCGAATGAGATTACTCTTACTACTCTAAGGGTGTAACATCAAGTTCAGAGACCCTACAAGCAAATGCAACCAAACATGCCAACTTGTAAAAAACACTAAGAAAGGATTAGTAGCTAAATCTGAAATTTCTTCAGATTTGAAGATATGTTGATATTTTTTCTTCATGTTACTCCACCAATAGACTTTTCACAAATCACGGAACATCTTGGTTGGACCCGGATGAATGAAATATCTGGAGATATGAGCTTCCTCCATGATCCTCTTTTGGGTTCCATTCACCAATCGTACACACCACCTACCTTGATGTCTAAACACACCATCCCCCCCTGTTCAAAAGGTAATACTTGTTGCTGATGAACACTTTCCATCAATTCAAGCAAATAGGATCTTATTCTTGCTTGCCTCTTACTTCTGACAGTAATGAAGAATTAGCCCAATTCCTCACCACTACCCCTCCCTCTGTGGAATCCATTATTCGAACTCCAAATCGTGCAAGTCTATGCACATATTTTGCTAAATCTCTCTTTTCTTCCTCAACATTGGTGGTACTACCCATAGAAAACCTGCTCAAGGGATTAATAATAACATTAGCCTTACCTTGGTGGTAAAGAATATGCATGTCATAATCTTTGAGCAATTCTGACCACCTTATTTGTTTGAGATTAAACTCTTTTGGAGTGAACATATATTGTAGGCTCTTGTGATCAGTGAACATATTCACATGAACTACATATAATGGGGCCATATTTTCAAACCGAAAACTACAGCAGCCAACTCTAAGTCATGGGTTGGATAATTCCTCTCATAAAATTTCAACTGTCTAGAGGCATAATCTATGACTTTGCCACTCTGCATCAATACACAACCCAAGCCGACTCTAGATGCATCATAATACACCACAAAACCTTGAGTACCTTTTGGTAAGGTCAAAATTGGGCCATAGTCACCCTCGTTTTCAATTATTGAAAGCTTTTCTCACAAGATTCAAACCATTGAAAATTAATTGTTTTCTGATTTAACTTGGTCAAATGGGGTGAAATAGATGAGAACCCCTCTATGAAGCTTCTATAATAGCTATTACACCCTTCAAATGACTTAGGTGAAGCTAGAGCCTAACATTGTTTTGATGATAGTCTAAGGTCCTAAAATTGTCTATAATATGTTATTTAGGCAGTGTTTAGAGTTTTAGGTGCATTGGAAGTCAAACGTCAAGGGACAACCAAGACGTTCGGTGACTAAGTCACCTATGTGCCTCATATGTGGTAATGTGCCTGATTGTGTGTTTTATGAGTTATTGAGGTCATTATATGAGTTATTATAGTTTTTATTGGCATGGTGTCAAGTTTTGTGAAGTTTGGAGGTCAAACGTCCAAGAATGTCCAAGACGTTCGAAAGGTTTGCCTTGAAACGACCTTGTGTGTCTATGCATGTTTCATCGAGTTTTACGTCTTCGTTTTGGATGAAATTCATGTGAGAGATCCTAAACTCGTATACAAGAATTTTTGGGTTAGAAACTTCTAGGAAAATATCTCCAAGGACCATCCAAGATTCCTTGATGAAGGACCCTTTTCATTGAGCCCAAGACAGCCCAACCTACAGAGGCAATCGACGCCCCGTAGGTGAGGGGTAATTGTTGGAAACTTAGGCGTGTGTAAGGAGAAACCAAATACCGGCCCCAATCCAAAACCACGGACCAAGAGGACAGTCTGTTGGTCAAGGGATGGGTCGTCGATGGTCTTCCGTCTGTGAGGCTGCCTTCCTGTGCAGGTTCACTGTTAAGTTAAGGGTGAATTGGTAAATTCACCCCACATCAAAATAAGAGAAAGGGCGATTACTTAAGGGTCTTTTGGATATTTTAAATAGGTTTATAAGACTTAAAAACATAGAAGAGTTCATTCTTCAAAACCAAAACCCAAATTCCATTAGAAATTCTCTAGATTTCCATTGGAGCTAAAACTCAAGGAAGGGCTTGGATTGGACAATTGAGTGTATATTCTTCATAAAATTGGAGGATTAGCTTTGTTTAGGTATGATTTTTTATCCTTGAAACTTTATTCATGAAGGATCCCTACTTTCAAAGAAGTTTCTAAAGTTTTCTAACGTTGGCCATCCGTTAAAAAGACTTTTAAGCGAAAGAATTAATAATACATGCAAGACACTAATCTAGAATTGTTATTTTAGTTAGGGTTTATCTCATTATTTTCCTATGGTTCCCACAACCCTAGTTATGGAGTTTAGTTACTCATAGCCATAAACACAATATTCAAATATGTTAAATACGAATTCATGTACTTACTTCAATGAGAAAGAATAAAATCCAAAGTTTGCTTGATTAATCTCCAAAAATCACTTGCAAGAATCTTAAAATCCGACACTAATACACAAAGTCTAAAAATCTGATGTCTAATCTCATAGAGTCTAACCTCAAAAACGAGGTTTTTTGAACTATTTATAAAATAAAAAAAAAACCTAATTAAACAAGGATTCTAATTGCTGGAAATCTGCCAAAACGCGGCTGGGTCGACGGACCTCGCGACGGACTGTCGTGGACTCCGTCGTCCCATACTTGTGCATTTTCTTCTGCTGCTCTCTTCATTCCCCTCGACGGCAAGTATGACGGACCGTCATAGGCACAACGGTCCGTCGAGGGTCTTCGTTCTAAAACACTTCAACTCTTGGAATCTGGGTACTAGGATCACTTCTCTGAACTTCACGACGAACCTGCAGGACGGACCGTCAGAGCCACGACGGACCGTCACAAGCTTCGTAATCCCACACTTGGTAAGACTTCCCCATCTTCCTTCAGCAGCTGCACTACGCTGCCACCTACGGACCGTCACAAGCACGACGGACCGTCATAAGCTCCGTGGGTGGTCTCTTCTGCATTTCTTCACTCAAAATCTCCGCATTCAGCTTTGGACAGATTTCCTGCAAAACAAAGAGAAACTTCTATAAAAATTAGCACAAAAAGGCTTTTGGACACACTAAACTTAAAGAAAAAGTATTAATAATACCGTGAAACCACGGTATATCAACATCCTCAACTTAAATCGTTGTTTGTCCTCAAGCGACGTACTATGACTCACTATACAATCTTTGTACAATAGTATCCATGTTTTATCCTTTGCAATCATTTTGCTATCAATCCCGATTAATCTCATCAACTCTATGCATGCTATCACTATTAGTCTTGAATTTTGTGGGATCAAAACATGACACAGACTCACCATGCACTAACACCTATCCTCTTCAATTTCTCACCGAGGTGCTAACAATTCTGTAATTGCAACTAGTGTCCATACTTTAAAACAAAATCCTCCTTTTTCACACAATGATTTCAGTTTGAGTATAAGGATTACTTTTCAACACTCACTCTCAGAACAAAGTCACACTCATTCATATCTTTTGCCATAAGCTTGCCCTTATTTTCACTGCCTTAAGTTCGCTATACAACCCTTAGGATCACGATAGGACTTTTTTAGCTAGTAACATAGGCTAGGGGTCAGGTAAGGTATATTTTGGTATACTTTAGTGACTTTTTGCCCTCCTTGACACATCGGCTAAACCTTCCACTGTCTCTCATTTTATCTCGCCCAGTTTCTCATATTCTTTCACCTTGCTATTTTCTCTTCTTTCTTCATTTGTGTAAGTGACTCTCTTCTTTTCTTGCTTGTATTTCTCTTTTTCTTTACTTTTCTTTTCATCTAATTCTTGAGTCACTTTACTTTTGTTCTTTCTCTCTTTTTATTCTTTCAACCCCACTTTCCAGAGCATTCCTCATAGTAGCCACCCTCAACTCATGGCTTTGCCATGAGTCAAGGTACACAATACCCATAGTTGGGTCAGGGCCATAACGAAGGTTGTTTATGCATTAGCCACCCTCAACTTATGCTTTTGGAATAAGCTGAGGTGCACATGTCCAAGGAGGGACCAGGGCCAACACATTGTTCCCAAAAAAGATCAGTTGGGGTGAAAAAGAAAGGTCTAATTTTAAGCTCAGATTATTTGGATCAAAGAAGGATAAATTTCATTTGGTTTCTTTTATTTAGTTTAGAAATGGGGTATATTGAATAAGGGCCTATGATCATTTCCTAATTGTCTATTACAACTTACTTTTAGCAGGACTAACCAGGCAAGTTCTAGCTCAGTACCAATAGTGGACTATTCAAATTTCCTCACACTCACTTGACATCTCATCACTATACCAGATTATCAGACACCTAGTTTGAATTTAAGACTTAGGGTAATGCAATGGTGTAACTCTATTTCATGCTTAGAGTCACACAATTATCAGTTACTATGCCTAGTCATGAATTATTTTCCTGTTTATCAGGATATCATTTTAGCCATCATGCTTCAGACTTAAACTAGGTACAAAAGATACAAACTTGCCGGTTCAAAAGAAAAAGTTATCAGTCTTTTGGGGAAAAAGAACACAGGCAAGAAAACCCCAAAAGAGGATAGTGAATTGGGCTACTCAGACTTCACCCTAACACTCACTATCCATTTACCCCACCCCCAACAAAAAGGCATGCAATTGTCCCCAATGCATAAAAATCTAAATACAAGAGTGGTAGGTGATGCAAACCTGTGGCGCAAAGCGCCGTCGATCAGCAAGATGGTGGGTCCGGTTCCCCGGAACCCACGTCCTCTGCAATTTGGAAACCCTCAGTGGTGTCCTCAGCAACATCCACACCATTAGTAGTGCCTCCTGCTATCTCCACAGTGCGGGAGCTAGACGCCCCAGCCGCTAACTCAGATGCTCTCATTCGGTGCGCCTCCTCCTCAGCAAGAGAGGCTCTCCTCGCAGCCTCTATATCTCGACGCTCCCTCTTCCGTGCTCGCGCCTCGTCCTCTGCTCGACCCCTACGCCTCTTGGCACTCTCTCGTGGGGGAGGTGGTGGAATGTCAGATGTAGCAAAAAGGGCCGCCAACACGGTGTCCTCAGCAGGCTCGACAGAAGGGGCCTCAGACTCCGGCACCCTAGCCTCTAAGATCGTGTCGATGTCTGCACGAAGACTGTCGACTGCCGCCTGAAGAGTCTACACATCCACCGGAGGGGCTGGTCGGGCTAGCACTCTCAACTCAAAGGCGTCCAGGCGCTGGTTAACCTCAGCAATCTTCCGCTCTGTAAACTGCATCATTTTCCTCTCTAGACGCTCTTCGGACTCAGTAATCGACTTCTGCATCCACGGAAGGATATGATGCAGAAGAGTGGCCACTTGTGCCTCTAGTTATTTTACCCTTGCAACCGGGACCAGTGCCGGTAGAGGGGCTATGCGAGAGGAGCTCGGGGCTGTGCTACTACCCGGGATAGACTCGACCGGGGTAGTGTCAGTGGACGCCTGTGTAGCTGTGCGGGCCTTGGCTACCGTATCAGCAAGATCATCAGCAAGTGGGGGAAGCTCTGGACGGGGCCCTCTGCGTGGAGCCAACTCATTGGCCTCGTATCTGATGAGGCCGACGTCTACAGTGCCCTGCGGGGTCTTAAGCTGATCTACGTGCCATATAGGCACACCTGCGGACCTGCAAAGGGCAAAGATCATGCACGGGAAAGGGTAGGTAGTAGTGACCTTGAATGCCCTCTCGTGCATGACTGTCTGGAGAAGCCATGCGAAGTCCACCTCGAATCCGGCTATCATCGCCGCCATCAACACTGCTCGATCCCAGGTAACGATGTTATGAGCAGCTGTGGGGGAAAGGCAGTGATGGACAAGCAGCCACAAGAACTTTATTGTGAACGTGAGGTTGGCCTTCTTGATGGCCCCCTTCGGCTCAGTGACCCAATCGGCACCCTCTCCATCTACTGACAGTTGCAGGGCCATCCACCTCTTGGTGGTCTCTCTCAGTGCTGGCTCGCGCAAGAACTGGCCATTCTTTACTATTTGCCAGCGGTAGTCAAACTCGGCAGTGAAGGGGGTCCGAGTAGCATCAATACTCTCGCCGTATAGAAACCGGCGGATGGCTGGCAGGGAAATGTCAACCTGCACACCCCGGACTTGGACCTGCTCCAGTGGGGCCTGTTTAGCGGGGGCAGCCCGCCTATCGATCTGTGATCGGAGAGTCGCTACGTAGGATGCGTAGAACTCTCGGACCATTTCTTCGCTGTATCGTCCCAACGGACATGCTGTCCACTCGAAGCGATTCCTGGTGAAGAGGTTGTGGATCTCCGGCATCGTCGGGAGACTCCCTGTAAGTACCCGCCGCTCCAAAGTGAGTGTTCAAGTCATCACTCCTTTATCAGTCAGGAACTTGGCGTCGGAGTAGACTTGAAATTGCCCATCGACACACCACCGGTTGGGCTGGTCAGTGGCTGGAGTGGGGACCTGAGCTGGTGAGCCGGATGTAGAGTCTGAACTGTCAGCCTCATCAGACGAGGCTGACGCTGCAGTAGTGGCGGGTGCGGGAACCTCAGCAGAGCCAGAGGCTTCCTCGGACCATGATACTCCTAAGGAGCCAGACGCTCCTTCCTCATTTGTGGCTGACCCAGAGGGTGTGCCGGTCAGTGTGCGCTCCTCATCAGACTGGGAGCCAGTGACTACGCCGGACGCCACCTTTTTGGGTGTGGCTCTAGGAGTGGAAGTGCCTGGGGGCACATAATTAGGGTACCGTTTATCATCAGAGCCGATGATCATGCGTGCAGAAGGGCCACATACTTTGATCGCCCGCGTGCATAGATTCGGTCTTGCTTGGGTGCCATAGTAGATAGTACCTGCAAAGGATCAATATTAGTACGAGTAGTGGCAAACAAGAAAAGCGAAACCATACGAAATAAACATTGAAAATAGTATGTCATTGCTATAGAAACAGTGACACACGACGGGCCTGGTGACGGCTCGTCGTGACTATGACAGACCGTCGTGAGGTCCGTCGTGTTTTACTTAGACTATGTATATATAGAGAACCCTGAAGAAGAGTCTCTGACTAGCATGACGGTATGTGCAGGACGGACCGTCACAGGTACGACGGTCCGTCGTAGATGTCCGTCGTAGGACACTTGAGAAAATAAATGGAGACCCTTAGGAGAGGGGTCTCTGACCGTCATGACGTTCATGCAGGACGGTCCGTCGTGGGTACGACGGTCCGTCACATGTGCCCGTTTGAAGGACACTTGGAAAAAAATGAGAGACTTTTAGAAACAGGGTCTCTAACAACCAGAACGGTTGTGCAGGATGGACCGTTGTGAAGACGACGGTCCGTCACATATGTCCGTTGGGGAACACTTGGGAAAAATGAGAGACCCTTAGAAACAGGGTCTCTGACTAGCATGATGGTTGTGCAGGTTGGACCGTCATGAGTACGACGATCCGTCATATGTGTCCGTTGGGACAGGGGTGCTAGGGCTTTTGCAACGGACCCTACGACGGTCCGTCGTGGGTACGACGGTCCGTCGTCGGGGTCTCGTAATGAATAACAGTGACAGAACTGAGGGTACCCTAAGCATCCCTGATGAACCCACATCAACCTTGTGGTGTTTTGGACCTACATGTGTCTAACCCAACTACCTAGGAAACTAGCAATGCAAAAGCACCTATGTCTAGGGTGGTAAACATGGAAATTTCGAACATTTGTAACCTAGGTTAGAATGAATCCTCTAAAGTAAACAACATACGAAGAGGAACTAAGCATAATACTAACTAGTAAACAAAAAGGCAAGATAAATGAGTATAAATTTAGAGACACATACCTTAGAAATGGAGAAAAAAAAATACACAAGTACTCGGTGGCAAGATAGACACTCACAGCAGCAGTTTCCACTAGTAGATAACACTTTAGGGCTTTGGAGAATTGTGAGAGGGCAATGATCGGTGGTTGATAGAGGAATAGATTGTGGAAGTTGAGAAGGAAAGAGTAATGGGAGAAATATTGAAGTAATGGGGGTGAAATGAGAGGTTGGGGAGTTTAAACGTTCTGATTTTGAAAAAGGGTCCAGCCGGGTCAGGTCGGGTATACCTCATTAATCACGCGACGGTTCCCCGACGACGGTCCATCGCAGTTGTGAAGACCCGTCGTTTTTTCCGTCGCGTAAGCCCTAATTTCAAAATAACAGAAAAAAACGTACCTGGTACGACGGATGCATACGACGGTCCGTCGCAGGCGCAACGGTCTATCGATGTGTCCGTCAGTGACTGCTGCAGAGTAATTTTCTGCAGAATTTCCTGGTAATGTGCCTGCAAATTTAAAACCCATTAGTAGAAAAATGCTGCCATTACTAAAAAGACGATAAGTATTGGGTTGCCTCCCAACAAGCGCCTGATTTAATGTAGCTGCACGACTGGGGACCCTTGATTACTCGAACTTCATCAAGATGGTATGCCTCTATCACTTCATTCCCCGATGCTTTATGCTTAAAATAGAGTTTTATTCTATCTCTATTCCTCTGAAACCGCATTCCCTCCTTGGCTTTTAACTCAACTGCTACATGAGGGAATACTTGGGTAATCAGGTAAGGTCCAGTCCATTTGGACTTGAGCTTGACCAGAATACAAGGCACCCCAGAACTGTCTACAAGCACCAAATCCCCAACCATAAACTCTTGTTTTGCATTTTTCTGTTCAGTCTCCTTCTTCATCTTTTCTTTTTGGGATATGGCAGATACCGATTGGAGCTCACCACTCTGCCTCATGGTCCTACAAATGTTGAAGGTCGCTTCTTCATTATTCAATCAAAATGTCATCTGTCCCTTCTCCATATCAATTAATGCTCTACCTATAGCAAGGAATGGCCTCCCAAGAATAACAGGCACTTCAAAATCGACCTCGCAATCAAGAATAACAAAATCAACCGGAAAGATGAATGACTCCACTTTTACTAGCACATCATGGAGTATCCCTATGGGCCTTTTCACTGTCCGATCGGCCATCAGTAGCCGCATCGCAGTGGGTTTTGGATCCCCCAAACCCAACTTCTTGTAAATTGAGAGGGGCATGAGATTTATGCTTTCCCCCAGATCACATAATGCTTTCGCAAAATGTAATGACCCAACTGTACAAGGAATAGTGAACGCACCCGGATCTTCTTTCTTTTGTACTAGGGATCTTGTAGCAATAGCACTACAATGCTGCAATCTATCATCATCCTCAAAAGTGACCGATCTTTTCTTGGTGACCAGATCTTTCATAAATTTGGCATAACCGGGCATTTGTTCTAGAGCTTCTACCAAAGGGACATTGATAGGGAGCTGCTTCAACATTGTTATGAAGTGCCGGTATTTACCATCCTCGGTCTTTTTCACTAATCTCTGAGGGAAGGGTGGTGGTGGCCTAGGCATGGGAATTACCTTGATAGGTACTTCTGCATGTTTTCCATTACTTCCCTCTGCTTCACCACTACCCTTTACCACATTATCATTATCCTTTCTCACATTTTCCTCAGTAGATGGCATAGGTGGGTCAATGGTTTGCCTACCACCCCGAGTAGTGATTGCCATACAGTGCGCATCATTCTTTTGGATTTTGGACAGTGTTGCTAGGAAGAGTGCTCGGTTGCCGTGTGTTCACTGTCGCAGATAATTGGGCCACTTGCAATTCGATCTGTTTAATCGAAATTGCATGTGTATCAACTTTTTGCCCAATACTAGCTAAATCACACCTCAACTCTTTAATGTGTTCATCACTAGTGTCGAACCTCCTCATCATTTTGTGCAACATATCCTCAACTCGCGCCATACTATCTCCACCATCCCTAGGAGTAACTTCACGATTTTGAGGTTGGACATAAGGCCCATTCCTGTCGTTTCTATTAGCATAGTTACCCCTGTTAAAGTTGTTGTCATGGTTGTAGTTTCCATCTAGGACATAATGACCCTCACGGTTGTAGTTACCATAGTTCCGACCTTGGTTCCCTTGACCTTGGCGCCAATTATCCTAATTTGAGCCTTGGGCGCTTGGTCGGAAACCCCCAGTCTGCTCATTTACTGCATAAGTGTCCTCCGCAAATTAGCACTCATCATTAGGAGGTGGTGGCTAATCCAAGTAGTTGACTGCATTTATCTTTTGTGCACCCCCTGTGACATGTTTTAGTACCAACCCAAGCTCAGTTCTCATCTGAGCCATTTCTTCCCGAATCTCATCTGTGGTTGGGTTGTGAGTGGACTGCACTGCGAAGGTGTTTCTCCCTGTATCAGACTTCCAAGTACTCCAAGCTTTGTTATTCCGGGAGATTTTCTTTAATTTTTCAGCGATCTCAACATAAGGGCATTCTCCATAAGATCCACCTGCTATAGTGTCCAACACCGCTTTGTTGTTATCATCTTGTCCTCGATAGAAGTATTCCTTCAGTGACTCATCATCTATACGGTGAATTGGAACACTTCTCAAGAATGAGGTGAATTTATCCCAAGAACTACTAACTGACTCTCCTGGTAGTGCCACAAAGTTATTCACTCTGTCTTTGTGGTTTAGTTTCTTGGAGACCGGATAGTAGCGTGCTAAGAAGACATCTCTTAATTGGTTCCAAGTGAAGATTGAGTTGTATGGGAGCTCAGTGAACCATATAGCAGCGTCTCCCGTCAGTGAGAGAGGAAACACTCTGAGACCTATTAGTCTTCCAAATCAGGCCTCCCCACGCAACTTTTACACACTGACCTTACCTTATCTATATGGGCATGTGGATCCTCAGAAGGTAGCCCTGAAAACAAACCTCTGGCAGTGAGCATTTTCATCAGGCTACTAGTTACCACAAAAGTGTGGCCTGTGGTTAGAGGGGGCAAGACAAGTGGCCCATCCAAGTCTGCTATGTTATCATACCATCTGTAGTATGCTTGAGGCCGTGGAACGGGATTTTGTCCCCTCTGTTGATGTTCACCCGGAACATCGGGTAACATCTGACCATGAACATCCACCGGAGCTGGGATGTTCTGGTTTGGATCCTCATCATTTATTCCCAAGTGTCGATTCATATTGCGCAGTGTACGCTCTAACTCGTGATCGTAGGGAAACAAGGGTTCTCTTCCTCTCCGTGTATTTGGCACACAAGGAGTATAGTTATGAAAAGAAATCAAAAACACTAAAACAAAGTAAAATCAAGAAAATATCAACTAAACTATAGTAATAAGTTCAAGTTAATCTAAAAGCTAGATTCCTCGGCAACGGCGCCAAAATTTGATACGCTCAAACTTACTTCTCAAATAAGAAGTAAAGCGGCCGTGTCAAGTAAATAACCCAACTAGTGAGGTTGGGATCGTTCCCACGAGGAAAATAGTCTAGATTTAACTTCAACCGATTATTACTATTATTTGGTTAATGACTTCCTTGGAAACTAAAAACATAAAAAGGGGGGTTTCTATCTCTAAATAAGTAAAAATAAATAACAAACTTGAAAGAGACACTTAACAGCTTTGAATGTTGGGTTTTAATCAATTAATCAAAGTAACTAGGGTTTACGTGTTCCCCACAGGTTCATAACTTGATAACTCTAACTATAACAATTCTTTCCTAGTATCTTGCATGCAAAGTGATAAGTTATGTATTTCTAAATCCTTGGTCTGGCATCTAGAAAATCTCACTCCGCACCTTGGTCCGGCTACGTGTGTTGCTATCCTAACCATTATCCTTACCTCATATTAAGCATCGTATTCGATATTTGACTAAGTTATTACCTCGTACCAATCAATACTAGCCTATTAGATAGTATACACTAAATCTATGTTAATAATTCTTTTCCTATTATCTACCTCCTTGGTCCGGCAAGTAGCATTAAGGCGAGTTCTAACGTTGGCCATCCGTTAAAAAGACTTTTAAGCGAAAGAATTATTAATACATGCAAGACACTAATCTAGAATTGTTATTTTAGTTAGGGTTTATCTCATTATTTGCCTATGGTTCCCACAACCCTAGTTATGGAGTTTAGTTACTCATAGCCATAAACACAATATTCAAATATGTTAAATACGAATTCATTTACTTACTTCAATGAGAAAGAATAAAATCAAAAGTTTGCTTGATTATTCTCCAAAAATCACTTGCAAGAATCTCAAAATCCGACACTAATACACAAAGTCTAAAAATATTATGTCTAATATCATAGAGTCTAACCTCAAAAACGAGGTTTTTCGAACTATTTATAAAAAAACAAAAACCTAATTAAACAAGAATTCTAATTGCTGGAAATCTTCCAAAACGCGGCTGGGTCGACGGACCTCGCGAGGGACCGTCGTGGTCACGACAGACCGTCGTGGACTCCATCATCCCATACTTGTGCAATTTCTTCTGCTGCTCTCTTCATTCCCCTCGACGGCAAGTATGACGGACCATCATAGGCACAACGGTCCGTCGAGGGTCTTCGTTCTAAAACACTTCAACTCTTGGAATCTGGGTACTTGGATCACTTCTCTGAACTTCACGACGAACCTGCAGGACGGACCGTCAGAGCCACGACGGACTGTCACAAGCTTCGTAATCCCACACTTGGTCAGACTTCCCCATATTCCTTTAGCAGCTGCACTACGCTGCCACCTACGGACCGTCACAAGCACGACGGACCGTCATAAGCTCCGTAGGTGGTCTCTTCTGCATTTCTTCGCTCAAAATCTCCGCATTCAGCTTTGGACAAATTTCCTGCAAAACAAAGAGAAACTTATATAAAAATTAGCACAAAAAGGCTTTTGGACACACTAAGCTTAAGGAAAAAGTATTAATAATACCGTGAAACCACGGTTTATCAACATGCCACAGATGTCAAATATTTTCCGATGAAATTTCTTCTTCATTTTTCAGATCTAAACCCTTTAAACTCCATGGTTCTTTCCCCAAACACTTAGAATTGATTAAATGATAAAATTACATCAAATTGTACTCAAAATCAATCTAATTTGTTGGATTTGATTCAAACAAGACCTCAATAATTTCAAAAATTAAGGAATTAATATAACTTTATCAAACCCACCAAAAACTCAATTTCTAAGCTTTCAAGAACATAAATTCGCTCAAAATAAATCATGATTGGCAAGTGGATGAATTAACCCAGCGCTATGTGATTGCACATACCTTATAGGGATAACCCCGACGAAATCCACAAGTTAATCTCAACGAATCTTGAATGAATCGTGAACGTTCTTGTTTCCTCTTCTCCTTTATCTTTTCTCCGAGCACTAGTGTTAAGTTCACTTTTCTAAAACTGACTAAAATCTTACTTTACCCCAATAAAATAAATAAAATGAATTAAAATATATAGGTATGGAAAATACTAAATTACCCTTAAAATATCCGGACTTAGACTTTCCTTAATCAAACAATCCGACATCCAAAGGGCACAACTTACTCATACGAAATCAGAATTGCGCAAATTTAGTGCGTCAGAAAGATCATTCCAAGAGATTTTCAACCATATCTACAAATACGTCTAACTAGAGCTAGGAGTTATTGGCATTTGAAGTAGACCAAAAACTCACTTTTCCTAACTTAAACAATTTTTCAGATTTTTCATTCCCTCCAAAAATGACTATTTTCAGTTTTTAGCTTCTCCTTAGCTATTTTGAATTGCGAGATGTTACAATACATCCCCCTTGGGAACATTCGTCCTCGAATGAGATTACTCTTACTACTCTAAGGGTGTAACATCAAGTTCAGAGACCCTACAAGCAAATGCAACCAAACATGCCAACTTGTAAAAAACACTAAGAAAGGATTAGTAGCTAAATTTGAAATTTCTTCAGATTCAAAGATATGTTGATATTTTTTCTTCATGTTACTCCACCAATAGACTTTTCAAAAATCAACGAACATCTTGGTTGGACCCGGATGAATGAAATATCTGGAGATATGAGCTTCCTCCATGATCCTCTTTTGGGTTCCATTCACCATTGGTACACACCACCTACCTTGATGTCTCAACACACCATCCCCCCTGTTCAAAAGGTAATACTTGTTGCTTATGAACACTTTCCATCAATTCAAGCAAATGGGATCTTATTCTTGCTTGCCTCTTACTTCTGACAGTAATGAAGACTTAGCCCAATTCCTCACCACTACCCCTCCCTCTGTGGAATCCGTTATTCTAACTCCCAATCGTGCAAGTCTATGCTTATATTTTTCTAAATCTCTCTTTTCTTCCTCAACATAGGTGGTACTACCCATAGAAAACCTGCTCAAGGGATTAACAATAACATTAGCCTTACCTAGGTGGTAAAGAATATGCATGTCATAATCTTTGAGAAATTCTAACCACCTTATTTGTTTGAGATTAAACTCTTTTGGAGTGAACATATATTGTATGCTCTTGTGATTAGTTAACATATTCACATGAACTACATATAATGGCGCCATATTTTCAAACCGAAAACTACAACAGCCAACTCTAAGTCATGGGTTGGATAATTCCTCTCATAAAATTTCAACTGTCTAGAGGCATAATCTATGACTTTGCCACTCTGCATCAATACACAACCCAAGCCGACTCTAGATGCATCATAATACACCACAAAACCTTGAGTACCTTTTGGTAAGGTCAAAATTGGGCCATAGTCAACCTCGTTTTCAATTATTGAAAGCTTTTCTCACAAGATTCAAACCATTGAAAATTAATTCTTTTCTGATTTAACTTGGTCAAATGGGGTGAAATAGATGAGAACCCCTCTATGAAGCTTCCATAATAGCTATTACACCCTTCAAATGACTTAGGTGAAGCTAGAGCCTAACATTGTTGTGATGATAGTCTAAGGTCCTAAAATTGTCTATAATATGTTATTTAGGCAGTGTTTAGAGTCTTAGGTGCACTGGAAGTAAAACGTCAAGGGACAACCAAGACGTTCGGCGACTAAGTCACCTATTTGCCTCATATGTGGTAATGTGCCTGATTGTGTGTTTTATGAGTTATTGAGGTCATTATATGAGTTATTATAGTTTTTATTGGCATGGTGTCAAGTTTTGTGAAGTTTGGAGGTCAAACGTCCAAGAATGTCCAAGACGTTCGAAAGGTTGCCTTGAAACGACCTTGTGTGTCTATGCATGTTTCATCGAGTTTTACGTGTTCGTTTTGGATGAAATTCATGTGAGAGATCCTAAACTCGTATACAAGAATTTTTGGGTTAGAAACTTCTAGGAAAATATCTCCAAGGACCATCCAAGATTCCTTGATGAAGGACCCTTTTCATTGATCCCAAGACAGCCCAACCTACAGAGGCAATCGACGCCCCGTAGGTGAGGGGTAATTGTTGGAAACTTAGGCGTGTGTAAGGAGAAACCAAATACCAGCCCCAGTCAAAAACCATGGACCAAGTGGACAGTCTGTTGGTCAAAGGATGGGTCGTCGATGGTCTTCCGTCTGTGAGGCTGCCTTCCTGTGCAGGTTCACTGTTAAGTTAAGGGTGAATTGGTAAATTCACCCCACATCAAAATAAGAGAAAGGGCGATTAATTAAGGGTCTTTTGGATATTTTAAATAGGTTTATAAGACTTAAAAACATAGAAGAGTTCATTCTTCAAAACCAAAACCCAAATTCCCTTAGAAATTCTCTAGATTTCCATTGGAGCTAAAAGTCAAGGAAGGGCTTGGATTGGACAATTGAGTGGATATTCTTCATAAAATTGGAGGATTAGCTTTGTTTAGGTATGATTTTTTATCCTTGAAACTTTATTCATGAAGGAGCCCTACTTTCAAAGAAGTTTTCTAAAGTTTTGAAAGATGAATTGTCTAGTTTCATGATCTATCCATGAGTTCTTGTATTAAAGGTTATAACGCATTAAATATTGATTTAATTGTTATTAATTTGATGATTTTGACTCAATTAACCTATGAATTCGTGTAATTCCCTAGTTTTTGATTACCTTATGGATTAAGTGATATTGATTTAATGCTTTGGTTCTAGTGTAGTTTTCTATGGTCTATTGATTGATGTAATAATTATATTGAATTGATATCTAGGTTGTATTATATTAATGAATCTATATTGAATTGATCAGGTTTCATTGAGTATCATAGCTTTTATATTGAATTGATGTTCATGGCCATGGGTAAGGGCCGTGTGGTATTGAATTGGATGATTTGGCATTGGATTGAAATGTTGAGGATGGACTGGTGGTACGGTGTCCTAATTATCTTTATTTTTATGTTAATTATACTTCAATTATGGTGTGATTGGTATGGACCACTTATGGTGGCGGTGTTATGTGCTTTACTTGCAATTGATGTGGCCTTGTCAGCATTACTTTATGTAATATAATGATCATGGTCTTGTCAGCACTACTTGAAGTATTATGATTATTTGTGTAGTTGATTTATGTGAAGTGTGAGAATATCTACCTACATGTGAAGTAATGTGAAAATATGTGTTCTTTCTATGTATATTAGAAGATCATGTTAGACTATGACTATGTGCTTATATGTGTAGTCTTAGATGTTGATGCATCATTGGTCCTACTTGACTATATGATTTGTGAAGGTTATATTAATTATGTTATAGTAATGTATAGTATGACATGAATATGATAAGGGTCATTCCTAAGTGATTCAAAGAATGATATGCTATATGTGATAAAGTGTCACGACCTAAAACCGAGCCGCGAGTGGCACCCGCACTTATCCTACTATGTCAGCGAACCAACCAATCTAAACCCCAACATTTCAATATAATATCAACAGAAAGTAATGCGGAAGACTTAAACTCATTAATGAAAATCAATTTAATAACTTCTAAAACCTAACATCTATTATTCCCCAAAATCTGGAAGTCATCATCACAAGAACATCTATCCTCAAATTACTAATCTAAGAGTATCTAAGAAACTAAAATACATAAAAAGCTAGTCCATGCCGGAACTTCAAGGCATCAAGACATGAAGAGGAAGATCCAGTCCAAGCTCGAAGCATTAGATCACCCTGAAATCCGGTGTAATGAAGACTGGCTAGAGTTGCGGTTGAGTTGAAGACGACGGTACGTTTGCTGCACTCCACAAATATCAAAGAAAGAAACATACAAGTAGGGGTCAGTACAAAACACAAGTACTGAGTAGGTATCATCGGCCAACTCAAAATAGAAAACAGTATATATCAGATAATATCATAAATCAACTACAATACTCAACATGTAGCAACAACAAGTACTATAATCATTAATAAGTACCGCCAAGTTCACCCATGAGGACTCAAGCCTTAATACCAAACTCATTTGGGAATTAGGTTCATTAAATCGAGTATATTAACATCTTTCAAGATTCATTATCTTTATTCCTCTTGTGTCGGTACGTGACACTCCGCTCCATATACTATCCTGGTGTCGGAACGTGACACTCCGATCCATATTCTATCCTGGTGTCGGAACGTGACACTCCGATCCATAATCTATCCTGGTGCCAGAACGTGGCACTCCGATCCCCTAATTCTACATGTCGGTTCGTGACACCCGATCCCCTAATTCTATGTGTCGGTTCGTGACACCCGATCCCCTAATTCTACGTGTCGATTCGTGACACCCGATCCCCTAATTCTACGTGTCGGTTCGTGACACCCGATCCCCTAATTCTACATGTCGGTTCGTGACACCCGATCCCCTAATTCTACTTTTCGGTTCGTGACACCCGATCCCCTAACTCTACGTGTCGGTTCGTGACACCCGCTCCACTAATCTCATTCTATCAATTCATCAATCCTTCTTTTATACCAAGGCATCATCAATCTCATTACTTTAGTTCGTCAAGCCTTCTTTTATACCAAGGCATTATCAATCTCATTACTTTAGTTCATCAAGCCTTCTTTTATACCAAGGCATCATCGTTAACAAAGTAGATTAGGGTTTTTCAAGATTTAGGATTCAATAGCTTCATCATGCTTATTTTATCACAATTATATAATCACATTTATGAAAGCATACAATTAAGCATATAGCAGGGTTTACAATACTACCAATACATATCATTCGCTATTAAGAGTTTACTACGAATAGCATAAAAACCATAACCTACCTCCACTGAATATTAGTGATCAAGCAAGAAAATTCCCCAAAGCTTTGTTTCCTCTTCGTTTCCCTCTTTCTCGATCTTTCTCTGTCCCTCTCCTTGTTCTTTCTATTTTTCTTATTCAAACCCTCTTTCTTTTACCCTAATTAGCATATAATTAAGTATAAAAGATGGCAATAGTAACCCACTAATTAACTCAAGGTTACCTCTTTTATCCCCCCAAGTTATTAAACTATTAACATTAACCCACTAAACTTATAATTATAGCAAGTATAGTCCAAAACGCCCCTTTAAAACTTAAACAGAAATCCGACCCAGCCTGGGATTATGCAGCCTGTGACGGCCCGTCATGCCTGCGACGGTCCGTCCTGCTACTTCCGTCACAGAGTTCAGAGACATAAATGTTACCAAGGGTCTGTGACGGTCCGTCGTGCCCACGACGGTCCGTCCTGCCATGTCGTCGCAAAGTTCAAAGAGTTAATTTCTGTGGAAAATGTGTGACGGTCCGTCGTGCCCACGACGGTCCGTCCTGCCATTCCGTCACAAAGTTCAGAGAGTCGATTTCAGTACCCAAATTTCAGAATTCTAAGTGTTTTGGAACGAGACCCCCTCGACGGTCCGTCGTGCCCATGACGGTCCGTCGTGGGTTCCGTCGACTCAGACAGTTTTTCCAGAAATAAAATTTGCTGCTCAAAACGACTAAACAGGTCGTTACAATAGATACCAATTTACCCATCGTTCGTCCTCGAACGATCACAAGAAGAAAAACAAGGGCGAAAAGGAGTACCTGAATCTGTAAACAGGTGTGGGTATCTTTCTTGCATATCAGCCTCCTTCTCCCAAGTGGCCTCTTCAACTGGTCGATTCTTCCATTGAACTTTGATGGATGCAATCTCTCTCAACCTCAACTTGCGGACTTCTCTATCTGAAATAGCAACAGGCTCCTCCTCATAAGTCAAATTCTCATCAAGCAAAACTGAATCCCAACGAATGATGTAGTTTCCATCCCAATGGTATCTTTTCAACATAGAAACATGAAATACCGGATGCACTCCAGACAGTCCTGGAGGCAAGGCTAATTCATAAGCCACCTCCCCTACTTGCTTAAGTACTTCAAATGGTCCAATATACCTTGGGCTTAGCTTACCTCTTTTACCAAACTGCATCACTCCTTTCATGGGTGAAACCTTCAGCAAGACTTGTTCACCCTCCATGAACTCCAAGTCTCTAACCTTTCAATCGGCATATTCTTTTTGCCTACTTTGAGCCGCTAAAAGCTTTTCTTGAATAGACTTCACCTTCTCTAATTAATCCCTTAAAAGGTCAGTACCCCAAGGTCTAACTTCAAATGCATCAAACCAACCAATGGGAGACCTACATCTCCTCCCATACAGTGCCTCAAATGGGGCCATACCAATACTTGAGTGATAGCTATTATTGTAGTAAAACTCCGCTAAGGGTAAGAAGTTGTCCCAATCACCACTAAATTCTATCACACATGCACGAAGCATATCCTCCAATACCTGAATCGTTCGCTCAGACTGACCATCAGTCTGAGGGTGAAATGCAGTACTAAGGTCTAACCTAGTACCTAATTTCGCATGCAATGTTCTCCAAAACTTAGAAGTAAACTGCGTACCCCTATCTGATATGATGGAAAGTGGAACTCCATGCAATCGAACGATTTCTGAGATGTAGATTTTGGCTAACGTCTTTGCATTGTAGGTCACCTTGACCGGAATGAAGTGAGCAGACTTAGTTAATCTGTCCACAATTACCCAAATGGAATCAAACTTACCCAATGTCTTTGGAAGACCAACCCCAAAGTCCATTGCAATTCTCTCCCACTTCCATTCAGGAATGGGCATTCTCTGAAGTGTTCCTCCGGGCCTCTGGTGTTCATACTTTACTTGTTGACATTTTGGACATTTGGCAACAAAATCAACAATGTCGCGCTTCATTCTACTCCACCAAAAGTGTTGTTTTAGGTCACGGTACATCTTGGTTGTACCAGGATGTATAGAATATCCAGAACTATGAGCCTCTGTAAGAATAGTGTGGATCAAATCATCTACACGGGGCACACATACCCTTCCCTTAATCCTCAAAACACCTTACTCATCAATTATTGCTTCTTTAGCCTCTCCTCGCAACACCATATCCCGAATTCTACTTAGTTTCTCATCATCAAATTGTTTTCCCTTGATCTTGTCAAGAAAAGAAGATCTCGCCTCCACACAAGCCAAAAATCCTCCCTTCTCATTTACTTCTAGCCTCATAAAGTCATTAGCCAAGTTTTGGATTTCTCTCGCCAACGAGCGTCTAGAGACTTGTAAGTGGGCTAAACTACCCATGCTTCCTGCCTTTCTACTTAAAGCATCTGCCACGACATTAGCTTTTCCCGTATGATACAAGATTGTGATATCGTAGTCCTTCAGTAGTTCCATCCATCTCCTCTGTCTCAAGTTCAAATCTTTCTGAGTAAAGACATACTGTAGGCTACGATGATCCGTATAGACTTCACACTTAACCCCATATAAATAGTGTCTCCATTGCTTTAATGCAAATACTACCGCGGCCAACTCCAAATCATGGGTCGGGTAATTGCGTTCGTGCACCTTTAATTGCCTTGAAGCATAAGCAATTACATTCTTCTCTTGCATTAGCACTGCACCCAAACCAGAATAGGATGCATCACAATAAATGATGAAGTTCTTACCCTCTACTGGCAAGGTAAGAATTGGTGCAGTAGTCAACAAGGTCTTGAGTTTCTAAAAGCTTTCCTCACATTCATCCATCCATACAAATGGAACATTCTGCTTAGTCAAGTTCGTCAATTGGGAAGCAATGGAAGAGAATTCCTTGACAAATCGACGGTAATAGCTAGCTAAACCAACAAAGCTCCTTATTTCTGACACATTAGTAGGTCTCTCCCAATTCTTCACTGCTTCAATCTTAGATGGATCCACCATCACTCCATCCTTAGAAACCACGTGCCCCAAGAAGGACACTGAATCTAGCCAAAACTCACACTTGGAGAATTTGGCATAACGCCTTTTCTCCCTTAATACTTCCAACACAATTCTTAAATGCTCCTCATGTTCCTTCTTACTCTTGGAGTATATCAGTATATCATCAATAAATACGATCACAAAGAGATCCAAATATGGCGTAAAAATCCCATTCATCAAGCTCATGAAAGCAGCAGGGGCATTCGTAAGACCAAAAGATATTACTACAAATTCGTAATGCCCATACCTGGTTCGAAAAGCAGTCTTTGGCACATCCGTTGCCCGTATTTTCAATTGATGATAACCGGATCTCAAGTCAATCTTAGAGAAGATACAAGCACCTTGTAACTGATCGAACAAGTCATCAATGCGAGGAATGGGGTACTTGTTTTTAATAGTTACCTTGTTCAACTGCCGGTAGTCTATGCACATCCAAAAACTCCCATCCTTCTTCTTCACAAATAATACTGGAGCACCCCAAGGGGATGCACTTGGTCTAATGAAGCCTTTGCTTAACAACTCTTGAAGTTGGGCCTTTAACTCTCTTAACTCAGCGGGAGACATTCTATAAGGGGGTATAGAAATAGGGCGAGTACCCGGTTCCAGATCAATGCAAAAGTCAATATCTCTATCCGGTGGCATACCAGGAAGATCTGCAGGGAACACATCCAGAAACTCACGGATTATCGAAACCGACTCAATTGAAGGTACTTGAGTAGTATCATCCCTGAGGTGTGCCAAGAACGCTAAACACCCTTTACTAACCATTCTCTTAGCACGAAGAAAGGAGATGATACGAACCGGAGTGGAAGTGTAGTCACCCTCCCTTACTAACTGATCTGTCCCAGGCTTGGCTAACGTCACAGTTTTAGCATTACAATCCAAGATTGAAAAGTTTGGAGAAAGCCAAGTCATACCCAGAATTACATCAAAATCAACCATTTCTAAGATAACCAAGTCTACATAAGTGTTGCTCCCCACAAAAGTCACCAGACATCTTGTCTTGCTCTAGGCTCAAGAACTCATCTCTCCTCCTATCCCTCAAAGTACGGGGTATATACTTCTCCATAAACAAGCTAGAGAATGATGCCCAAGTCATAGGTGGTGCCTCTGTTGGTTGACACTCAACATGTGACCGCCACCACATTTTGGCGTTCCCTTGAAACTGATAGGTCACAAACTCAACACCAAATCGCTCTACTATACCCATCTTGTGTAGTAGCTCATGACAGTCAACCAGAAAATCGTAGGCATCCTCAGATTCAGCACCCTTGAAGACTGGAGGTTTCAATTTCAAGAACTTACTGAAAAGTTCATGCTGATCATTTGTCATTATAGGCCCTGTAGTCAGACGAGGAAACGTGCCTATTTCCAATGAGGCATCCATGCGGGGAGCCTCAGCAGCGGCCTATCGTACTTCCGGGACCTGAGGTACTGGTGCAGAAAACACTAGAGGTGTCTCGCCTTGATCAGATAACCCGCTAAGATAAACAAGAACCTGATTAATCATCTCTGAGGTAGGTTGGGGTGATAATTCCTCATTCTGCACTTGCTCACTTTCCCCTTCCTCACCCTCTCTTATCACTTCCTCAGTCGGTGGAGGAGTCACCGCCCTAGTACTAGTTGGTCTAGGTGCTTGTCCTCTTTCTCTAGAGGACGTCCTCCCACGACCTCTTCCACGGCCTCTTGCCACTGCTCCTCTTCGAGCTACAGCCCCAGTGGCTGATTCACACGCATCCTGTCTTGCCGGTGTTGGTGTTGGCACCGTTGTTGCTCTAGTTCTAACCATCCGCGGAATAGAGTGAAAATGGTCAGATACCAATTTGTATCACCTAGATACCAATTGGATCCAAGTAATAGCACGAAAGAAAGAATGAAAGAATGGAATTTTCCTAAAGTCTTATAGCCTCTCAAAGAAAAGTAAAGGCGTCCCCCTACCGTTCCTTAAGACTCTACTAGACTCGTTCTTGTGTGATGAGACCAACGAACCTAATGCTCTGATACCAAGTTTGTCACGACCCAAAACCGAGCCGCGAGTGGCACCCACACTTATCCTACTATGTGAGCGAACCAACCAATCTAAACCCCAACATTTCAATATAATATCAACAGAAAGTAATGCGGAAGACTTAAACTCATTAATGAAAATCAAAACAATAACTTCTAAAACTCAACATCTATTATTCCCCAAAATCTGGAAGTCATCATCACAAGAACATCTAACCTCAAATTACTAATCTAAGAGTATCTAAGAAACTAAAATACATAAAAAGCTAGTCCATGCCGGAACTTCAAGGCATCAAGACATGAAGAGGAAGATCCAGTCCAAGCTAGAAGCATTAGCTCACCCTGAAATCCGGTGTAATGAAGACTGGCTAGACTTGCGGTTGAGTTGAAGACGACGGTACGTTTGCTGCACTCCACAAATATCAAAGAAAGAAACACACAGGTAGGGGTCAGTACAAAACACAAGTACTGAGTAGGTATTATCGGCCAACTCAAAATAGAAAACAGTATATATCAGATAATATCATAAATCAACTACAATACTCAACATGTAGCAACAACAAGTACTATAATCATTAATAAGTACCGCCAAGTTCACCCATGAGGACTCAAGCCTCAATACCATACTCATTTGGGAATTAGGTTCATTAAATCGAGTATATTAACATCTTTCAAGATTCATTATCTTTATTCCTCTCGTGTCGGTACGTGACACTCCGCTCCATATACTATCCTGGTGTCGGAACGTGACACTCCGATTCATATTCTATCCTGGTGTCGGAACGTGACACTCCGATCCATAATCTATCCTGGTGCCAGAACGTGGCACTCCGATCCCCTAATTCTACGTGTCGGTTCGTGACACCCGATCCCCTAATTCTACGTGTCGATTCGTGACACCCGATCCCCTAATTCTACGTGTCGGTTCGTGACACCCTATCCCCTAATTCTACGTGTCGGTTCGTGACTCCCGATCCCCTAATTCTACGTGTCGGTTTGTGACACCCGATCCCCTAATTCTACGTGTCGGTTTGTGACACCCGCTCCACTAATCTCATTCTATCAATTCATCAATCCTTCTTTTATACCAAGGCATCATCAATCTCATTACTTTAGTTCATCAAGCCTTCTTTTATACCAAGGCATCATCAATCTCATTACTTTAGTTCATCAAGCCTTCTTTTATACCAAGGCATCATCGTTAACAAAGTAGATTAGGGTTTTTCAAGATTTAGGATTCAATAGCTTCATCATGCTTATTTTATCACAATTATATAATCACATTTATGCAAGCATACAATTAAGCATATAGCAGGGTTTACAATACTACCAATACATATCATTCGCTATTAAGAGTTTACTACGAATAGCATAAAAACCATAACCTACCTTCACCGAAGATTAGTGATCAAGCAAGCAAATTCCCCAAAGCTTTGTTTCCTCTTCGTTTCCCTCTTTCTCGATCGTTCTCTGTCCCTCTCCTTGTTCTTTCTATTTTTCTTATTCAAACCCTCTTTCTTTTACCCTAATTAGCATATAATTAAGTATAAAAGATGGCAATAGTAACCCACTAATTAACTCAAGGTTACCTCTTTTATCCCCCCAAGTAATTAAACAATTAACATTAACCCACTAAATTTATAATTATAGTAGGAATAGTCCAAAACGCCCCTTTAAAACTTAAACAGAAATCCGACCCAGCTTGGGATTACGTAGCCTGTGACGGCCCGTCGTGCCTGCGACGGTCCGTCCTGCTGCTTTCGTCATAGAGTTCAGAGACTTAAATGTTACCAAGGGTCTGTGACGGTCCGTCGTGCCCACGACGGTCCATCCTGTTATGTCGTCGCAAAGTACAAGAGTTAATTTCAGTACCCAAATTTCAGAATTCTAAGTGTTTTGGAACGAGACCCCCTCGACGGTCCGTCGTGCCCATGACGGTCCGTCGTGGGTTCCGTCGACTCAGAAAGTTTTTCCAGAAATAAAATTTGCTGCTCAAAACGACTAAATAGGTCGTTACATAAAGTAAAGAATATTGTGTCTTGCTTTTGTAGACTTGTGTCCTTACTTGATACATGTATGGATGATATGTGAATATGATATGTCTTGACTAGGTAGGAATAGTGCACCCTTTTCATGTATGAATGAATGATATGTGATACCTTAGATGATGTTAAGAAGGTCATGTACGTGGAACCTTAAACCTAGTGGTAAATTTATGAATGTTAGAAGTCGAAGAGACTAATGGTATCTTTAATGTAAAGGATGATGGACATATAATTGATTGGCTGGAACGCATCATATCATCCTTATAAAATTCATAATGAGATATATTAGTCGCCATTGAAAGATAGCCCTAGTGGACCTCTTTGGTAGGGTGAATGTGATTGGGTTATGAACTAGAAAAGAAACCTCTTCATGTGATCCATTGCTGTCAATTACTCTGAGAACAATGTCTAGCACCGAGTGGTTATGTTATGTGAAGTAGCTATACTTGAAAAGGAGACCAGAGTGCAACGTATCTCTACTTGAGAATGAGACTAGCCTGCATAAAAGCCCTTCATATTCCTTAACCATGTGCCTACTTGATATGTGTTCAAGTTCTACCATTGGCAAGTAGAACACCCTCATCGGAGTAGGTTAGAACTCCGGATTCCATGTCTAGCTATCATGGTCTATGTCAGTTATTGTATATTCTCATTACATGGGATACCTACTAGTATTAGAGAAGTTCTATGAGGTTTCGGTGGTGGTGGTATGGGACGCTATCTAGACATTGCACAATAGGCTTTGAAGGTGTCAGTTAGAGTCCCTAGGTCTTGCCCAAGACCATTACTTGAATGTCCTTATGTGATGAATGAGCCTTAAATGAAGTAACGAATGTAATGACTTAAGTTAAGAAAGTATGTTAAATGAATAAGTGTTTGACACCCAATTTTGAACCTCCATATTTTATATTAATTATCAAGTTTCTTCAATTTCAAATGATTTAAAATAATTAGTTTTATAAAAATCTCAAAAAATATATAATTTTTTCAAGTTAGTTTGAGTAGTTGTATCATTTTATAATTTATAAATAATATAAGTGTTTTATATAAATACATATATAATTAGTACCTTTTATGAATATTTAAACATTATACCAAAAAGATTTTATTAAATTAGTTTAGTTTAAATTATAGTTATAATTCTAAGTCATTATGTTTATATGTGAATTAATTATTTATTTCGTTAAATTTAAGAAGCTCATTAGTTAATTACATTAATTCGTTTTATTTGAATTATTGTCGGATTTGCTAACACAACTCAATTTGGCTATGTTTTGAACGTCAATGGTCTATATTGCAATTTCTTCGGCCTTTTCTCAATTGAAAAATTAGCCGCTTTATTACCTCACCTTAACTCAATTTGAGATCACCTTTTGAGCCAAATTTCAGCCAAATCTCAGCCCAAATCGTCGTCCAACACATCAGCCCCATAATTCCTAACTATGAAAATTAGGTATATAACATTTTTATAGTAATATTCTCAAGTTATAGCATTAGAGTTTGTCTTTCAATATATAACATTTAATATAGCAAGTTATAGCTTATTATTAAAAATAAAAGGTTGATTTTAAATTATTTAAAACATTTGTTTAAAAAAAAAAGAATTAAAGAAAACTAACGGACCAGTTTTTAAATGGAAAATAACATCTTTTATTATTTAATTAAATACATTTTATAAATGGATACCTGATTAGTGCCTAATAAGTAAATTTAAAAAAATAGATTAATTACTTACCTTAAAACGCTCAATTTAGTTGAAATCAAATTAAATTGTGATTTGATTCCTTAAAACGCTCTAACAAATTGAAATCAACGTAAAATCTGTTTATTGTTTTTCAATTTTCGAAATTCTCTCAATTTTTCAACAGATTTCATTTCGTTTTTTTAGTGATTGAAGATATTTTGTTGTTGAAAAAACGTGATTTGTTGTGATATACAACATTGTATCTATATTAATTAAACATGGTGGAAGGTGGAATTCATTAGGTTGGTGTTTATTATAGTTTGTTGGTTTGTTTTTGGTTATTTTAATCAATAAATATATTATTGTCTGTTTTGTATGAAACAGTATTTTTGTATAAATCATATTTGAAAACAGCACCTAACAATATAGACGTTTGAGTTTTAATAAAATTGAAGATTTGAGTAATACATGATTTATGAAAAAATAGAAAAAATGAAATTGATCGTAGAGTCTTTTTAGTAACTAGTCAAGAAAGAAGTATTTATAATGTCTTGGACCGTTGAAGTATGAAATTTGTATTAATTGTGTATGAAATTTATATTATTTTGTTTGTATGAAATTTCTTTTGATAAGCATTGTGTTTTTTTTTTTTTTTGGATGATGGAATTATAATTTTTTTAAAGTATGAATTATATTGTGAATAGCAATTTATGTATGTTACACGATGTAAAAGTTTTTAATAATTGTGTATGAATTGTTTGTGAATTATGTATCATGTGCGTATTTAGTATATTTTGAATAGATGTTTCTGTTTGGTAAAGGAAGGTAAATGTTAATTTAATTGTGTATGAAATTTATTTTTTTTTGTAGTTAGTATGTTATGAAAAGAAATGGAGATATGGCATGTGATGATGAAACTTAAAATAATACTGTATGAAATGGGTATGAATTTATTCTTTTTGTTTATGAACTATTTTTCAAGGTAATTTCGGTATGGTATAAGTTGTTGAAAGGTATATTAAGTGTGTATGAAATGTGTATAAATTATTTTGTAATTAATATGTATTATGTTGTACTAATTGTTATTTTAATGTTGTGAAACAGGTAAATATGTCGATTTTCAGATTGAGGGTATCATATATGATGTGTCTACTCTGTATATTGGTCTAGTTAGTGCGATAATATCGCAAATTAATATAGATGTTAATATAAGTTCTATTGAGATATAATATATTGTTAGTGATATGTGTCCACCCATTAGTATTCACAATGATGTTGGGGTAAGGATTTTTCTAGATCAAAAGAAAGTAAAATTTAGATTTCTTTGCAAAATATCCATTGTGCATCTCTTTGAAAGATTATGAGATGTATAATTAAGATTCTGGAGTCATTACTGATAGAATACATTATGAAGTTAGTTTAACACAAATTAACGTTGATTTATACTCCAACAATTCTATCTGTTTGATCAGAGTGAATTTAGACGGAGATGTCGATGAGAATAGTGAAGGAGATAATGATGCAATAAGTGACCATTCCAACCTATTTGTAGCTGAGAATCAGATTTACAATAATAGGGAAACACTTAAGGAGGTGATGAGGCATGTTGGACTTGTTGAAAAATTCAGTTTTCGTGTAGAGCATTGTAATGCATCTAAGTAAGTACACATCATTGTTTTAAGTTATGTTTTTTATTTGATTTGTTTTGCTTTATTAAATTTAAATATATATCTTCTTATTTGTGAAACAGTTATCATCTGACTTGTCATTCTGAGACTTGTTCTTGGATGATGAGAGCATCTAGTTGAATAAATGAAATTTATTCAAAGTTAGGAAGTACAGTGATGAATACACTTGTTCTGTTAGAGATACAGTGTATGCAAGACGTCAGAGGATAAATCAAGGTGTTGCTGTCTTAATAATGGATAAGTATATTGATCCATTTACTGTATACACTCCAAAGGATATAGCTGATGATCTGTTGAAATTGCATGGTGTTTCGCTAACATACATACAGGCATGGAGAGCTAAAGAAAAAGCGATAAAATTGGTGCGTGGAGATCCGACCAAATCATATGCCAAACTACAAGGTAATTTCGATGTAAAGTATGAATTTGAATTTTTTTTAATTATAAAATGAAAATAACTACCATATTTTTTTTCAAAATGAATTGAAATTTTCTGTGTAGTATCCTTTATGTGTGTAATTATAGTTAAATAGGTATTAAAGTATGTATCCTTTCTGTGTCAATTAAGTGCTCTTTAGGTATCAATTCAATTATATATATGATGTTTTAAACTGTCATATTATATAATTGTAAAAATTTCAGGTTATCTATACATATTGGAGCAAACATATTCTTGATTGGTTTTGAAAATAGAAAGGAAAGAATGTGATAAATTCTTATACGCATTTGTTGCATTAGAAGCTTGTATTAGAGGCTGGGAGTATTATAGGCCAATTGTAGTTGTTGATGGGGCAGGATTAAAATGTTCATATGGTGGTACAATGTTGACTGCCAGCACCATGGATCCAGAAGGTAGTTTTTGATCCCGTGTATTTTTACGTTTGCACAATATAATAAAATATGATATAAAGTGTGTTTTCAATTTGTGTGATATTTTTTCAAAAAATGGATCATGTAATATACATTCGTTGGCGTATTCCATAGTGGATTCTGAAAACGACGCTTCATGGACCTGGTTCTTTGAAAAGTTTAAGGAAGCGTATGGAGTTAGACAAAACATGTGTTTTATGTCAGATCGAAATGAGAGCATATCGAAAGGGACTGCTACTGTATATCCTGAATCCGAATATTATGCCTGCATATGGCACCTATCATGCAATGTATTGAAGAATTTCAATTGAAATAGTGAAGATTTGAAGATTTTATCTTTTACACTTGCAAAGACTTATACAAAACAACAGTTTGAGACGATTATGAGAAGAAAATACCAGATAGATAAGCAAATAAGACAATACTTATTTGATATTGGTTATAACAAATGGTCAAGAGCTTATTCGAATTGTAAGCGCACGTGGACCATGACTTCAAACATCGTCGAGTCATTGAATAATGTTAACATGTTAGCAAGGAGGTTACCAGTAATTTCACTCCTTGAATTATGAGGGTAACAATTCAAATATGGATTCACAAGCACAATGAGGAGGCTGACAAAACAACACTGAGCTGACAAAAAATATGATCTTTATCTACAGAAAAGTATTGCTTTGTCTTGCAATATGAGGGTATGTTTTTTACTCTATTCAATAATAATTAATTGGATTTTACTTCCCAATTTTTAGTGGCATATATATTAACAATTTCACATTGAAACTGTTATTTAGGTGATACCTTCAACTGTTGATATGCATGTTGTAGTTGAAGGAGCAAAGAAGTACATAGTAAACTTGAACACAAAGATGTGTAGTTGTGGGATATTTCAACATAATGAGATATCATGTGGTCATGTAATTTTAGTTCTTATAGCCTGAAGAATTTCAAAGATGCATATGTCATCCCTGTTGAACCTATCTGATGCTAGAGTACATGGGATATACTAAATTATATTTCAAAGCCTAAATTGATGTCACCCAATTCAAATATATCAGTTGGAAGATCAAAACTTGAATGCTGGAAGGGGTTTGCTAATGTGAAATTCAAAAGGTCAAAAATCACCTGCAGTAGATGCCGTCAAGTTGGACACAACAGAAAGACATTTTCAAATTATCTTGTGCAAAAAAAATAATTTCTTGATTTTAATTACTATTACACATGTTTTTATGTTGTTTTGACTGTTAGACACAAGTTTTATTTTATAGAGTTAATTTGTTATCATTAACATTGATAAAATTTGATTTCATAAAGATTGTCCAACTATAAATAACATTAGAATTTAATTTTTATAAATGTGAATCAATGTATACAATTATTGTTCAAATTTCATACATAGTACATAGTGCATACGAAATTCATATTAGATGGATCAACTATTTTAAAAAGATACGTAGTTACAATGAATCCCCATTGAGAAAAAATTCGTACAAAATACATAAAGTATTAAAATACAGTAAATCATACATATATTCACATCTCTTCCATATATTTTAAAGTAAATATGGCATACGTAATTCATACAAGGTTCATACACAAGGATAAATTATTTTTCACATATTTCGATACATTAATGTATTGTTAATTATTTCATACAAGATTCGAATATATTTCATACAATATGCATACATAGTTGATACATATTTATACAAAATTTAGTATATGTGTATTAAAAAATATATGATATTTGTCATACTAGAAAGATAAGAGATCAAAAGTTTTGTGTTATTTGTATAAACGTAGTAATAAGTTCGGCCAATATAAGGTAACATTGATAAATAATATAAAACAATCTGTCTTTCATATTAAGAAGAAAAAACTGGAAAATAACATAAATGGGTATACAATAGTTAAAAAACATGTAGTTAAAAGAATGTAAAGGGTGCAATGAGCTTTTTCTAATTTCTATTTCGTGGTCTTGGAGTAGGATAATTGGTGGTGTCCATTACTTGTTCTTTTGGCGTGCAAGGTCCACCATACTTGCTTCTAACTATACTCGTAACTTCACTGTCACTTATTGCGCCCTCTTCATTCTTTGATTTTGCATAATTCCAAAGTAATGTGGCATACCTCTTATGATGATATGTTGAATCGATATCAATATCATACACATCAAAAATATCATTGTTGATATATTTGATAAAAAGAGAGGTGTATAGACCACAATCGTTGTAAACAATTTGAAATTAGAAAATTTTAATAATAACTAAATTGTGATATCATTTAGATTAAATAAATAGGGTATAGTAACTACATACATGGAACTGTCTTCTTATTGAGGAACATCTGTCACATGCTTGATATCGAGAGGTTCGAATTGAGACTTGTGTTGATGTTCCGGGAGATTGATCGCATACATATCAAGCATTTTGCCATAAAATCATATGTTATCCAGAAATAATGGTATCATGGTTGCAAGTTTATCAACAACTTCTTTCACTTTTTGGTTGTGAACAACTCCTCCATTCATCGAATCATATACATGTAGACATCTAAGTTTGATTCGAAATACAACAAGCAACTATGAAATTTCTCACTAATATTAACAAGGATAATGACTTCGTCAACCCTGTCCCAAGCAATATTAGCAAACATCTTAACTCCTCTAATGTACTGTCCAACATCGTGGTCGGGGGCAATGCATCTCATGTCGCAACCTGACACTCTCTACTGCTTCTCAATGTTATCAATCCACGTCATAAGCCAACAATCATTAGTGATGTATGAAATTAATATTTTGGACTATTTTACCTTCTTTCGAAGATAATACATAATTGTATTAATATGTTGTTACAAACAAAAAAAACAAAAAAAAAACACAATCGATGCTTCATACATTGTCATATCATAGAAACAACTATAGCAGTTCATACACAAATTATATATAAAAATGTATATACATGTTTCATACCGAATTCACACACAAATCATACAAACACAAATATTATTTCATAAGTAATTCATATTATATAAAACATTAATTCTTACTTCAATTCGTATATTAATTAATAGACAGAATCATACAATACCAAAAACAACATTTCCTACATAAATTAACATAGAGTTCAAGCAAATACTAATACAAAATATGGTTATCAAAAATATACAATGTGGCTTTACAACTAATAAATTGTATGTATAGAATATTTTACTGAAATTATGTATATTAATACTTCAATACATACATCAATGCATACACAAATCATACAATATTAAATTAAAACAATACATACCTCAAATAACATAGAATACAGACAAATAATAACTTACAGTATAAAATTTACTTGTGTTATAAAATAATCATTCAATATTGATTCAAATTGTGTGTTACCCCGTCCTCCCAAGGTCTGCTCGGTTGACTCACTATATGAAAAAATTCTTTTCTGGGATTTTGACAACGCCAAAGTCCATTTGAGGATGAAAGGTATTTTTAACCTTCGAATATGCTGCTTTCCTATGAATATTGTAAAAAAGATTGTATAAAATTTGAAATTGTAAAATTTAAATAAAATAAATTAATTTATAGACATTTATGCCTGTCACGCCTATTTGAAACATCTTTGATAACTCATTGGTTGAACTCGTCGATCATATCAGCTGGAACTTCAAAACCATTATGACTTTGAAATGGATGTTTGAGTGGGAATAAAATAGAAAGTCTCTTTGTAACGACCTGTTTAGTCGTTTTGAGCAGCAGATTTTATTTCTTGAAAAAATGGCCGAGACGACGGACACCACGACGGACCGTCGTGGGCACGACGGACCGTCAAGGGTGTCTCGTTCCAGAACACTTAGAATTCTGAATATTGAGCATTAAAATCGACTCTCTGTAATCTGTGACGGACCTGCAGGACGGGCTGTCACAGCTACGACGTACCGTCGTGAGCTCCCGTTGCAAAACACTTCAACTTTTGAGAATTTGGTACAGGGAACGAGTCTCTGATCGTCATGACGGAAGTGCAGGACGGACCGTCACAGTCTACTTAGTGAAAAAATGGAGTTCTGGTCCTTGCGACGACCTTCGTGACGGACCGTCGCAGGCACGACGGCCCGTCACAGGTTGCGCAAGTCCCAGTCTAGGTCGGATTTCTTTACACGTTTTAAAGGACGTTTTGGACTATTCCTTCATTAATTATAAAGTTAGAGGGTTAATATTAATAAGTCTAATTACTTGGGGTTAAAAGAGGTAACCCTAAGTTATTCAGTGGGCTATTATTGCCATCTTTATTCTTAATTATATGCTAATTAGGGTAAAAGAAAGAGGGTTGAATAAAGAAATAGAAAGAAAAGAAGAGGGAAGAGAAACGAATTGAGGGAGAATCGATCGAGGAGAAGAGGAACAAGCTTTGGGAAATTCTTGCTTGATCAATTCTTCGGTGGAGGTAGGTTATGGTTTTTACGATATTCGTAGTGAACTCTTAATAGTGAATGATATGTATTGATAGTATTGTAAAACCCTTCTATATGCTTAATTGTATGCTTGCATGATTGTGATTATGAAATTGTGATAAAATAAGCATGATGAAGCTATTGAATCCTAAATCTTGAAAGAAAACCCTAATTCACTTGTTAATGATGATGCCTTGGTGTAAAAGAAGGCTTGATAAATTATATAATGAGATTGATGATGCCTTGGTGTAAAAGAAGGCTTGATAAATTATATAATGAGATTGATGTTGCCTTAGAATAAAAGAAGGCTTGATGAATTAGGGGATCGGGTGCCACGTTCCGGTACCAGGATAGAAATAGAGGATCGGGTGCCACGTTCCGGTACCAGGATAGAATGAGGATCGGAGTGTCACGTTCCGACACCAGGATCGAATATGGATCGGGTGCCACGTTCCGGTACCAGGATAGAATGAGGATCGGAGTGTCACGTTCCGGTACCAGGATAGAATGAGGATCGGAGTGTCACGTTCCGACACCAGGATAGTATATGGATCGGGTGCCACGTTCCGGTACCAGGATAGAATGAGGATCGGAGTGTCACGTTCCGACACCAGGATAGAATATGGATCGGGTGCCACGTTCCGGTACCAGGGTAGAATGAGGATCGGAGTGCCACGTTCCGGCACCAGGATAGAATATGGATCGGAGTGTCACGTACCGACACAAGAGGAAGAAAGATAATGAATCTTGAAAGATGAATAATATACTCAATCTAATGAATCTAATTCCCAAAACGAGTATGGTATTGAGGCTTGAGTCCTCATGGATGAACTTGGTAGTACTTATTGATGATTATAGTACTTGTTGTTGCTACATGTTGAGCATTATAGTTGTTTTATAATGTTACTTGATATATATTGTCTTCTATTTTGAGTTGGCCGATGATATCTACTCAGTACCCGTGTTTGTACTGACCCCTACTTGTTTGTTTCTTTCTTTGTTATTTGTGGAGTGCAGCAAACGTTCCGTCATCTTCAACCCAACAATGATTCTAGCCAGTCTTCGTCACACCGGATCTTCAGGGTGAGCTAATGCTTCTAGCTTGGACTGGATCTTCTTCTTCAAGTCTTGATGCCTTGAACTTCCGGCATGGACTAGCTTTTTAGTTGTTTAGCTTTTAGATTACTCTTAGTTTAGTCATTTGATTTTAGATGTTCTTGTGGTGATGACTTCCAGATTTTGGGGATAATAATAATAGTTTTTGAGTTGCTTTTATTAATGAGTTTAAGTCTTCCGCATTACTTTCTGTTGATATACATTGAAATGTTAAGGTTAGATTGGTTGGTTCGCTCACATAGGAGGGTAAATGTGGGTGCCAGTCGCGGCTCGGTTTTGGGTCGTGACAAACTTGGTATCAGAGCATTAGGTTCATTGGTCTCATCACACAAGAACGAGTCTAGTAGAGTCTTAAGGAACGGTAGGGGGACGCCTTTACTTTTCTTTGAGAGGCTATAAGACTTTAGGAAAATTCCATTCTTTCATTCTTCTTTCGTACTACTACTTGAGTCCAATTGGTATCTAGGTGATACAAATTGGTATCTGACCATCTTCACTCTATTTCGCAGATGGTTAGAACTAGAGCAACGACCGCACCAGCAGCGACCCCGGCAAGACAGGATGTGTCAGAGCCAGCCACTAGGGCTGTGGCTCGAGGAAGAGCAGTGGCAAGAGGCCGTGGTAGAGGTCATGGGAGGACGTCCTCTAGAGGAAGAGGACGAGCACCTAGTCCATCTGATGCTAGGGCGGTGACTCCTCCACCGACTGAGGAGGTAGTAAGAGAGGGTGAGGAAGGGGAAAGTGAACAAGAGCAGAATGAGGAATTGCCACCCCAACCTACCCCAGAGATGATCAATCAGGTTCTTGCTTATCTTAGCGGGTTATCTGATCACGATCAGGCACCTCCAGTGGTTTCTGCACCAACACCTCCGTTTTCAGAGATACGACATGCAGCCACTATGGCTCCTCGTATGGATGCCTCATTGGAAATAGGCACATTTCCTCGTCTGACTACGGGGCCTATAATGACAAATGATCAACATGAACTTTTCAGTAAGTTCTTAAAATTGAAACACCCAGTCTTCAAAGGTGTAGAATCTGAGGATGCTTACAATTTCCTGGTTGATTGTCATGAGCTACTACACAAGATGGGTATCGTAGAATAGTTTGGCGTTCAGTTCGTAAGTTATCAGTTTCAAGGAAATGCCAAAATGTGGTGGCGGTCACATGTTGAGTGTCAACCAACAGAGGCGCCGCCTATGACTTGGGCATCATTCTCTAGCTTGTTTATGGAGAAGTATATCCCAAGGACTTTGAGAGATAGAAAAAGGGATGAGTTCTTGAGTCTAGAGCAAGGTAGGATGACGGTTAATGCATATGAGGCTAAATTCCGTGCATTATCCAGGTATGCCACCCAACTTTGTTTCAGTCCACAAGAACGGATTCGCCGTTTTGTGAAGGGGTTGAGATCAGAGTTGCGGATTTCGGCCTTACAGATAGCGGCAACGGCAAAATCCTTCCAAGAGGTGGTAGACTTTGTGATAGAGGTGGAAGGAGTGAAGCCAGACGACTTCACCACGACATCGACATCGAAAAGGTTTCGAAAGGTAGGTGAGTTCAATGGTTCTTATACTAGAGGACAGGGTTTCGGGGGTTACTCAGTTCGACCCATTTAGTCTTCACTACAGACTGTAGTTGGGGGTCCACCTCAGACCGGTCAACACTTCTCCGAGAGACCTATGCTTGAACCCAGAGAATTTTACGGATGTGGGGAGATTGGACACATTAAGAGGTATTGTCCAAAACAGAGTTACAGAACCCCACTAGCTAGAGGTAGAGGTGGTCATGGTAGAGGCCGTTATTCTGGAGGGCGTGGTGACCGAGGTAATGGTGGTCACCAAAACGGCAGAGGTGAAGGGCAAACTGGAGCCCCTACAACGCAACATGGTAGGGGCAACGGACAGACAAGTAATGGGGCCCATTGTTACGCTTTCCCTGGGAGATCTGAAGCGGAGACATCAGATGCTGTCATCACAGGTAATCTTTTGATTTGTGATTGCATGGCTTCTGTATTGTTTGATCCTGGATCCACATTTTCTTATGTATCTTCCTCATTTGCTAATGGTCTAAATTTACATTGTGAATTACTTGACATGCCTATTCGTGTTTCTACTCTGGTGGGTGAGTCTGTGATAGTCGAAAAGGTATATAGGTCTTGTTTGGTGAGTTTTGTGGGGAGCAACACTTATGTAGATTTGGTTATCTTAGAAATGGTTGACTTTGATGTAATTCTGGGTATGACTTGGCTTTCTCTGAATTTTGCGATTTTGGATTGTAATGCTAAAACGGTGACATTATCCAAGCCTGGGACATATCCGTTAGTGTGGGAGGGCGACTACACTTCCAATCCAGTTCGCATCGTGTCCTTTCTTCGTGCTAAGAAGATGGTTAGTAAGGGTTGTCTAGCTTTCTTGGCACATCTCAGGGATGACACTCCTCAAGTACCCTCGATTGAGTCGGTTTTGGTAGTCCGTGAGTTTTTGGATGTGTTCCCTGCAGATCTTCCTGGTATGCCACCAGATAGGGATATTGACTTCTGTATTGATCTTGAACCGGGTACTCGCCCCATTTCTATACCCCTTATAGAATGGCTCCCGCGGAGTTAAGAGAGTTAAAGGCACAACTTCAAGAGTTGTTGAGCAAAGGCTTCATTAGACCAAGTGCATCTCCTTGGGGTGCTCCGGTTTTGTTTGTGAAGAAGAAGGATGGGAGTTTTCGGATGTGCATAGACTATAGACAACTGAACAAGGTAACTATTAAGAACAAGTATCCTCTTCCTCGCATTGATGACTTGTTCGATCAGTTACAAGGTGCTTGTGTCTTCTCAAAAATTGACTTGAGATCCGGTTATCATCAATTGAAAATACGGGCAACGGATGTGCCAAAGACTGCTTTACGGACTAGGTATGGGCATTATGAATTTGTAGTGATGTCCTTTGGTCTTACGAATGCCCCTGCAGCGTTCATGAGCTTGATGAACGGGATATTTAAGTCGTATTTGGATCTCTTTGTGATCGTATTTATAGATGATATACTGGTATATTCTAAAAGTAAGAAGGAACATGAGGAGCATTTGAGAATTGTATTGGAAATGTTGAGGGAGAAAAAGCTTTATGCCAAGTTCTCTAAGTGTGAGTTTTGGCTAGATGCAGTGTCCTTCTTGAGGCACGTGGTTTCTAAGGATGGAGTGATGGTGGATCCTTCTAAGATTGAGACAGTGAAGAATTGGGTAAGACCCACTAATGTGTCAGAAATATGGAGTTTTGTTGGGTTAGCTAGCTACTACCGCCGATTTGTCAAGGATTCTCTTCTATTGCTTCCCAATTGACGAACTTGACTAAGCAGAATGTTCCATTTGTATGGTCGGATGAGTGCGAAGAAAGCTTTTAGAAACTCAAGACTTTGTTGACTACCGCACCTATCCTCACCTTGCCAGTAGAGGGTAAGAACTTTATCGTTTATTGTGATGCATCCTATTTGGGTTTGGGTGCAGTGCTAATGCAAGAGAAGAACGTGATTGCTTATGCTTCAAGACAATTAAAAGTGCATGAACGTAACTATCCAACTCATGACTTGGAATTGGCCGCGGTAGTATTTGCACTAAAGCAATGGAGACACTACTTGTATGGGGTTAAGTGTGAGGTCTATACGGATCATCGTAGCCTACAATATGTCTTTACTCAGAAAGGTTTGAACTTGAGACAAAGGAGATGGATGGAACTGCTGAAGGACTACGACATCACTATCTTGTATCATCCGGGAAAAGCGAATGTTGTGGCGGATGCTTTAAGTAGAAAGGCTGGAAGCATGGGAAGTCTAGCTCATTTGCAAGTTTCTAGACGCCCATTGGCTAGAGAGGTGTAGATTCTGGCTAATGACCTTATGAGGTTAGAAATAAATGAGAAGGGAGGATTGTTAGCTTGTGTAGAGGCAAGATCTTCTTTTCTTGACAAGATCAAGGGAAAACAGTTCGATGATGAGAAACTAGGTCGAATTCGAGATAAAGTGTTGCAAGAAGAGGCTAAAGAAGCAACAATTGATGGCGAAGGTGTTTTGAGGATTAAGGGAAGGGTATGTGTACCCCGCATTGATGATTTGATCACCACTATTCTGACAGAGGCTCATAGTTCCAGATATTCTATACATCCTGGTGCAACCAAGATGTACCGTGACCTAAAACAACATTTTTGGTGGAGCAGAATGAAGCGCGACATTGTTGATTTTGTTGCCAAATGTCCAAATTGTCAACAAGTAAAGTACGAACACCAGAGGCCCGGAGGAACCCTTCAGAGAATGCCCATTCCTGAATGGAAGTGGGAGAGAATTGCAATGGACTTCGTGGTTGGTCTTCCAAAGACATTGGGTAAGTTTGATTCCATTTGGGTGATTGTTGATAGATTAACTAAGTCCGCTCACTTCATTCCTGTCAAGGTGACCTACAATGCAGAGAAGTTAGCAAAAATCTACATCTCAGAAATCGTTCGACTGCATGGAGTTCCACTCTCCATTATATCAGATAGAGGTACGCAGTTTACTTCTAAGTTTTGGAGAACATTGCATGCTGAATTAGGTACTAGGTTGGACCTTAGTACTGCTTTTCACCCTCAGACTGATGGTCAGTCTGAGCGAACGATTCAAGTGTTGGAGGATATGCTTCGTGCATGTGTGATAGAATTTGGTGGCCATTGGGATAACTTCTTACCCTTGGCAGAGTTTTCATACAATAATAGATATCACTCCAGTATTGACATGGCTCCATTTGAAGCATTGTATGGGAGGAGGTGTAGATCTCCCATTGGTTGGTTCGATGCATTTGAGGTTAGACCCTGGGGTACTGACCTCTTGAGGGATTCGTTAGATAAGGTGAAGTGCATCCAAGGAAAGCTTCTAGCGGCGCAAAGTAGGCAAAAGGAGTATGCAGACCGAAAGGTTAGAGACTTGGAGTTCATGGAGGGTGAACAAGTCTTGTTAAAGGTTTCACCCATGAAAGGGGTGATGCGTTTCGGAAAAAGGGGCAAGCTAAGTCCAAGGTATATTGGACCGTTTGAGGTACTTAAGCGAGTAGGGGAGGTGGCTTATGAATTAGCCTTGCCTCCAGGGCTGTCCGGAGTGCATCCGGTATTTCATGTGTCCATGTTGAAAAGATACCATGGGGATGGAAACTACATCATCCGTTGGGATTCAGTTTTGCTTGATGAGAATTTGACTTATGAGGAGGAACCGGTTGCTATTTTAGATAGAGAAGTTCGCAAGTTGAGGTCGAGAGAAATTGCATCCATCAAAGTTCAATGGAAGAATCGACCGGTTGAAGAGGCTACTTGGGAGAAGGAGGCAGATATGCAAGAAAAATACCCACATCTGTTTACAGATTCAGGTACTTCTTTTCGCCCTTGCTCTTCTTCTTTTGATCGTTCGAGGACGAACGATGGGTAAATTGGTATCTATTGTAACGACCTGTTTAATCGTTTTGAGCAGCAGATTTTATTTCTGGAAAAACTGGTCGAGACGACGGACACCACGACGGACCGTCGTGGGCACGACGGACCGTCGAGGGTGTCTCGTTCCAGAACACTTAGAATTCTGAAAATTGAGCATTAAAATCGACTCTCTATAATCTGTGACGGACCTGCAGGACGGGCTGTCACAGCTACGACGTACCGTCGTGAGCTCCTATTGCAAAACACTTCAACTTTTGAGAATTTGGTACAGGGAACGAGTCTCTGATCGTCATGACGGAAGTGCAGGACGGACCGTCACAGGTGTGACGGACCGTCACAGGTGTGACGGACCGTCACAGTCTACTTAGTGAAAAAAATGGAGTTCTGGTCCTTGCGACGACCTTCGTGACGGACCGTCGCAGGCACGACGGCCCGTCACAGGTTGCGCAAGTCCCAGTCTAGGTCGGATTTCTTTACACGTTTTAAAGGACGTTTTGGACTATTCCTTCTTTAATTATAAAGTTAGAGGGTTAATATTAATAAGTCTAATTACTTGGGGGTTAAAAGAGGTAACCCTAAGTTATTCAGTGGGCTATTATTGCCATCTTTATTCTTAATTATATGTTAATTAGGGTAAAAGAAAGAGGGTTGAATAAAGAAATAGAAAGAAAAGAAGAGGGAAGAGAAACGAATTGAGGGAGAATCGATCGAGGAGAAGAGGAACAAGCTTTGGGAAATTCTTGCTTGATCAATTCTTCGGTGGAGGTAGGTTATGGTTTTTACGATATTCGTAGTGAACTCTTAATAGTGAATGATATGTATTGATAGTATTGTAAAACCCTTCTATATGCTTAATTGTATGCTTGCATGATTGTGATTATGAAATTGTGATAAAATAAGCATGCTGAAGCTATTGAATCCTAAATCTTGAAAGAAAACCCTAATTCACTTGTTAATGATGATGCCTTGGTGTAAAAGAAGCTTGATAAATTATATAATGAGATTGATGATGCCTTGGTGTAAAAGAAGGCTTGATAAATTATATAATGAGATTGATGATGCCTTAGAATAAAAGAAGGCTTGATGAATTAGGGGATCGGGTGCCACGTTCCGGTACCAGGATAGAAATAGAGGATCGGGTGCCACGTTCCGGTACCAAGATAGAATGAGGATCGGAGTGTCACGTTTCGACACCAGGATCGAATATGGATCGGGTGCCACGTTCCGGTACCAGGATAGAATGAGGATCAGAGTGTCACGTTCCGGTACCAGGATAGAATAAGGATCGGAGTGTCACGTTCCGACACCAGGATAGTATATGGATCGGGTGCCACGTTCCGGTACCAGGATAGAATGAGGATCGGAGTGTCACGTTCCGACACCAGGATAGTATATGGATCGGGTGCCACGTTCCGGTACCAGGATAGAATGAGGATCGGAGTGTCACGTTCCGACACCAGGATAGAATATGGATCGGGTGCCACGTTCCGGTACCAGGGTAGAATGAGGATCGGAGTGCCACGTTCCGGCACCAGGATAGAATATGGATCGGAGTGTCACGTACTGACACAAGAGGAAGAAAGATAATGAATCTTGAAAGATGAATAATATACTCAATCTAATGAATCTAATTCCCAAAACGAGTATGGTATTGAGGCTTGAGTCCTCATAGATGAACTTGGTAGTACTTATTGATGATTATAGTACTTGTTGTTGCTACATGTTGAGCATTATAGTTGTTTTATAATGTTACTTGATATATATTGTCTTCTATTTTGAGTTGGCCGATGATATCTACTCAGTACCCGTGTTTGTACTGACCCCTACTTGTTTGTTTCTTTCTTTGTTATTTGTGGAGTGCAGCAAACGTTCCGTCATCTTCAACCCAACAATGATTCTAGCCATTCTTCGTCACACCGGATCTTCAGGGTGAGCTAATGCTTCTAGCTTGGACTGGATCTTCTTCTTCAAGTCTTGATGCCTTGAACTTCCGGCATGGACTAGCTTTTTAGTTGTTTAGCTTTTAGATTACTCTTAGTTTGTCATTTGATTTTAGATGTTCTTGTGGTGATGACTTCCAGATTTTGGGGATAATAATAATAGTTTTTGAATTGTTTTTATTAATGAGTTTAAGTCTTCCGCATTACTTTCTGTTGATATACATTGAAATGTTAAGGTTAGATTGGTTGGTTCGCTCACATAGGAGGGTAAATGTGGGTGCCAGTCGCGGCTCGGTTTTGGGTCGTGACACTCTTTGAACGGCTTTCGACTTCTGACAATCGAATATAAGGAGAAGATTTGTATTTGCCGGGATTTTAATATCTTGGTTGCACGTCTGGAGTTGTGGTAGCATTTAGAATTGGATCAAGTGCAATGATTTGTTTCATAGTAAAATCAGAATAATCATCCAACGCTGGTGGTTTTGAAGTTGATGATCCAGGTATGTCAGCGTTGAAAAAACCACCAGTTGACTTTTGAGCTTCATCTACATAAGATAAAAATCTTTAGGTAATAAAAAAATTTTAAATGGAAATACATGTCATCATAATGTTTATATCATACCATCGTTGTCTGAAATGTGAACGTGTTAATCCATTTAAACAAAAGTCTGATCCGTTGGAGCTTAATCAAATTGTGCAACATTTTGAGTGACGTCGTTGACACCAAATTTTGGTTAGATAGTTTTTAAAAATATTACTTTTTGAGTATCTTATTTTAAATATTTCAAAATGTGTTTTGTCATTTTAATGCAATTTGTAGATAATCTTTCTTTTTCTCAAAGTATTATGATTTTTATCGATTGTTATGTTTACATTATTTTGTCACAGCCAGACGTTCAAATATTTATTCATTTTTTATAAAATTATTATTTCTGTTATATTGCATTTCTTACATATAATTGATTACGTTAATCACATTTTTTTTATATTCATTGTTTCTATGTTACATTGTTAATATTGTTTTGATATTTTGTACAGTCCAGAAATTTATAGATAAATGTTTTATCAACCAGCGATTTTATTGGCCAGAATCTTGAGCACTAACTTGGTCCCATTGTATAACAATGGGATCCTACTTAAAAAAAGTTTGTCCAATAGGTCAGGGGGTGGATAATATTTTGAGACTAGGATGAAAACTTTCCAAAATAGAAAAACCCTAAAAGTTTCTCCTCCTATTTTTTGGCTAGGAGGCGGCCACCATCCAACCTTCCATTTTTCATTCTCCTCCGTATCCAAAAAACCATCGAGAATCCCTGGCCTCTTCTTCACTGAAACAGCTAGCCGACCAAACGACCAGAAAACCCGGCCAACACCATCAACAAAATATATCCAAAAACGACCTTAAAAATGCAGCTGGAACAGCCGCTCAACAAGGCAACCACCTAACCCTAACTCGCTTGAAACCATCATTGGTGCTGCCATCTTCTTCCCCTCAACAGCCACAAAAAATCCCTCCTTTGTTTCCTCCTTTTTTCGGCAACGAATAGCCGCGAATCTTAACCAATAACCATCAGACCCACCTACATCCTCCCCTTTCTTCTCCAGCATCAACAAAAAAAAATTAACTATCATCTTAGAACAAAAAAAAATCCATTTCACCACCAAAATCTCATCGTTTTCTCCCTTCCGGTGAAAAGTCGCCGAAAATGATCCAACAATCAGACCACCGCTTGTCCATTTACTCTTCCCCTTAACGATTTTATATTTTTTGCAGGTGAACTATATCAACAAATTTTTGAGCAAACAACAGCAGTAACCAAAATTTCTAAGGAGCAACGAAACCAGTCACAAGAAATAGTGACAACAACAACAAATCTACGACGGTCAGGTCCTCTTTTAGTTTTATTTTGACTGTTATAGTGGTTGTTGGTGATATTATTATTTATTATTACTATTTGTACTTTTGCTTTGTGCATTTAATAGTGAGATGGACTTACTATTTTATTTCCCTTTATTTATGATGATGATTCTTGCTAAATTTTTTTATTTTATTTTTATTCATTTGACTGTTTAAAGTTGTTGGGTTGTTTTTATTATATATCGGGAGGTTATATTTTATTATTTTTATTCTATGAAGTTGTTAATATCCATTTATTAAGATTAACTTTTATTTTTTTAATTTTTCACTGTTTGGTAGCTTTATTAATATGTTTTAGATTTTGGTGATTTTTGGGATTGTTAGATTTTTTTGTTAATTGTTAATTATTTGTTTGTTATTGTAGTTATTTTTTTCTATTAATTCCTATGCCCATTTATGTTTCTTTCGTTTTTTTAAAGTACTTGCTTTGGCTAATTTCTAATTTATTAATGGGTATTGTTAATATTTTCATTAAATTGTTACTTCTATGTTAACATTAAGTATTTTCTAATATATTTATCCCGGTTGTTGTTACTTTATTATTGTTTGAGATTTTTTCGAATTTCACATTTTATTTTTTTGGTCTATTTAAATTACAAGTAAAATGACCAACGACAAAATCTCTCCGTCGATTTTGGAGGCCTCCCCAATGATAAAAGACCAAAATTTTTAGTTAAGTTTATATAATTTGTTTGTTAAATTGTTAAAATTATCAATGAAAGAATTTCTTCGTCGATTTTGGAGGCAACCCCAATGTTAAAAAAATGGAACTTATGTTTCTTGTTAAAATTGACAGATGAAAAAATTATTGTCGATTTTCAAGGTCTCCCATGTTAATAAGAAGGATTTTTATTTTTAAGTTATTATTTCATGTATTCAATTTTATTCATATTTATTTAATAAAAACACTTTTACTAAGTGTGTTTATATGTACCCAAGGCTTGCTTCCTTGAAGCTATTCGAAAGGACTTCGAATTATATTTTTTCAATTCATTATTTTTTATATATCGATGTTAGGCAAACCTTAGGCCGATATTGTTATTTTATTTTATTGTGTATATTGCATGTTTATTATATTTGTACATTATTTTATTCTCCTGCTCAATTTAAAAAAAAAAAACTCAATCGGGAACCACAGTTGTGGATTTCGAAGATGTCTAACCCCTTCCCTTCGGAATAACTTGAACCCCTTACCTAGAATAAAATTGGTTTCGTAGACTCTTTTTTAAGTTAATTAATTAATTGGTTTCTTAGTTTTCCTACAAAATTAGATAGCGACTCCCTTTAATCCCTTCAAACTCATTCTACCCCCTTTTTCCTTTTATCCATTTAAAAATCTTTTAACTAATTTTTTTTAATTGAGTTACCGCAACGTTGCTCCTAATTCAAAGGATGTCAACAGAATGGCGAGTCCGCTAGGGACGTGGAGGTTCTAATCATCATGAGTTTATATTTTCAAATTGAGGAGGTTGTTCTTTTATTATTTTGTTCCTTATATCTTGTATATTTTGTCGATTATTTTTTCATATTGTACTCATTATTTATTGTTTATTGTCATTACATGCACAACACTTATTCCATCAAACAACACCTAATTTTGCTTCTTTTTTTACTTAAAGGACAATTATGCGGGTTCGTTATCGTTCGTTAACCAAATATTTCTCGGGGCACCCTGACGAATGTAGTTGGCGATTGATAGTCAACGGTCGTTAACTATCTCAATCTAAGTAGTCTGCCTGGGTCACCTATCCACAATTTACAAAGTCCACTCTTAGTCATCTAGTGTAGATCGAAGACAAAACCTCATATTAAGCATGACACAAAACTCGAGACACATTTGTATAAGACATGTATTCATTATTTGTATGTTATGTGATATACTTGTTATACGTGAATATGTTGTATAACATTATATTATTTTAAAATCACTATTGCTAACCTAGTTTTTAGAATATTTGTAATTCAAGTCTAGTTTTTATTCAAGTTATAATTTTTTGGAACTACGTTTGACCTGATTTCTGTTTTAACGGGATACGTAGACGCCATAAGGGATCGGTCATGTTCACCATAAGCTTTCCAAATTTTTAAAACAAAAACTGGGGTAAAATTTTTTAGGAGGTCTCAAAAAATTTTACAAAGTATATAATTGTTACAATATTAAATACCGGAGGTTGTTGAAGTTGAAACAGGGGCAATTTTATTTTTAGAAATGCTCTAAAAAAATTCACCAAGGTTGTGTACATAGACTCCAGAATTTATGAGGTTTCACTCCTAGTTGTTTTGTATATTTTGCATTAACGTTTTGTACATGATGTCACATTCATTGTTTATCTTTAATTTTTATTTATCTTCCATTCCATTAAAAATATTGTTTTAATTGACATTTTTTTAGTTGAGTTGTCTACCCTTCAATGTGACTTATTCATTTTTTACTTCTGTTATTTTTTATTTAATTAATAAAAATATTTTTTGTTAAATTTGGGTAGTCCGCCCTTCAATGTGACTCATTAATTTCTTATTATATTTTTGTTACTTTTTTGTCAAATTTGGGTAGTCCGCCCCTTCAATGTGACTCATTGATTTTTATTCTTATTATTTTTCCTTGAAAAAACTCATTTGTTGTATATAGATGTTAAGTCATATCTGGAAGAACTACGCAAACTTGACTCTCAAAAATGAGATACGTAGGCAACCCTTAATGGGTTCGGTATTCTTTATTTAAAAGATTTTATTTATTCTTTTATTGTTTGTATTTTTTAAATCATTTTCTTTTTTACTTAGTTGGTGCCAACACGTAAGACTGGGCAACGAATCGGAATGGGATCACCGGACCGGAACGAACCCATATCGAACCAGAACGGGACGAGTTGACGGGTTCGTTAATTGGTACCAGGATGAATTGGACCAGAATTACCGGGATGGATAGTTAGTTCCGTCCCATCCCACTATATACCGGGATGGAATCAGAACGGACCGGAATGGAACCGGATGGGATAAACGGAATGACACATCTAGTTATCTTAAAAAATGATTTTTTGAATTACGAAAAATATGAATATTTTTTTATTTTTCTAAGTTTAAATTAATAGTTTTTAAATTTATAATGTAATTTTTTAATTAAGTTATTTTAAATATTATTTTTATAAAAATTTTACTTATTAAGTTTGCAAGTTAAGTCAAATTAAGTTTTCAAGATTTAAATCTTTTGAAGTTTATAAGTTATTACTTATTATTTATTAATATGTTATAATTTAAAAGTAATATCTATAACTTGTAATTTAATAAATTAAAATTTGTAATTTTAAAAAATTAAATAAAAATAAGGATAAAATAATTACACAAATAAAAATGTTAATTTAATTTATTTAAATTTATATTATAAATTATAATTTCAATTACAACTACTAGTAGAATCCATAGTTTACGCATCACCTTCTAGATAGTAGTCGGGTTACTTGGATAGTATTTATTATTTAATACAAAATATAAATTATAATTTATAAATATATAATATAAATTAATTAAAAAATATATAATATAAATTAATTAATGAATATTAGTTAATCAAAACCGAACCGGAATAAATCGGGATAAACGTATCGGTACCACACCTCGATTGTGTTCTGTTCTGTGTCCCAATTCGGGATGTCCCGTAGGCTATCGAACCGGAATGGTACCGGACCGGTACCGGTAAATCCTGTTCCGTTGCGCAGTCGTACCAACACAATTCAAGTGTGCATGTAAAAAATAATTGGTACAATTGAGAAGATTGACTTTCCATTAAACCATAGATTATTTTGGTACCTCCTATTCATACTTTTGTTACACGTGAATATATTATCTTGCATACATTAATGATTAGAATAAAATCAGATTCATTGTTTCATATGCATTGTGTGTTGAGTTTTGAATTTAATTCAATTGTTTTGCATTGTTGATCTATAACTTGACCTAAATGTTATTGAAACGAAATTCTGAGTACTGTTTGATTTCAAAAAAAAAAATGATTGTAGGCCTTCTTTGACTCGTTTGATCCTTTCAAAGCCTATCAAATGACGTTAATCCTTAGATGTCACCACTTTGAGTCTTAAGCCTTTTCTTTGAAAAACTACATTTTAGTCTATTTTTTACGCGCTATCCCTCTTTTGACCAGACTTTTTTGACGCACCAAAAAATGCAAGTTATAAGAGAAGCTTTAAAGTTCAAATTTGTCAAAGACAAAAATTATCAAAGTCCCTAAATGACAAGAAAACAAAAATGTCTTCAAAAGTAAGAAAAAAAAAAGAAATGTTCAAAATTTCCCACAAATTTAAGCAAGTAGAATTTCAAGTAAAGAAGAAAAACACTCCAAACAAAAGGAGAAAATTCAAAAGGGGAGATTCACATATTCTCGCAATAGTGGAGATTCACATGAAGGTCAAGCCTTTGGTATCACAATTGCATGCATTGAACATTTTTTCTGAGTGTGAATGTGATTTTTCATATGTTCCCAAATCAAAACACTTTAAATGTGAGCAAATTGAATTTTTTTTTCTTGTGAGGCTACTTGAAATATGATGTTATGTCTAGTTCAAAGACTTTGTTTGTGTCAAGATGGACAGATCTTGTCGTTACTTAAGTACATTTGAGGTACCACTTGAATCCGTAGGAATTATCTTGAAATCGATCTCAGTTGAAAGATAAAGAATTCCATGAAATTTTTGTACAATACTTTTATTGGTGCTAACCAAGTTAAAATACCTTTCATTGTTCATAAAATAAAAATGGTTTGAAACCCATTTTATAATTTTTTTCCATACCAACTTTGTGGATCGTTTCAGAGTTTAAAATGCATTTTCGGTAGTCATACCCTTCAAAATAACATCTTTTTATTTTTTTGATAGTCATACCTTCAAAATGACATATTTTAAATTTGGGTCGTCATACCTTTCAAACTGATATCATTATAAATTTATACCTCATATTTGTCCATACCAACTTTGTGGACCGTTTCGTTGTTGATATTTGTCCAAATAACTTTGTGGACATTTTGAAAGTTCAAATTGTATTTTTGGTAGTCATACCCTTCAAAATGACATCTTTTTATTTTTCGGTAGTCATACCCTTCAAAATGACATCTTTTAAATTTGGGTTGTCATACCTTTCAAACTGACACTATTTTAAATTTATGCCTCATATTTGTCCGAAGTAACTTTGTGAACTATTTCATAGTCAAAATTAGATTTTTGGATTGTCATGTATCTTTTTGTTTTTGGGTCGAAATATCCTTCAAAATGACATATTTTTAAATTTGGGTCGTCATACCTTTCCAAATGATATCTTTCTTTTCAAAAAAAAATAAATTATTTGTTATCTCAAATAAAATAATTCTTTTCAAATTAGTTTGTCATGTTAATTCAGTGTAACACTTCTTATTTTGTTATCCAATTCCAAATTGTTATTTAAAAAAATTATAATGATATTAAGTTCAAATTGCCCCATCAGTTAATTACCTTGTTTATATGAGGCCCTGGTTGCATATTTTGTGTCATTTTTATGTTATATTTGCTACTAACATTGTTATTGCAGATTTTATGATACATCATTCATATTAAGTTAAAGATTGAATTGTCATCTCCCTTTAAATGACACGTTAAGTTCAACATTGCGTTGTCATCTCCCTTCAAATGACACGTTAAGTTTAAGATTGGGTTGTTAACTCCATTCAAGTGACATGTTATTTTCAAGTTGGGTCGTCCACCTATCAAAGACACACGTTGGGTTTTCACCTCGTTCAAAGTGACATGTTATGTTCAAATTGGATCGTCCACCTTTCAATGAGACATGTTGGGTTGTCACCTCGTTCAAAGTGATATATTATGCTCAAATTGGGTTGTCCTCCTTTGAAAGAGACACATTGGGTTGTCACCTCATTCAAAGTGAAACGTTTGCTCAAATTGGGTCGTCGACCTTTCAAAGAGACATATTGGGTTGTCACCTCATTCAAAGTGACACGTTATGTTCAGATTGGATTGTCCGTCTTTCAAAGAGACACATTGGGTTGTCACCTCATTCAAAGTGACATGTCATATTCAAGATTGAGTTGTCATCTCCCTTCAAATGACACGTTAATTTCAAGATTGAATTGTCATCTCCCTTCAAATGGCACGTTAGTTCAAGATTGGGTTGTCATCTCCCTTCAAATGACATGTTAAGTTCAAGTTGTGTTGTCCGCCTTTCAAAGAGACACGTTGAATTGTCACCTCGTTCAAAGTGACACGTTATGTTCAAATTAGGTCGTCCGCCTTTCAAATAGACACATTGGATTGTGACCTCGTTCAAAGTGACATGTTATTCGCATCATCCTCCTTTCAAAAAGGTACACCACCTTCATTGTGCAATTTTTCAAGTAACATCGAAGGTATGTGAATGTTCTTAGCTTACAATTAATCTCTTTCTTTTGTTATTATTTTCAGCTCAGGCGACGAATGTAGAGTCTTGCTCAAAAAGCTTTACTAACGTGTCAATTGTTTTGTTCAAATTTTATCAAATCAAATTTGAATTCGTCAACTTTGTTTGACCAAGATCTCTTTCATCGATCCTAATCAAACAAAGGTGACAGTTGTTGATACCAAATTTTGGTCTAATAGTTTTTAAAATTAATACTTTTAGATTATTTTATTTTAAATAGCTCAAAATGCGTTTTGTCATTTTAATGCAATTTGTAGATAATCGTTCTTTTTCTCAAAATATTATGATTTTTATCGGTTGTTATGTTTACATTATTTTCTCACAGCCAGACGTTAAAATATTTATTTATTTTTTATAAAATCATTATTTCTATTAAATTATATTTTTTACATGTAATTGATTATGTTCATCACATTTTTTATATTCATTTTTTCTCTATTACGTTGTTAATATTCGTTTTGATATTTTGAACAGTCCAGAAGTTCATACATAAATGTTTTATCAACTAGCGATTTTATGGGCAACAGTCTTGAGCCCATAACTTGGGTCCATTGTATAACAACGGGATCCTATTTAAAAAAAAGTTTGTCCATTAGATTAGGGGGTGAATAATATTTTGAGACTAGGGGATGAAAATTTTCCAAAATAGAAAAACCCTAAAAGTTTCTCCTCGTATTTTTTGTCTATGAGGCAGCCACCATCCAACCTTCCATTTTTGTTTCTCCTCCATATCCAAAAAATCATCGGGAGTCCCTGGCCTTTCTTCACTGAAACAGTCAGCCGACCAAACGACCAGAAAATTCGGCCAACACCATCAACAGAATAGATCCAAAAACGACCTCCAAAATGCAGCTGGAACAGCCGTTCAACAAGGCAACCACCTACCCCAAGCTCGCCTGTAACCAACATTGATGCTGCCATCTTCTACCCAACTCAACAGCCACCGAAAATCCCCCCTTTGTTTCTTCCTTTTTCCGGCGACTAACAGTCGCGAATCTTAACCAATAACCACCAGACCCACCTCCATCCTCCCCTTTCTTCTCCAACATCAACAAAAAAATTTGACCACCATCTTCTCATACCAAACAAACCAGATCCATTTCATCACCAAAATCCCATCATTTTCTCTTTTCTCGGTGAAAAGTCGCCGGAAACGACCCCACAACCAGACCATCGCCAGTCCCTTTTTCTATTTCCCTTAACGATTCTATATTTCATGTAGGTGAACTATAATCAATGAATTTGTAAGCAAACAAAAGCAGCAACCAAAATTTCTAAGGATCAATGAAACCAGTCACGAGCAATTTATTTTGATTGTTATAGTGGTTGTTGGTGATATTATTATTATTATTACTATTTATTTTTATTTTCATAGACAATTGTGATTATTTTATGTACTTTTGCTTTGTGCATTAATTAGTGAGATGAACTTACTATTTTATTTTCCTTTATTTATGATGATGATGATTCTTGCTTTTTTTTATTTTTATTCGTTTGATTGTTTGACGTTGTTGGGTTGTGGTTATTATATATCGGGAGGTTATATGTATGTTTATTCTATTGATTTGTCAATATCCATTTATTAAGACTAATTTTTATTTTTTTAATTTTTCACTGTTTGGTATCTTTATTAATATGTTTTAGGTTTTGGTGGTTTCTGAGATTGTTAGATTTTTTTGTTAATTGTTAATTATTTGTATGTTATTGTAGTTAGTTTTTTCTATTAATTTCTATGCCATTTATGTTTCTTTCATTTTTGTTAAGTACTTGATTTGGCTAATTTTTAATTTATTAATGGGTTTTGTTAATAATTTCATTAAATTGTTACTTCTATGTTAACTTTAAGTATTTCCTAATATATTTACCCCGGTTGTTGTTGCTTTATTATTGTTGGAGATATTTCAAATTTCACATTATATTTTTGTTAGGTCTTTTTAAATTGCAAGTAAAATGACCAATGAAAGAATCTCTCCGTCGATTTTGGAGGCCTACCAAATGTTAAAAAACGAAAATTTTTAGTTTAAGTTCATATAACTTGTTTGTTAAATTTTTTAAAAGGCCAATGAAAAAATTTCTCCGTCGATTTTGGAGGCCTCCCCAATGTTGAAAGATGGAACTTATGTTTACGTTAATGTATTTCTTGTTAAAATTGTCTTATGGAGAAATTACCGTCAAATTTCAACGCCTCCCATGTCAATAAGAAGGGTTTTTATCTTTAAGTTATTATTTCATGTATTCAATTTTATTCATATTTGTTTATTACCAACACTTTTACTACGTGTATTTACAGGTACCCAAGGCTTGCTTCCTTGAAGCTATTCGAAAGGACTTCAAATTTATATTTTTTTAATTCATTATTTTGTATATATCGATGTTAGGCAAACCTTTGACCGATATTGTTATTTTGTTTTATTGTGTATATTGCATGTTTATTATATTTACATTATTTTATTCTCCTGCTCAATTTGTAAAAAATGAATTCAGTTGGGAACCACAGTTGTGGATTTCGAAGGATGCCTAACCCCTTCCCTTCGAAATAACTTGAACCCCTTACCTAGAATCAAATTGATTTCATAGACTCTCTTTTAAGTTAATTAATTAATCGGTTTTCTAGTTTTACTAAAAGATTAGGTGGCGAATCCCTTTAATCTCCTTAAACTCATTTTACCCCCCCCCCCTTTTCCCTTTCACCCGTATTAAAATTCTTTTAACTTGTTCTTTTTAATTGAGTCACCACGACGTTGCTTCTAATTTAAAGGATCACAAGAATTAGTTTAAAGACAACGTCAATAAATTCCAATTTTTTATATGAATTAAATTAACAGAATTCATACATATATGAAAAACAAGGTGTCATACATTTCTATACAACATTTATACGTTATTCATATATGTATGAAAAAAAACACTTTCATACATAATTAATACAACATTTTACATTATTCACATACATATGAAATATTTTATATTAGTCATTTTAAAGTCATACACTGATCATAAACATAAACAAATAACACAAATACTACTACATATTATGATCAAACAACATTCATACACAGAACATACATTGATCCATACATGTTGTTGTGCATCTGTTGTTGGTTGACCTCTTGACAATATAATCTCTTCAATTATCAGCTTAGTCGAGTTATCGACGTAAGTCTTGATTTCAACCATGTGCTTGTCAACCTTATAAATATATAAAAAAAAATATTAATATAATAAAATAAAACATACAATAATAATATTAGTTAATTTAAATGTGATTGGAACTAACATTTAACTTTGAGCTCTTTTAACTCCGTCTTAACCTGTTCATTAAACCGTAATAAGTTTTGATATGTATAATGTAATATCTAAAAACTATTTTAATCGTAAATTTTTATTTATACCTCTGCAATTTCTGCTTTCAACTTTACATATTTTTGTTCAAAATCAATGTCATGCTTTTCCGAGGTTCCTTGCTCTTCAGAATCATGGTGACTGGGAGATTGATTTAAAATGGTTTCATCCGTGACATTTAGCTCTTCTTGAGTAAAAATCATATTTCTGAATTTATGCTGCAGAAAAGAAAAATATGAGAATGTGTAATAATTTATAATTATTTTAATGATATTCAATAAAAAAAATTACCTGATATTCATGTGTTCTGAATATCGTTTTCTTCAAATCATCAAAAAAAAATAACATCATTTGTTGTCTTCTAGTTTAGGATACGCAGTGTGTGATCTGAAGCATGGATAGCAATTGTGTTGTCAAATGATGACAACACTCATGAAACTATACCTGCAAGGCTATATGGAACTGGCTGAACTTGAATGACGAAGGATTTTTTTTCAATTTATGACTGCACACTTTAAGTGTTAATTTAAAATACTCATTCCCCCATGGAAATATGGCATACTATCCAGACTCAACTAAATAAAAATATTATTTAGGAATGATTATTTTTTATAGGTCTGAAGCAGTCAGAAATGACAAAATGAAGTACTGAATTCCGATTTTTAAAGAGTCGTCCTCTTCCCAAAAGTTTTTTCGGTTTAAACTTATGGTAGAAATCTGACTTGGATACTTTGTCCATATTCCCAAAATTTCCTTGGATAAGTATATTTGGAATACACGGATCGGAAACAAAATTAGAAATTGGTCCAGATTTTAGACCGGTTATAGCAACAAATTCTTTTAATTCAAAGTGTAACTCTGTACCATTTACGTTTAAGATGAACGTATCATCTCTGACATTTTCAGTTTCAAGAAGAAAAATATGACGCAACAATTGACATTGAATTTTTATGTTATGTAAATTATAAAAAAAAAAACAAATGGTATTTCTTGTAGAAATTGTTGGAACCTATCTTGAACGAGGAAGGTCAACAGATCAGCGAACATATTCATGTTTGTACATGAAGACAAATGTGTTTGTACCTTCTTCTCCTATAAAATTGGTAAAACTAAATTAAGACCTTTAACAGAATATGTAATTTCATAGAAAAATCATTAATACACTGTCACATTATTGGACAACCAACTCAATTCATACACAAATCATACAACTAATACATCAGTCCATAGATAATTCATACAATATTAATTCATATTAGAATATTTTAAAAAACTAGTATGTGACTTCCAAACTACAAAATAAAACTCATACGGGATCAATAAATCAATTCATACATCAAAGTCAAACACAAATTATACAGTGGTAATGCATATTATAATTGTTAAAATTCTACGATATGCCTATGAAATTCTAAGTGTTCGCATACAAATTGAAAATTCAATTTCTACATAATTAATATATAACTCATAGAATATTCATACATAAAAGCAATTGTCAACTAAAATAAAAAATAAACTCATATACAATACTAAAATATCAATTCATACATAACTCATATAAATTTTATGTAGTATACGATTGCCAAATAAAATCAAAAATTAAACTCACTTACATATAAAATTTTAACCAAATTTAAAATAATTGTTTTACTGACCTTAACAACTTTTTTGGGTTTCTTTGTAGTTAGTATCTCTGAATCATTTTTTGATTATGTTCTTGTTGATCGACCAATTTCAACACTTTTTCATTTTTTTTATTTATTATTTTTTAATTCGTCCACAAAATCATATTCTGACGATGTTCGAATTGTTTTCCCTTCCTCTTCTTCCCTCTTTCCTTTGCCTCTTTTTTTGTTTTTTTCAATCTTCGATTTAACGGAACTAGCCGTCTCTTTTTCCAGTTGATTTTTGCGGTTGAATTTGAGTCAAAATATGGAATGAAGGAACATGAAAGTCATCAAATGATGACTCCTCAACCAATCTTCTACTTTTACGGGGTGTTCCACAAACTTTGTTCAACATTCTATACGAACTTAACAAAAACTAATTTATCAAGGTTTTAAAAAATTGTTGAATCGTGTTGTGCAATAGAAAATGTGGATGTTTGATTTATGGGTTTGGGGATGAAATTGATCTGTGAGGCGTAATGGGGATGGGGATGAATCAGGCGTGATGGGAAGATGATGAGTGAGGCGTGTTTAGGGATTGATGTGTGAGGCGTAATAGGGATGGTGATCAATCAGACGATTGGGGAAGATGATGATTGAGGCGTGTTAGGGAAGTTGAATGTTGTTTGTGTTGGTGTGATGGGGGTAGGTAGTTAATGGGCAATGGTAAAGTAGAGATTTAATTAAAATCATATCCCTAATATTTAATTTTTGTTTTAAAAAGGTAACTCTATAATGTGAAATTTAATTATTAATAATTTATTATTTATTTTAAAAACTGTAAAAGATAATTGTACTATTAATCTATAAAAATTTAAAGAGTTTTATTTTAAAAAGGTAACTGAAAAAATAAAAATAAATATGTAGACATATTAATTAGAATTTAAATAATTACTTATAATTTATTTTTAATTAAATATATTTTTAATTGATATGATATAACTCGATAATAATCTTCTATAAGTAATTTATTTTTAAAGAGTATTTATAACTCGATATATATCGTCTTAAATGTTTATGGGTGTTATTTTAATTTCCTAACAAGACAATTCAACACCAATTCATATAACCTGGCCCAACCCATTTGCTCTTCACGAAAGAAACCCATCAGCAATACAGCGCACAACAAAAGTGATATTGTCTTCTTCACGCAAAAATCTCGCTCAAATCCAAAAATCCAGCAGCAAAACTTGGCGCATCAGTGTCTACCCATACGCCTGTCATCCTTGCGTCTAATCGTCTCTTTTTCCCCCTATTTCCGCAGCCACATGCTGCACAACGTCTTTCTCTATTTTCCTTTGAAAAAAGGGAGATTTTAAATTTTTGCTCAATGGTTTCCCCCCAAATCGAACTCAACTTTTCCTCCATATAAACTACCCTTAACCATCAACCAAGGGAGGAGCTTAGAGGTTTTGGAGTTTGAGTTCCTAAGAGCAATATCCACTTCTACGCTTTTAAAATTTTATATCTAGTTTTCTGAGTCTGAATACCAAAAAGATATCCTCTTAGATGTTCTTGGTTTGTTGTTCGTATTCGAATTTTTTGGTGGAAGAATCGTTGCCCTTCTCAAGCTTGACGTCCCAGCTCGCTGCTCCAAGAGAGGTAACCTCGGCTCCTCTTGTATTTTGTTTCAATGTAGCATATCGTGGTGTGTTCGAGTACTTCACTTTTTCTTACTTGTATGTCTTATGCATTTTTACAACCTTGGAATGTGTTGTTATCTTAGCTTTGGATCTGCTCGGTGGATGCAAGCTTTGCCTAATCGTTAATCTTAATTCATCTAATTTAATATCGTGGACTCTGTAGCTTTAATGTATGTTGTGGTTATTGTTGTGAGTTTAGCCCTTAAATGTTTGTCTCATCGAGTTGGTACTTAGCCTAGCTCGAAAGATTTCTTTTCCGTCTTTTAAATGATATTATGATTCATGTGTTGAGTTGATTTATTGGAGATTTCTAAGACATGTACTCCTCCCCCCTTTTTCCTTTGTTAGAAGTCGGGAAACTTTTTATATCCCATGATTGTCCCATTTGTAGTCTATTGTTGTATTAGGGAGAAAGCTTGTTGTAGTTGTGGCCCCATTTAATTTTGACTAGCATTTATTTGTCACTAGCTACTTCTCAAACTCTATTCTTAGGATTTTCCCCCTTGTCCTTTGAAATTCAAGTTTACTGTTGGAATGTATGTGTCCACTTATATTAGATAGGACATGGTCCCCTTAACAATATTGTACAATAAATAAATCACAAAGACAGAAAGTAAAAGAGATAATAACTTTTACATAGAAACCTACTTGATCAAGGGAGTAAAACCATGACCTATTCTCAACTGGACTTTTCAACAACCAAGTTTCACTAATCTTCAACAAGCAAAAGTAAAAGTCAGTTAAAAAATAAGAGACTAACATTCTAGCCTCTTCACAAAGCAATAGACCCTATTACTTAGTTGAGCACGAGCAGATACAACACTGCTCAGTAAGAACCTAAGTTACCCGTAACTAAATCCCTTAAAATGAAACACCCAAGATTTGAAACGAATCTATCGAGTTCGAAATGAGTCCTACAATTTTAGAACAATTACAAGCTAATATGAGAACAACAAATAACAAGAAGAACTGAAAGCCCTTTGATCAATATCTTGTTGTTTTGATGTTTGCTGGTATGGTTTTCTTTTTTAATGAATGAGTAATGTGTTGTGTTTTGTTTGATATACATCATCAAGATTTTTTGTCCATCAAACAAAAAGACCTAGTCACTTCTGATTGGCGAAGTACACTGCTCCTCACCAACCTCTCTGACGCAGACAGCTTTTACAGTTGTCTTGTACTTTTCATAGTTGGGACTAGTTTCATACTCTGCAAAGGACCAGGTCCCTGCACTGGTGAGAATCATCAAAATATCTTGAGGAGAGCCTCCTGTCAATTTCCCCATTTTTGATGATGACAAACCAACTTGCATTTTTTCCTCACACACATTCATTCATAAGTACATAGAGCATTATATCAGACATAATTCCCCCTTCAACCATGTCATAATTCCCCCTTAAACCATGCTATCGCATGCATCTCCAATCAGACATCATTCCTCCTTAAACCATGCCATAATTCCCCCTTAAACTATGTCATAATTTCCATGCATCTTTAAATGAACGACTACTACAATTTTCCCCCTTTTGACATCATCAAGAAGGAGGGACAATAAACATATGAAAAAAACAACAAATAAGAACAAGAGAATCTAGGGATATGTTCATATATAACATGTGAATGTAAGCAAAAAGAGATGATAAAAATACATAAAAACTGTGCATAAAACAACATCAAGATGCGATCAAATAAATACTGGCCATTGAACATTAAAACTGCATCACACCACTGAAAAGAAAAGAGTACAATGAGAAGGAGAGACATAATAGGACACATTTAGGGGGGAGGGTTAAAGAGTTCGCAAAAGCAGAAGCACTCGCTCATTGGCATCTTCATGATCCTTAATGAGTTGTTTGTTGAGAACTTGAACTTCCTCACTGAGTAAGGCATTCGTAGCTTTTAGGTGATCATTTTCTGTCCTCAATTTTCTTAACTCTGAGCCATAAACCTGACTAGGACCAGGTCCTCTTAAGATCACTTTTTGAAGTTCAGACTTAAGAGTGACCACCTCAACTTCCTTAGCCGCCAAGAGACAGTTAGATCATCCACTTCTCCCTTAAGAACGGACTGTTTGTCGAATACTACTACAACCTGTGAGCACCCTGGTGCGTCCCCTTCAATACACTCGCCATCCCGGAGAGTAGTTTTTGAGAACATCTGTTTGAAAGTACCTAGTACGCCCATCCCTAAGGGCACCTCAAAGTGATGGAACACCCAGTTGAGAAGATAGCCGTATGGGATTCCATTACCATATTTTCCAAGTCATAACACGATGGATGTTCTCAAGCATGATTGCTGGAAGATTGATCTCTTCAAGGTCTCTCAGTTTTTCCATCAGAAAAAGATCAACAGCAGATACAACTGTACATTTCTCCGACCTAGGCACCATGACCTTGTTAACAAACTCGAAAGTCAACTGAAATTCTCCCTTGAGATATTTTTTTGTACCCCAGCCTGCTTAGGTTCACCCTTCTTTGAGGCTAGTTCTGTGAATGCTGTAGAGGGCCTACATCTTTCAATGGAGCGAATTTCAGCAGTAGGCACAATCAGAATGATCCCCAATGTTTCCTTATTAAGACTTATCTCTACCCCTTTAGCGGAGGTAAAAATACTCCCATCATCAAGCAAGTCCATGTTGTAATAAAACTCGCGCACTTCTGGTTCATGAAGATATGGGACTGGAGGCTCAAATAAATGTACCCATTCCTATATAGTAACAGCATCAACAAGGGCTACCATGCCGTGCTCTGTCAGAATATCTTTCGCAAACACTCTACCATTCATAACCTTTTGCAGTTTCATTCTCTCAACCCTTTCATCTCTTGTCATGTCATATTTCATCAGACTTTACCCTGGGTCCAGGTCCCTTTACAGATGAAACTTTAAATTTTCTTTTCTTATGGGTTATCTTCTTTTTGACCTTCTTGACTAGAGGTTACTTTAGATTTTTTTGACCCTCATTAAGTTTCTCCTTTGCACCTCCTGATCCCCCTTCTTCGTTTTGCCACAGATTTGGCAACATCCTCAGACTTTGAATCACTGTCCTCGACGGGGATCGAGTCAACAATGGGGTCCTCTTAAGTTAACCCTTGAATCCTTTGTTGTCTTCTTCTTTGTGTCTGTACAACATTTGCCGCCATAGCACTACCCAACACCTTTTGTGTGGCACTTCGAGTGCCATATTTGCGTTTACCTTCCTTAACATTAGATTTAATCAACTTTCCTTTCCCTTTTCTCTATCTTTCCTCACCACTATCAGTATGAGTGTACGCCATATCGTCTGCGTTTACCAACCCAATTTCTTGTTCTTGACCACTAACAAGAGAATGATTACTTCCCCTCATTCATTGCCTCTTCTATCGTAAAATCACTTTTTCCTCTTCTTCCTCCCCTTGAGATTCAACATCAAAAGACTTGGGAGTGTTATCAAAGATAGGTTGACTTTTAGTGATAACCTGATCTGGGGACCTAAACGCCTCATTCAACAATGAGGGATGGGAGTCATCCCTAAGTGAGGCCAGACTTTGTATCGCCACCAATTCAGCTCGTGTTGTGAGAATGCAAGATTCTGGCCCTTTTCCCTCAGGAAGATCACCTTCAAACAACCTTTCAGTCATTGACGATGACACTAACATCAAAGCACCCTCGATTTTATTAGACCCTTGTTTAGAACTTGGTTTAGCCATAAATTACGCTTCAGATGTGTGAGAATTTTTCTCAATTAACACTAGTGTAGGGGAACACGATTACTCCGTCCATTCTAGGTGGAGCAAATCCAACGTCAACTAGATATACAGGAGATACAAGTCCAACTTGTGTTCTATTTTCACACACAGGGGTTAACGACGACTCGTCAAAACGGGGGTGGAGAAATCAAATGAACTGGGTTTTTCGATTTCGGGAGAGATATAGGCTTGTGAAGAAGAATTATACTTAGACATTTTGAGAAATAGAAGGCAAGAGAAAGAAAAAAATTAATCAGAAAGTAAGACTATAGAATTATTTTTTAAGTTTGTTGAGGAGAAACTGAAATATTTAAAACAAAATGGAATTGGGTCCTAAACAGTGTCGACTCTTCATTTTTTTTAAAAAAAAGGACATTTGAAACTAACGCGTCTAATAAGACGAAGACATGTGGCAATGATGCAGACAGTTGTCAGTGTAGTATTAAATGATACTAACCTTGTAAAGGACCAGGTCCTCCTTATGATTTGTCTGCCCAATTTTTGTGTGGTTACATCATCTCCTCAGCTATTCATACCATGAGTGTATACCTGCAATAAGGTACAAATCGTGAATTCTCAAGTACTTAATGTTAATTAGAACATAGATACATGTCCTCCTAAGCATAGTCAATTTAGAGCTCCTTTAGTAGTCTTGTTCGAGAGTTATGCGAGCTTAACCATTCCAAATATTAGTATATTTTTAAGAAAAGCTTTACTTTTGACTTTGTGAATATATCAACCAATTGATGTTCAGTGTTGGCGAATCTCATCAACACATTCATTTTTTCTACATTGTCTCGTAGGAGTGGTGCCTCACAACAATGTGCTTTGTTCTGTTGTGTTGCACTGGATTCTTGTCCATATTCGTTGCACTAGTTTTCACACAAGAGAGGAATTGTTTTTGTAAATACCCCAAAATACTTCAATTGTTGCTTGATCCATAAGAGTTGAGCACAACAAGCAGCAGCAGCAATATACTCCGCTTCAGCAATAGACAAGGCCACTGAGTTTTGATTCTTTGTTCCCCATAAAATAGTGTTGATCCCAAGAAATGTGCCATTCCTGATGTACTTTTTCTGTCCTCCAAAAAGCCTGCATAGTCTGCATCAGCATAACCTATAAGTTCAAAAGAGTCTAGCGCACATTTCCACACTGAACACTCTATCTGGCCTGCTAGCTGTCAAATATAGAAGTGATCCAGTGATCCCTCTGTACATGGTTTGGTTAACCTCTTTGCCTGCTTCATCTTTATCAATTCTTGCACTTGTGCTCATGGGCATAACCAGAACTTTTGTATCCAGCATCTTAAACTTGTTGAGCAGCTCTTTGATGTATTTCTCTTGACATATTGAAGTACCTTGAGGATTGTTTAATCTGCAATCCTAAAAAGAATGTGTGTTCACCCATCATGCTCATCTCAAACTCGCTACTCATCAACTCAGCAAACTCCTTGCATAGATCATCTGATGTTGCTCCGAAGATTTATATCATTAACATAAACCTGCACAATCAACAATTCTTTTCCTCTAGTTTTCAAAAACAAAGTATTATCTACGTTGCCTCTTTTGAAGTCATTTGTTAACAAGAACTTTGATAGTCTCTCATACCAGGCTCGAGGCGCTTGCTTTAATCCATACAGAGATTTATCCAATTTCAGCACATTATCAAGCAACTCAGAGTCTTCAAAACCTGGAGGTTTCTTAACATACACCTCCTCCTTTAAGTTTCCATTCAAAAAAGCACTCTTCACATCCATCTGGAATAATTTGAACTCTTTGTGTACAGCAAAAGCAATCAGAATTCTAATGGTCTCCATTCATGCAACGGATGCAAAGGTTTCTTCATAATCAATTCCTTCATTTTGATTGTAACCTTGCACCACCAATCTTGATTTATTTCTAACAATGATTCCATTCTCATCCAGTTTGTTTCTGAACACCAATCGAGTCCTATAATAGTTCTGTCAACTGGTCTAGGGACCAGGTGCCAAACTTTACTTCTTTCAAATTGATGAAGATCCTCTTGCATAGAGACTACCCAGTCGGGATCTTTTAACGCTTCTTTGATATTCTTAATTCATATAGGGATATGAATGCTGAAAATGCCACCATGTTGCGTTCCTTTGACCTTGTTTGGATTCCTGACTCCAGCGGAGAGATTAGATTGTCTAGTGGATGAGAAGATTGATGTTTCCACCCAGAAATCTTCCAGTCCAAGGAGATGAGAAGTTTTTACTAAAATGGAAAAAAGAACCAGGTCCTTTTTTCAATTCTTTCACAAGTCTATCATTTCTGACAGATGCATCACATGAACCAGGTCCTTGCTCCCTGTTAGTCTGACGACTTTCTGATTTCACAAGCTTCACATGCCTCTCCTTAGAATCTTTTTATTTATCACACCTTTATTTTACATGTCCATTTCTTCCACAAAGTGTACATAAGAAATTATTAGCCACAGACACATATTTGCTATGAGGATTATATGGTGGTTCTATTATTTTCCTCCATAGACCTCGTTTCCCATTGAAACTTTGAGGAGAGATATTAGAGAGAATCTTGGAAGAGTCAGTCCATTTTAGAGAGTGATCTAAATATTATTTGATTTTCTTAAGATCTTTCCTTAGCTGAGAATTCTTTTCAAGAGAAGCAGCTAACTTAGATTCAGAGATTTTAAGCTTATCCTCCAATTCTTCCTCATAAATGCTAATTTTTCTTTTATCATGTTTAAAGGTACTAGGTTCTTCTTCATCAACATTGTTGTTAGACTCCACTATATCTATTCTTTTACTCATTTTAGAAATATGTGTTAGAAAAGCTGCATTTTCATTTTCAAATAAACTAAATTTTTTAGTCAGCATTAAGTTTTCATTAGACAGCTCATCTACAGAATCAATTATTAACGCAACAAGTTTCCTCAGACTTTCAGTAGAAAGATTTCCCAGATCATCTTTTAATTCAAAGAGAGCTACCTCAGGTGCATCGTCCTCATCATCTGATGTTACCATTAATGAGAAGATTAAGTTGACGATGCTTTCATCATCTTCAGTGTCCATCATAGAAACATATTTGTGCTCCTCAACTTCTTCCCCGGACTCACTTGAATCATCACCTCATACAGCAAAGGCTCTTTTTATCATCTGATTAGCATGTGCTTTACTTCGAAAATTGTCTGGGACCAGGTCCTTCTTACGATATCTCACTTCATGAGATTCTTGTTATTGACTTGGACAATCTCTTATAAAGTGACCTAGCTTACCACATTTGTGGCATAAGTCATTAATTGTAGCCACTCTGCTGGTTGTTCCTTTCTTTTGGAAGCCACCATGCCTTTTGATAATCTTTTGGAACCTCTTTGTCATGTATGCCATCTCAGCTTCTTCTTTAGTCACCTCGCTTTGTGAAGATTCCAAAGCAATGCTCTTTTCTTTCTTTGACTCCTTTCTAGTTGCTCCTTGCTTCCTAATCAACTCATAAGTCTGCAAATTTCCTATAAGCTCATCCATAGGCAAGGTCATTAGATCTTTTGCCTAAGTAATTACATCCACCTTGCTTTCCCAAGATTTTGGAAGAATCTTGAGAATTTTTCAAACTTGCTTGCACATAAGTATAGGTTCTCCTAGACCTCTGAGCTCATTTGTGATGGCAGTGAAACACGAGTTCATTTAAATATAGTTTCATCATCCTTCATCGCAAAGTTTTCATATTAAGTAGTAAGCATGTCCGCCTTTGATTCCTTCATCTTCTTGGTTCTTTCATGAGCAGTTTGAAGACAGTCCTAAATCTCCTTTGCTGATTAAAAATCTGAGAATTTGTTATACTCATCAGCACCAATACCACAGACTAGGACTTTTTTTGCCTTGTAGTTCTTTTCATACTTTTTCCAATCAATCCCAGTAAACTCCTTTCTGGTCTTAACCACAAAAGTGGTGAGACTTCCATTCTTCATCGAAACTTAAGGACAATCCAAGATAACATCCCAGCATTGTGAATCCTTTGCATTAATGTAGTCATGTATTAGATTTTTCACCCACCCATAATAATGACCATTGAAACAAGGTGGTCTTGTGATGATTGTCCTTCCTGCCAAATTTGGTGAAACAGTCATTCCTTCAGGAAGCCCCTCGCCTGCACAGTCTCTGAACTCATCGACGTAGTGTAGGACGAGAGGGGGGTAGGTTTGTAGACTCATAGACGGCCCGTCGGCGGGGTTCCGTCTGTGGGGGGATTTTCCTGCACGTTTTAGTGTTAAGTCATTTAATTAATTAAGTGGTTTATGGCTTAGTTAGGGATTAAGGGATACTAATTAACTAACTTAAACTCCCATATAAATTCTCCAACCCTAATTAACCTTATGATAACTCACAAAGTAAACTCTCTTCCTTCTCTCTTCTTTCTCTCTCTACTTGAACTCACCATTGAAGTCTAGCAAGGATAAGGGTTTGGGGGATGGAAAGGAACAAATTAACCATCAAATTGTCATCAAACATTAAGATACGGGATCTAATTCACCTTTGAGACTCTTTCCTCAAAGGGTTCCTTCAAAATGGATTTCAAAAGTTGAGTTTTCTTATGAGTTTCATCTAATTACGAAATTGAAATTATGAATTGAGTTTTTGATGATTTCTTTAGGTTATATTGAATATATTAACATTTAATTTTAACTTTTTTATGGTAATTGTTGATGGTTTGGTCTAAATGGAACAACATTATCCTCAACCCCTAACCCTAGGTTGTGATCTTGACCTATATTGTATTGTGATCATTCAATTGACTTGGTTATTGATTAGATTACTATTCTATGGTGTTTATGAATAAATTAAGATGAATTATAGGATTATCATGCTAGTTCTTGAGATGTGATTTAGGTTATGAAGTATATTGTGAAATTAGCCTATGTATCTTGTCTTAAGCTATAATCTAGTGTTGAATTGTGTTATAGACTTGCAATTGGCATTGTTATCTTATTGGTTATAATTATGTGATGATGTTACTCCCCTAGTTGGGTTGAGTTATGGGTTGATGGTAAGACCTTGATGATGAACTATGAGGAATACTTCTATCTTTACTTCCAATTGTGATTAATTGTTGTTAAGTCATGATATTATATTGGAGTATGTCTTGTATTAGGATTGATAGAGTGGTATGATGTTGCATTGAAATGTATTGATCATTCGTTGTGAGGTTGATTAAGATGTAAATGCTATAAGGATGGTGATGTATATCAATGTGCCTTATTATGAAATGTTATATAATGTGTTAACCTCACCTCTATGAATTGTGATGAAAGGACTTACACTTATATAATTATTATTGAGTTATTGATGATGATGACTATACAAGGGGTAGATCCTATGACCTAAACTAAGTTATGATTGATAAATAAAGGCTTAAAGACATTTCAAAAAGGGACTCTAGCTTTGCACCAAGTGAACTAGATTGAGGAGTGTCCATTCCCACATAGGGAAGGTAGGAACACTACATTACTCTTGAGATTGGAGACTACAATGCATGGCACATAAAGAGGGTCCCAACTATATCTCCTAGTTCTTGAACTATGTTGCTCTGATAGGAATACTAGCTAGTGGATCCATGTAGTTGCTATGTTTCATGTTTTGGTACTAACTTGGCAAGTAGTTCGCCTTCTTTCGGTGTAGGATTTTATGACATCGGATTCCAGACTAGCTCATGTGGTCAATGTCACTTAGGGAAAGATGTTCCCAAAAGGTAAAATTAATTAAAGGACTTGAACTCTAACTTGGGTAACCTAAGGGGTCTATCTTAGTCTAGGTGGGGTATGAGACTCTACCTAGCATTGCACTAGTTAGTCTTGAGGGTAGTCTTAGGAGGATGTTCTTATATATGTTTATGTTTTGATGATATATGATATGTGCATGATGACCTTGGCACATTGTTGATACTATATGTTGATTAGTTCATTTATGAGTATGCCTTGGGTTAAAATGGTTAACATAAGATGGAATATAAATCTAAATGTTATGTTATGTGAAGATGGACATTGTTTATGGTTTCTTGTTGAGGCTACTTGATTGAGTAAGGTTATGGGGCTTTTCTTGGTCATTGCACTTGTTGATTGATAAGGATTCATGAGTAGTTTTCTTGCTTATTATGATATGATTGACTCTTATTCATTCTTGTGATGTTATTCCGTGATGATAGGGTTGTAGTAAATCATGGTTTCAAGTATGTTGGAATACGTATTACTTGTTGAGTTAGTAATCATGTTTTGTGGGTTATATGACTTTCTTGGATTTGCATTAGGTTTCTAAAACGGTAAAATGACATGTTTTGACTAAAAATTCCTTTTTAGCATGTTTTGCTAGTATATGTGCATAAGGTCTCATACTTAGTATATGTGGAGTATTAACCCTATTTTCTTCCCTTTTCCCAAACATTTTAGGTTCTGGTCGTTGAAGAATTTGGAAAGCGACATTGTTGAAGGCTTGGATTCTTCATTTCATCCAAGTAGGGTAGGTCCTCAACTTCCGAGGGCAGTGCCACTATCTAGCTTACAGACTTGTTAAAGACACTTTCATTTCTTTCCTTTTTAATTGAGTACTATACTTTTGTATAACCTATATGTGGTCTTGTTGGATTGATGTAAGGGCTATGTCCATATTGTGATAATCGTTTAGATGGTATGAGATGAGACAATCTTTGAGACTATTTTTCTATCTTATATATGTATAGTGCAATAAAAGTAGAAGACTATGTAACCTTCCTATACGAAGGGTCTATGTATACTCGATACGACTATATATTATGTGTATGTCGAGGTCTATGCAAACCTCCAAGTAGTTGTAATGAAAGTCTTAAATTTTTCCGCATTTTTCAATCTATGAATGTAATGACATGAGACTAAGAGGCTAGTCTTAGTCCTTGGAAAGGACGACGATGACGGTTACATCTAGGGGGTAAACCCGAATATGACACGAAGGTCCAATCTATGTTTAGTCAAGATTTGAGTGTTTGTTTTGTTACTCTCATCACAATTAAGTGCTAATGATGTTTAATGAGCCTTTATCAGTTTCCCTTTTGGATTGCTGCTTAAATGATGTTTTATTAATGATGATAAGCAAATGTTAATTTATTTATTTTGTTGCTTTGTCTCCCTCATAATTTCTAATCTTATCATTTATTTGTTTTCACATGTACTATCGGTCGAGTTCGACTTGGACTCCGTTTTCCTCTTGTATTGTCGTTGGGTTTCAAAAACCAACCTCCTTTATGTTCGGGTAAGCCTCTTCACATTTAGAGTCAAGGAAACTGGACAACAGGGGTTAAGGATTGATTCTAGACCCCGGAAAGAAGCCCCAAAATGGGCTGTATACATCCCGTATACTGCAGTATACAGTGATATATGAACTAAGAATTTAAATACAGGTTGAAAGCAGATAATAAGGTGTAAAGGAGTCCAATAATGGTTAATATACGTTTATATACACTATTATACAGGTTCTTGACGTCGGTATACAATGATATACACAAGTATACAGAAATTGTATATACTGCATAAAGGCAGTGGAAAATAGGCCAAAGGCCCAGATTTGGCTTAACCTTTTCTTTCTTTGTTTGACCAACTTTTGTTTGTTTTGGTTTAACATAATTAAGTTCCCCAAATGATGAACTATTTTCTTTTATGTTGATTTGATTAATTAAATAAAAATTTCACTTTTGTATTTTATTGATAATCTTTAATCAAAACTTTTATTTATTTAAAATAGTTTTCATGCTTTAATTGATCAAATTAGTGCAAGTTATTATTTTTATAGTTTCTTTGAAATTCTAATCACTTGCATTTTAATTCAAATATTTCAATCAAGGTCCAATTTTCTTAAAAATTAAAAATTCGTTCTTTTAATTATTTTTTAAAGTCAATCAAATATTTTAAATTAATATTATTATGTTTATATCAAATCATTTTTCTAAAACATATATTTAACCTAATTTGTAGGATAACTGCATGTTAGCGGATACTTCAAATGCCTTAAAAAACCTTCTTGAAGCTTAAATAAAAAACTCTTACCCATTTTGTCTAAATTTATTAAGATTTAATCTGTTAAATCTTTTTAAATTAAGTTTTCCTAATTTCTTTAAAAAATTAAGTGGCGACTCTTTTCTAAGTATTTTTCGAATTATTTTGTACTTGGAAACATTTCAAAAATGTGATTTTGCTAAAGTCGGTGAAATTACGACATAACAATAATTACTTACCTAGAGTAGTTAAGGATTGTCTAGTTAAGGTATGAAGGGGGCATAGGAATGGTCACTTCGTATCTTACCTAGATAAGTCTTAAGAATGACTCTAATTAGGGAAAATGTTGATTATGTGGACATGATCTAAGCCTTCGGTAGTCTTAAGGATTATTTAGGTAGTCTTGAAGAGGACAATCATGGACGTTATCTTCTTGATTAACTTAAGTAAGTCTTTTGGTAGCCTTTGGAAGATGAATGCCATATTGTCTATGTGTTGATGTATTATGAGTATGTTTAACTCATTATAGGTGGTCTTAAGGATCATAGGTGTGCCTAGAGACGGTGTATGGGCGGTCTCTCTTTGTCTTACTTAAGTGAGTCTTAGGATAACTTTTAGTGAAGGAATTACATGCTAGGAAGTAGCTAAAGTGAAGTGAATGAACTTCACAGTAACAATGATATACTTTACTGTAAGGTTTGCTAAAAATGTAATAAATTGGCTAAGTGACTTCTTATGTGTTTTTAAGGTGTTAAATGTTATTCTTATGATTATGTTATCATATTTAAATGAAAAGATGCATGTTTCTAATAAAATGTCCATTTACATGATTTTATGCATAATGCCCTACTAGTACAAGTGTTTGTACTAATTCCATACATTTTGTTATCTCTAAAGGTTTAGGTGAAAGGTTAGAAGGATCATGAAGGAGAGATTGGATTCTAGTTCAAGCAAAGTTGAAGTATGTCCTCAACTGACTCGAGAGCATTTATAGATGTCTTTTATTTCAAAATATTGTAATAGACTAAGTATTTCTATATTCGTATTGTGTATGGGTCGTGTCCCAAATTATTCTTGTGTCTAAGATTTGATGAAATTAGACTTAGCATTTCTATGATGTTATATGAAAAGATGTTTTAATATATTCGTGTCAAAAGTTTTAATTCCGCACTACTTTTCATATGTTTATATACGATGACGATATGGAAAGGCTTTTACAAGACCTCCGAGAGGTCAAGCACGCCGGTTGCACTCCGAGAGTGTCATATCTTCTAGGGTGTGGTATTGGGATGTGACAAGCTTGGTATCAGAGCATAGGTTATGAAAGTAGATTTAGGTGCAGGTGCACTAGCAGATGATGGAGCACGTCCCTTCTGCTTCTGCTGGAGGGATGACCGGTTGACATTACTCTTTTGCTGCCCGAACTCGTTGCCAAATGTCTTAGCCCTCTTGTTCTTTAACTCTTCTCTATTCTTCAGCTTATCCTCCTCAACTTGTTGTACATGGATCATAAGCCTTGCTAGGTCCATATCCTTTATCAGCATATTTGTCTTGCCTTCCTTGCTTGACTGATGAGACAACCCAGCAAGAAATAAACTCATCATGCTCCTCATGTCAATGACCATATTCGGAGCATAGCGGGAAAGTTTTGTGAACTTCAGACTGTACTCATGAACACTCATAGAATCCGCACTAAGGCTAAGAAACTCTCGTATCTTTGCCTATCGCAACTCACAGGGAAAGAAGCATCTCATGAGAGCACTCTCAAACACAACCCAACTCAGTATTGGTGCATCCTCAACCCTATTCTTCTTACGTTGGTCCAACCATATTCTACCGACACCCTTCACTAGGTATGCAACTAGTTCTACCCTGTCCGTATCAATAACATGCATCACATTAAATCACCTTTTCAGCTCATCAATGAAATTTTCTGGATCCTCGATGACACTTGAACCTGTGAATCTTGGTGGGTTCATCCTTAAAATCTCACGGATCCTTGAAGTATCACCAACTTCCTGTCGATTATCTCTTTGTCCAACTTGATAGGTCGCAACTTGACTTAACATCCGGATAGCTTCACGTAATTCAGTATGGTTAACTTCTCTTAAGGTTGCACTTCAGGTGCATTAGGTAACTCTTGCGCTTCAACATTTCTCCTAGCTTGACGACCTCTGACTGCTCTTCGTAGAGGAATTATTGTCTTAAAACACGCGCAAGCACGATTTAGAGGGAAACTTTTTAGAGATCAAACTCTAATGCACGAAATGAATATGAAAGAAGTGAAGAAATTCCTAAATGTTGTAGTTTCTTAATTGTGATGTGCCGCGCTTCACAACAATAACTAGGACTCTACAGATACTGCATCATAGACTCCATAGGACTCTTAAACTCTATGCTCTGAAATCAAGTTTTTCACACCCCGAGCCTACACCCTTGGCGGGACTGGCACTAGATGACCATTGTTGGCCCCAACCGAATCCTTGGCCTAGTTTACTTAACTTAGAGGAAGACAATATGCATATTAATAGAGAATAGTAGCACGTAATTGAACTGAATACTAAAATAATTAAGAAAGTATAAAGGTTAAACATTCAACTTGACCAAAAGTGGCAACCAAAGTCTTAACAATAAAATAATGAAAAGACTCAAAGGGCTAGCATCTGACTGTCTAAGCCTCTAAAACAACAGAGATGGATGTTGGGACAAAACCCACAACATACTAATGAACTATCTAGAATGCAATGATAATAGATCCTTCGGAATGCAAGAAGGCTCATCGACTGACTCTGAACTGTTTGCTAGATTAACAGTGCGCTGGAATGTTGATTCTAGTTACCTGTGTCTGGATCATGAGATGTTGCAGGCCAACTGGCATCTGTACATTGAATGTATGAGTATGCGAGTTGGAATGCTAAAACAACATAGGCTTGAAAGAGATTCTGTGAAAAACATTTACCTTGACTCTTCTCAACTCATGAAAACTTAACTTAACTCATTTCATTATTACGCAATTCAAAACAAATGAAATATAAAGAAAAAGGAAAAAATGTTTAAAACATGATGTCAACTCATAATCATAATATCATAAAAGATTATACCATTCTCCCTCTAAAAATGTACTTGTGCAATGCATAATAAATTCACATACCCCCATTCATACTAAGAAAAACCCTTTGAGGAACCATGCAATGGGAGTTTTTCTAACTGATTACCATCACGTAAGAGCTATAGTGATGATACAACGATCTACCTCACGCTGCCAACACATCCTATACCCGGCCAAAGGTATAAGACCTGAATTATTAAGTGGATCCACTAGTCTATTGTGAAAATGATTCATCTAAAAAGTATAACCCATTTCTACCCATGATGCCTACATCGTTTATGGGGGATGACAGTTGTTTGAACTCTTCCCCATATGAGTGCTCAATACTACTCCCAAAAATAATATATTATATTAGCTCTGTATGTTTTAAAATATACTTCTTCTATAATTTGAGATTAGTGCTCAAAGACTTAGCTCAAAAGTTATTTTGTAAACCTCAGTTCCTCTCTTGCTTCATTTAGAAAGCGATTACTCTTTTCTGAAAACCAACCCGAAAGTTCTTTGGAAATCTTAGTTTCCGTTCTTATTTAAATGCTGAAAACATTTTAAATATATTTGCGAATACATAGTCCCCATACAATTCATTGAAGAAAAGAACTTCAATTTCACTTTTTAGTTAACTTAAAACTTAAGTCTTAAATTAAAGTTAAAATATTTGTGAATGACTTTTGAAAAACTTCAACAAAAAATTATGTTAACTTTCCTTATGACTTCTCTTTGATTTTGATTCTTAACTTCTCTTGACTTGACTCTTAACTGATCCTTGGATTGAATTATGGGTTCAAGGATTAAAATTTATGTTTCTCATGATGTTTAGGAATGATTTTAGATAGCTAAACATGAGAAAAGACCAAAATCAATATTTGAGGATGGGTCCGCGACGCGGAGAAGCCTTTAAAATCTGGTTTCAAGAATGAATTTTGAGGCACAACACTTTGTGTTAGCTCCACAACGCGAAGTAGAAATTTTCAAATTTGTGAGGTAGGAGCGTGACGCGCCACTGCTGTCAAATATCGTCCGACGAAATTTCTTCTTCGTTTTTTAGCTCTAAACCCTCTAAACTCCATGTGTTCTTTCCCCAAACGCATAAAACTGATTAAATGTTAAAAGTACATCATATTATACTCAAAATCAACCTAATTTCATGGATTCAATTCACATAAAACCTCAACGATTTCAACAAATCAAGGAATTAATATATCTTTATCAAACCCATCAAGAAATCGATTTCTAAGCTTTCAAGAACATAAATTCGCTAAAATAAATCATGATTGGCGTGTGAGCGAATTAATCCAATGCTATGTGATCTCACATATCTTGTAGGGATTTGTCACGACCCGCATCAATACCCTAGAAGTTTAGGTCATTCTTAGGTTGAGACACGACGTACTTGACCTCTCGGAGGTCTTGTACAAGCCCTTTTGTATTGTTCATCGCATATACATATATGAAAGGTAGTGTGGAATTAAAACTTTTTACAACATTCGAATAGTCTTTCAAAATATCTTTATATAAAACCCATAGGAAATACTAAGTCTCATATCATCAAATCTTAGACAAAAGAGTATTTGGGACACGGACCATACATCAAAATATAGTACTACTAAGTCTATTACAATATTCAAAATAAGAAATCAAAAGACATCTATTCCCTCAAGGCAAATGAGGACATACTTCAAGCTTGCTTGAAAGATCCTATAATCCAAGCTTGGCTCCCAAAAGCACCTTCACTTGTGAATTACTTTAGAAATAGATAAATGGAATTAGTACAAACACATTTATTAAGTATGGCATAATGCATAAAAAACACGATAACACACATTTAATGGAAATATGTTTTTTTTAATTAGAACATTATAGTACAAGAATAAGAACAACATTTAACACCTTAGAAACGCAAAATACATCACATAAGCATTTTATCACTTTTAAGAAATGTTACAGTGAACCATGCTAAGTTACAGTGAATTAATTCAAGCTTCACAGTGAACTAAACCAATGTTACATGAATTACTTCAACATTACAGTGAACCCCTTTCTAGCATGCAATCCTCTCTCTAAAGGTTATCCTAAGACTCACTTAAGTAAGACAAAGAGATACCGCCCATACACCCTCTCTAAGCACACCTAAATGATCCTTAAGACTACCTATAATGAGATAAATACACTTACAATACAGCAACCACACAACATGAGATCCTTTAGACTATCTATAGTAAGATCATTCTCACTTCATATAATAGCATATATATAATATGACATTATCCTCCCAAAGGTTATCAAAAGACTTAATTAAGTAATGCAAGAAGAGAACTCCCATACACCCTCTCCAAGATTACCTAAATAATCCTTAAGACTTCCTAAGTTGAGATTATGTCTACTTAATCAACCAACTTTCCTATCTAGAGTCATTCTTAAGACTTACCTAGGTAAGACATAAAGTGACCATTCCTATGTCCCATTCACTCCTTAACTAGATAACCCTTAAACTAATCTAGGTAAGTACTTATTCATTTACATACTTTCCAACTTAAGTCCTTATCCTCACTAGTTCATTTAAGATTCATTCAACATATAAGGACTTTCAAGTAATGGTATTGGAGAAGACTTAAGCACTCACTCACTAACATTTTCAAAGCCTATTGTGCAATGTCTAGATAGCGTCCCATTCAACCATCTAAACTTCATAGTACTTCTCCAACACTAGTGGTAACCCATATGATGATAATAGGCAATAAACGACATAAACCATGGTGGCAAGGCATGGAATCCAGAGTTGTAACCTACTCCGATGGAGGGTATTCTACATGCCAATGGTAGAACTTGGACACATCCTATGTAGGAACATGGTTAAGGAATATGAAGGTTTTTTTTGTACTCTAGCCTCATCCTTAACAAGAGCTACTTCCCAAACCATACTCACTCGGTGCTAGCCTTTGTTCTTATAGAGTAATTCACATAAAGGATCACATGAAGAGGTTCCATATCTAGTTCATAACCCAATCACCTTCACCTTACCAAAGAGGCCCCTTATGGTTGCCTTGCAATGGCTAAGAGGATAGCTCAATGATTTTGCTATGGATTAATTCATGTCGTTTCATCCAACCAACCTTAAGTCCACGATTCATACAAGAAGGATACCATTACGACTTTCGACTTCTTAACGATATCATAACCTTACAACTAGGTTGAAGGTTCCACATAAAGAACCTTCTTTGCAATATTCAAGGTCACATGTCATTTATACATACAAGACTAAGAGTCTTTAGAATCCTAAGTCAAGAAGTCACATTCTCATTATACATGTATCAAGTAAGGGAAACAAGTCTACCAAGACAAAACACACACATCTTCACAAATACCATATCATTCTAGAAGCACATAGAAATAACCAACATCATCTTTAGGTCACCCTATTCACTACTATACTATCATCAATATAACCATCATACGACTCTCATAACCAAGTAGGAAGAATCATGCATCAACTCTAAGACTACACACATAAGGACATAGTCATAGTCTAACATGATCACCTAACAACATCAATAGAAGAACACATATATTAACCTTAATCACAAGTAGATGGATATGATCATACTTCACATAAATCAACTACACAAATCATCATCATATATCAAATAGTGCCGACAAGTCCATGATCATCATAATACATAAAGTAATGCCGACAAGGCCATATAATTCGTAATTATAACACATAGCACCGCCACCATAAGTGGACCATAACAACCAGAACATAATCCAGGACCTACATTATATAAAACAAAGAGAATTAGGGCAGTGCACCACCAATCCATTCTTACCACTTCAATCCATAGCTAAATCATTCAATACAATACAAAAAGGCTCTTACGTATGGCCATGATCATCAATTCAACACAGAGATCATAATACTCAATGAATCTAAATCCATTAAATATAGATTTATCAATCTAAGAAACCCTATGGATCAATTTGATACGCCCAAACTTACTTCTCAAATAAGAAGTAAAGTGGTCGTATCAAGTAAAGAACCCAACTAATGAGGTTAGGATCGTTCCCACGAGGAAAATAGTTCAGACTTAAATTCAATCTATTATTACTATTATTTAGTCAATTATTTCCTTAGAAAACAGAGACAATAAAAGGGGGGTTTTTATTTCCAAATGAATGAAAATAACTAACAGATTCAAATGTTGGAGTTTAATCAATTAATAAAAGTAACTAGGGTTTACGTATTCCCCTCAGGTTCCTAACTTGATAATTCTAACCATAACTATTCTTTCCTAATATCTTGCATGCAAAGTGATAAGTTATGTATTTCTAAATCCTTGGTCCGACATCTAGAAAATTTCACTCCGCACCTTGGTCCGGCTACGTGTGTTGCTATACTAACCCTTACCTTTACCTCATATTAAGCATTGTATTCGATATTTGACTAAGTTATTACCTCGTACCAGTCAATACTAGTCTATTAGATAGTATACACTAAATCTATGTTGACAACTCTTTTCCTATTATCTGCCTCCTTGGTCCAGCAAGTAGCATTAAGGCGAGTTCTAATGTAGGTCATCCGTTAAAAAGACTTCTAAGCGAAATAATTATCAATACATGCAAGACAATATTCTAGAATTGTTATTTTAGTTAGGTTTTACCTCATTATTCGCATATGGTTCCCACAACCCTAGTTATGGAGTTTAGTTACCCATAGTCATAATCACAATATTCATATATATGATATAAGAATTCATGCACTTACTTCAATGAGAAAGAATAAAATCAAGAAATTTACTTGATTAATCTACAAAATCACTAACAATCAACTCCACCGAAAAGTGTAACAATCCAAAGTCTAATAATCAAAATAATCACTTCACAAAGAATCTAACATAAAAGTGTCAAATAACCAAAAGTCTAACCCCAAAAACATGGTTTTTCGAACTATTTCTAAAAAACAAAAACCTAATAAAAGAAGGACTCTAATTGCTGGAAGTCTGTCAAAATGCGGCTGGGCACGACGGGCCATCGTGGTCACGACGGGACGTCATGAACTCCGTCGTCCCATACTTTACAAATCCTTCTGTTGCTCTCTTCATTACCCTCGACGGCAGGTATAACAGATCGTCACAGGCACAACGGTCCGTCGAGGGTCTTTGTTCCATAACACTTAAACTCTTTGGAATTTGGGTACTGGGACTACTCCTCTGATCATCACGACGAACCAGCAGGACGGACCGTCATGGCTACGACGGTCCGTCATGCACTTCGTAACCCCACACTTGGTAAGACTTCCCCATCTTCCTTCAGCAGCTTCACTACGATGCCACCTACAGACCATCACACTAAACTTAAGGAAAAAGCATTAAAAATACCATGAAACCACTCTATATCAACACCATCAACTTAAATTCGTTGTTTGTCCTCAAGCGACGCACTATGACCCACTACAAAATCTTTGTACAATAGTATCTATGTTTTATCTTTCGCAATCATTTGGCTATCAATCCTGATCAGTCTCATTATATTTATGCATGTTATCACTATTAGGCTTGAATTATGTTGAATCAGACCATGACACAGACTCACCACGCACTGACACCTATCCTCTTCAATTTCTCACCGAGGTGCTATATTTCCGGTATTGCAACTAGAGTCCTCACTTCAAAACAACATCCTCATTTTTCACACAATGATTTCAGTTTGAGTATAAGGATTACTTTTCAACACTCACTCTTAGAACAAATTCACAACTCATTCATACATATTGCCATAAGCTTGCTCTTATTTTCAGTGCTTTAAATTCGCTATACAACTCTTATGATCACGATAGGACTTTCTTAGCTTGTAACATAGGCTCAGGGTTAGGTAGGGTATATTTAGGTATACTTTAGTGAATTTTTTCCCTCCTTGACATATCGGCTAAATATACCACTTTTTATCATTTTATTTCGCCCAGTTTCTCATATTCTTTCACCTTGCTATTTTCCCTTCTTTCTTCATTTGTGTAAGTGTCTCTCTTCTTTTCATGCTTGTATTTATTGTATTTTTTTCTATTTCACTTTTTTTTCAACTGATTTTTGAGTCACTTTACTTTTGTTCTTTCTCTCTCTTTGTCCTTTCAACCCCACTTTCCAGAGCATTCCTCATAATAGCCACCCTCAACTCATGGCTATGCCATGAGTCAAAGTACACAATACCCAAAGTTGGGTCAGGGCCATAAAAAGGTTTTTTACTACATTAGCCACCCTCAACTTATGCTTTTGGCATAAGCTGAGGTACACATGTCCAAGGAGGGACCAGGACCAATACATTATTCCCAGAAAAGATCAGTTGGGGTGAAAAATAAAGGTCGAATTTAAGCTCAAATCATTTGGATCAAAGAAGGATTAATTTCATTTGTTTTTTTTTTATTTAGCTAAAAATGGGCTACATTTAACAAGGGCCTATGATCTTTTCCTAATTGTCTATTACAGCTTACTTTTAGCAGGATTAACCCAGGCAAGTTCTAGCTCAGTACAAATAGTGGACTATTCAAATCTTCCTCACACTCACTTGACATCTCATGACTTTACCAGATTATCAGACACCTAGTTCGAATTTTTAGACTTAGGGTCATGCAGTGGTGTATCTCTATGTCATGCTTAGAGCCACACACTTATCAATTATTATTCCTAGTCATTCATCATTTTCATTTCATGAGGTTATCAATTTAGCCATCATGCTTCAGAGTTAAACTATGTACACAAGATATAGACATGCCGATTCAACAGTAAAAATAATCAGTCTCTTAGGGAAAAAGATTACAGGCAAGAAAACCCCAAAAGAGGATAGTGAATTGGGCTACTCATACTTCACCCTAGCACTCACTTTCCATTTACCCCGCCCCCAACAAAAAGACATGCAATTGTCCCCAATGCATAAAAAAATTGAGATACGAGAGTGGTAGGTGAAGCAAACCTGGGGCGCAAAGCACCGACAATCAACAAGCTAGTGGGTCCGGTTCCCCGGAACCCACTACCTCTGTAATCTGGACACCCTAAGTAGTGTCCTCATCAGCAACAGCACTATCAGCAGTGCCTCCCGCTATCGCCACATCTCTGGAGCTAGATGCCCCAGAAGCTGACTTAAAGGCCCTCATCCGACACGCGTCCTCATCAGCAAGCGAGGCTCTCCTCGTAGCCTCCATCTCAGAGCGCTCCTTCTTCCGTGCACTAGCCTCATCCTCCTCTCGATCCCTACGCCTCTTGGCATGCTCTCGAGGGGGAGGTGGTGGAATCTCAGAAGTGGCGAATAAGGTCGCCATCACTGTGTCCTCAGCAGACTCTGGAGAAGGGCCTCAGACTTAGGCACCCTAGGCTCTAGAATCATATCAATGTCTGCTCGAAGACTCTTGACACAACCTGAAGGGTCAACAAATCCACCTGAGGGGCTGGCCGGGCTAGCACCCACAACTCAAAAGTGTACAAGCGCTGATAAACCTCATCGATCTTCTGCTCTCTGTGCTGGACCATTCTCCGCTCCAAGCGCTCTTCTCTCTCAACAATAGACCTCTGCATCCAAGGCTGGATATGATGCAGAAGTGCAGCCATCTGTGCCTCTAGTTTCTAGACCTAGCAAGCGGGACCAGAGTGGGGAAAGGGGCTGAGCGAGAGGAGCTCGGGGCAGTGTTACTACCCGGGATAGACTCGACCGGGGTAGTGTTAATGGTTTCAGAAGCAGCCTACGTAGCCGTGCAATCCTGTGCTACCGTATCAGCCAGATTTTCACCAAGTGGAGGCAACTCTGGATGGGGCCCTCTGCGTAGAGCCAATTCATTGGCCTCATCCCTGATGAAGCCGATATCAACAGTGCCCATCAGAGTTATGAGCTGATCAATGTGCCAGATAGGCACACCTGCAGACCTGCATAAAGAAAATATCATGCACGGAAAAGGGTAGGTAGTTGTGACCTTAAATGTCCTCTCGTATATGACTACCTGTAAAAGCCGAGCAAAGTCTACCTCAAACCCGGCTATCATCGTCGCCATCAAAACTGCACGATCCCATGTGACAATATTATCAGCGGCTGTGGGGGAAAGGTAGTGGCGGACAATCAACCATAAGAACTTAGCCGTGAAGGTCAGGTTAGCCTTCTTTATGGCTCCCTTCGTCTCGGTTACCCAGTCGGCACCCTCTCCATCAACAGACAAGTGCAAGGTCATCCACCTCTTGGTGGTCTCTCTCAGCTATGGCTCACGCAAGAATTGGCCATCTTTGAGAATTTGCCACCGATAGTCAAACTCGGCGGTGAGAGGGGTCCGGTTGGCATCAACATCCTCGCCGTATAGATACCGGCGGATGGCAGGCAAGGAGATATCAACCTGAATGCCACGTACTTGGACATGCTCAAGTGGGGCCTATTTGGCGGGGACAGCCCGCCTATCAATCTATGATCTGAGAGTAGCCACGTAGGAGGCGTAGAACTCTCATACCAACTCTTAACTATAACAACCCAAAGAACGCGTTGTCCATTCCAGTCGGTGTCTAGTGAAGAGATTGTGGATCTCTGGCATAGTAGGGAGACTTCCCGTAAGGACCCGCTTCTCTAATGTAAGGGTCCGTGTCATGACTCATTTATCATTCAGAAACTTTGCGTCTGAATAAACTTGTAACTGCCCGTCGACACACCACCAGTTGGGCTGGTCAGCAACCGGGGTGAGAGCACGAGTCGGTGAGCCAGGAGTGGATTCAGAACTGTCAGCCTCATTAGATGAGGCAGACTGTGCAGCTGTGGCGGGTGCAGGGACTTCAGCAGATCCGGAGGCTTCCTCCGACCACGAAACTCCTAAGGAGATAGACTCTCCTTCTTCATGAGTAGCTTACCCAGAAGGTGTGCCGGTCAGTGTGCGCTCCTCATCAGACAGGGAGGCAGTGACTACGCCGGACGCCACTTTTTTGGGCGTAACTCTGGCAGCACGTGCAGCTCAGGATGGAGTGGTAGTGCCTGGAGCACGTACTCGGGGTCACGCTCATCATCAGAGCCAATGACAAGGCGGGCAGATGGAGCGACAGACTTTGATCGCCCACGTGCATAAACTCGATCTTGTTTTGGTTCCATAATAGATAGTACATGTAAAGAATCAATATTAGCACGAGAAGGAGCAAACAAGACGAGCAAAAACGAAACAAAATAAATATAAGAGCTAGGTTGTAATGACTTTTCTGTAGTAACAGTGAAATACGACGGACCAGGTGATGGTTCGTCGTGACTACGATGGACCGTCATGGGGTCCGTCATGTCTTACTTGATGTGGAGACCCCTGAAGGAAAGTCTCTGACAGTTATGATGGATAAGAAGGTTGAACCATCGTAATGATGACGGTCTGTCGTGGGACACTTAGAAAAAGTATGGGGACCCTTAGGAGGGAGGTCTCTGACCGTCATGACGGTTTGTGCAGGACGGACCGTCGAGGGTATGACTGTCCGTCGTAGGTGTCCGTCAGAGGACACTTGGAAAAAGTATGGGACCCTTAGAAGACGGGTCTCTGACCTTCATAACTGTTATGCAAGATGGACCGTTGAGGGTATGACGGTCCGTTGTATATGTCCATAAGAGGACACTTAGAAAAAGTGACAGACCCTTAGGAACAGGCCCGCTAAATCATAGTTCAACTCTTTAGTGTGCTCATCACTAGCATCGAACCTCCTCATCATTTTATGCAACATATTCTCAACTCGCGCCATACTACCTCCACCATCCCTAGGAGAAACATCGGTCCCATTCCTATTTTTTCTATTACCATAGTTACCCCTGTTGAAATTGTTGTCGCTGTTGTAATTTTCTTCTCGAACATAATGAACCTCACGATTATAGTTACCATAGATCCGACCTTGGTTCCCTTGACCTTGGCGCCAATTATCCTGATTAGAGCCTTGGGAACTCGGTCGGAAACCCCCCGTCTGCTCATTTACCGCATACGAATCCTCCTCATAATAGTATTCATCATTTGGTGGTGGTGGTTTCGACAAGTAGTTGATTGCATTTATCTTTTCTGCACCCCAGTGACATGTTTTAATACCAACCCAAGCTCAGTTCTCATCTGAGCCATCTCTTAAACGAATCTCATATGTGGCTGGTTTGTGAATGGAGTGCACTGCGAAGGTATTTCTCCCAGTATCTGACTTCCTAGTACTCCAACCTTTATTGTTCCGGGAGATTTTCTCTAACTTTTTAGCAATCTTAGCATAAGGACACTCCCATAAGAACCACCTGCTATAGTATCCAACACCGCTTTATTATTATCATCATGTCCCCGATAGAAGTATTCCTTTAGTGACTCATCATCTATGCGGTGATTGGGGACGCTTCTCAAAAACGAGGTGCATCTATCCCAAGAACTACTAACTGACTCTCCTGGTAGTGCCACAAAGTTGTCCACTCTGTCTTTGTGGTTTAGTTTCTTGGAGATCAGGTAGTAGTGTGCTAAGAAAACGTCCCTTAGTTGGTTCCAAGTGAAAATTGAGTTATAAGGGAGCTCAGTGAACCAAATAGCAGCCTCTCCCGTCAGTGAGAGAGGAAACACTCTTAGCCCTATTACATCCAAGTCCAAGTCAGGTCTCCCTACACAGTTTTTAGACACTGCCCTCACCTTAGCTATATGGGCATGTGGATCCTCAGAAGGTAGCCTGAAAACAAACCTCTGGCGGTGAGCATTTGCATCAGGCTACTAGTTACCACAAAGGTGTGGCCTGGTGGTAGAGGGGGCAACCCAAGTGGCCCATCGGAGTCTGCTATATTGTCATAGCCTCTGTAGTATTCTTGGGGACATGAAGCGGGATTTTGTCCCCTATGTTGGTTTTCACCCGGAGTACGGGTAATATCTGACCATGAACATCAACCGGAGCTGGGATGTTCTGGTTTGGATCATCATCATTAATACCCAAGTTTTGATTCATGTTGCGTAGTGTACGCTCTAATTCGTGATCATAGGAAAACAAGGGTTCTCTTCTTCTCCGTGTATTTGGCATACAAGGAAGATGGTTCTGCAAGAATAAAAAAAATCAAGAAACAAAGTAAAATTAAGAAAATATCGACTAAACTATAGTAATAAGTCTAAAAGCTACTTTCCCCGGCAGCGGCGCCAATATTTGATACGCTTACTTCTCAAATAAAAAGTAAAGCGGTCGTATCAAGTAAAGAACCCAACTAATGAGGTTAGGATCGTTCCCACGAGGAAAATAGTTCAGACTTAACTTCAATCTATTATTACTATTATTTAGTCAATTATTTCCTTAGAAAACAGAGACAATAAAAGGGGGGTTTTTATTTCTAAATGAATGAAAATAACTAACAGATTCAAATGTTGGAGTTTAATCAATTAATAAAAGTAACTAGGGTTTACATGTTCCCTACAGGTTCCTAACTTGATAATTTTAACTATAACAATTCTTTCCTAATATCTTGCATGCAAAGTGATAATTTATGTATTTCTAAATCCTTGGTCCGGCATAAAGAAAATTTCACTCCGCACCTTAGTCCGGCTACGTGTGTTGCTATACTAACCCTTACCTTTACCTCATATTAAGTATTGTATTCGATATTTGACTAAGTTATTACCTCGTACCAATCAATACTAGCCTATTAGATAGTATACACTAAATCTATGTTGATAATTATTTTCCTATTATCTACCTCCTTGGTCCGACAAGTAGCATTAAGACGAGTTCTAACGTTAGCCATCCATTAAAAAGACTTCTAAGCGAAAGAATTATCAATACATGCAAGACACTATTCTAGAATTGTTATTTTAGTTATGTTTTACCTCATTATTCGCCTATGGTTCCTACAACCCTAGTTATGGAGTTTAGTTACCCATAGTCATAATCACAATATTCATATATATGATATAAGAATTCATGCACTTACTTCACCGAGAAAGAATAAAATCCAGAAATTTACTTCATTAATCGACAAAATCACCAACAATCAACTCCAGAGAAAAGTGTAACAATCCAAAGTCTAATAATCAAAATAATCTCTTCACAAAGAATCTAACATAAAAGTGTCTAATAACCAAAAGTTTAACCCCAAAAATGAGGTTTTTCGAACTATTTATAAAAAACAAAAACCTAATAAAAGAAGGACAATAATTGCTGAAAATCTGTCAAAATGCGGTTGGGTCGACGGACATCGCGACGGGTCGTCGTGGTCACGATGGGCCATCATGGACTCCATCGTCCCATACTTTGCAAATTCTTCTGCTGCTCTCTTCATTACCCTCGACAGCAGGTATAACGGATCGTCACAGGCACAACGGTCCGTTGAGGGTCTTTGTTCCATAACACTTAAACTCTTTGGAATTTGGGTACTGGGACTAATTCTCTGATCATCATGACGAACCAGCAGGATGGACCATCATGGCTACGACGGTCCGTCATGCACTTCGTAACCCCACACTTGGTTAGACTTCCCCATCTTCCTTCAGCAGCTTCACTACGATGCCACATACGGACCATTTCTTGCATTTCTTGCTCAAAAACTTCCATTTCTTGCATTTCTTGCTCAAAAACTTCCGTTCATCTTTACACAGATTTCCTGCAAGTAAAGAGAAACTTACATAAAAATTAGTACAAAAAGACTTTTGGACACACACCAAACTTAAGGAAAAAACATTAAAAATACCGTGAAACCACGGTATATCACACTCTTATACAATTCTTACATCATTCAATAGCCCAAAGAAAATTACACTAGAATTCATAAGCATTGAAACGTGATCAAGTCATCCAAAAAGTAGTCAAAAATTAGGGTTCATCAATTACATGGTCTCATATATTAATTAGGTTAAAATCATCTAATTAACATCAATTCAATCAATATATAATGATTCAAAATGTTTTATGCAAGAACCCGTGGATAAATACTAAAATTGGACAAGTTCATCTTTAAAAGACTTCAGAAATTACATTGAAGTTTGGCTCCTTGATGAAAAGAGTTTCAAGGATGAAAAAATATACTTTAACTGATTTTAATCCACGAAAATTGAGAGAAATTGGTGGAGAAATCAACCTTCAAGCTTCAATCTCCCTTCAAGCTTCCATGGAGTTCTAGAGAGTTTCTTAGAGAATTTGGATTTTGATTTTAGAATAATGAATTCATCTTGGTAGTTAAGACTTATAAACCCACTTAAAATACCTACAACACCCTTAGGAAACTGCGCTTTTAATTATTTGGACGTGGGGTGAACTTACCAATTCGCCCTTGCATTTAACAGTGAAGCTGCTAAGTTGCAGGCTTCACCTACGCCTGGCCATCGACGGGCCGTTTGTCCAACGACAGGCCGTCGTGGCTTGCCTTTGTTTGGATCAAAGACTTTTCTTTGGGATATTAATCTCCCTAGGCTAAGTATTGACGCACGCCCACCATCGTCGATTGCCTCAGTCGTTTGGGCTGATCTAGACAGCCTAAGGCTCTTGTGAAGGGTTCTTCCTCAAGGACCTTTAGTTGGTCCTTGGGGACTTTTACCCGGACGTTTCCAACTCAAATATGATTGTATTCGAGTTTATACCTCTTATATAAATTTCATTAAAAATGAACACGTAAAACTCGATGAAATATGCTAAGACACAGAAGGTCATTTCAAGGCAAACCTTTCGAACGTCGTGAACGTTCTTGGATGTTTAACCTCCAAACTTCATGAAATTTGACATACTACCTATTATTATTCATATAAGGACCTCATAAGTTCATAACACACACACACATAAGCACATAAAAACACATGAGGCATATAGGTAACTAGTCGTTGAACGTCTTGGTCGTCCCTTGACGTTTGACTTCCGATTTACTTAATGCTTTAGACACTGCCTCATTACCACATTCTAAACAATTTTATGACCTTAGACCCTCATGAAAAACATGTTAGGCTCTAGAATCACCTAAGTTGTTTTAGAGGTATTATAGATTTACCCTCGACGAAATCCACAAGTTAATCCCGAAGAATCTTGAATGAATCTTGAATGTTCTTGCTTCTTCTTCGCCTTTCTCTTTTCTCCAAGCCCTAGTGTGAAGTTAACTTTTCTAAAACTAACTAAAATCTGACTTTGCCACAATTTAACTCCTAAAAACAAATTAGAATAATTATGTAGGAAAAACTAAATCACCTTTTAAAATTTCGGATTTAGACTTTCATTAATCCAACAACCCAACTTTCAAAGTGCACAACTTACTCATATGAACTCAGAATCGCACAAACTCGGCGGGGAGGGAAAGATCATTCCAACATATCTGGAAATACAGCTAACTCATACTGAGTTATAAGTTATTGACATTTTAAGTTGACGAAAAACTCATTTTCCCTAACTTAAACAATTTTTTAGATTTTTCATTGTCTCCAAAAATGAATATTTTCAGTTCTTAGCTTCTTCTTAGCTATTTCGAATTGCGAGATGTTACATTCTAGAGAATAATCCATTCCCCTTTTACTCATTCTCTCAAATTTACCATATAGCTTCCCTTCTATTTTTCTTCATTCTTCTCTCTGATTGTTCTTCCATATCAACTGTGCTAACATATTCAATCAGTTTATGCACAAACAATGCCCTCACACTCCCCATTAATCTCACATCACAACCATATAAATCTGATAAAACAAATTCCCTGATCTCTTCATCATTACCCATACTGAATTCCTTTACTAATACCTCTTTTTCGTTGTCCCTAAACCGCTCTTAACAGTGAATCCTTTGATTCCACATTTGGAACTTTTGATATGATGTCATTTTGCACTGTGATTTTCTTTGTTTATTTATTTTTGAAAGAGAATTTCTTCCTGGGATTACTTCACATGCAACCTTTACGACTGATTGTTTTAGATCAGTTATAGTTTTGAGGCATGTATGGATTTCGTAGGACAGTAGGGAAAAGTAGTTTTCAGTGACGAGTTTTTCGAGATATGTAATGGATCTTGAGATGTCATTGAGTTTGGATTTAATAGTCGGGTCGGAATGCAGATCAAGCGTCTGACGGATGCGAGAGAGTGTGGATTCAATGAAGTTTTTAGATTCCGAGAAACGAGAGAGAAAGAAACTTGTGGAGATGAATGTAGAGTTTGATTACAAATTAGAGAGAAGAGAAATGAAGAATAACGGGGGAGAAAGTTATATGGAAAATTTGAGAGAATGGGTAAAAGAGGAATGGGTTATCCTCTAGAGGGTCGGACATTCGGTTACAAATAGGGAATTTTTTTTTTAATTTGGGTCAATTTGGAAATTCCGTCAAATAAGATGTAATTTTAGTGAAATTAGTAATGGGAATAAAGTTATTGCATTTTAATGGCGAGGATAAAGTCAAACTATACACCCAAGTTGATGGTTACTTTTGACCTTTTTTTCTTTTCCTTTTCCTTTTTTAAAAAGAAAAATTACTTGGATGAGTGTCTTTTAATAAATAATTACTAGCAATATTTTTATTTATTTATTACCATTTATAGCAATACTATGTTAAATTTGTAATATATATTAAAAATGAATTAACTATGCAATATATATGTATTATAACTATTTTAAAAAATATATTATGCTTGTTTGTATACATTGCATTATAAATGTATTTAAATTTGTGATAAATGTATTATCCATTAATAAAACTTGTATTATATGTGAATAATAAATTTTTCTTTGTAATATGAATTAAAATAATCAAGTGAAAAATATTATTGATATAAATGGTAAATATTTTTATTTACAAAATGTAAGTTCCATTTTTTAAAAGGATAATTGTATAGAATGACAAACGAATAGTATAAAATAAATACAGTAGCTACCATATGATTTATTTGTGTTCCATAGCAAATTGTTTGTCAGTCTCTCTCTCTCTCATATTCTCGCTCGCCACTCTCCTCCTCTCGCTCGCTTATTCCTATCTCTTGTCTCTCTCGCTTTATACAATATAATTGTATAAATTGTGTTTCTAATTGTATAAAGCGAGAGAAAATTGTATAAACGCATGCAATTACACATATCTTCGTCCTATACACTTATGATTATACAATACAAATATTTTCCTGCCCAAGATTTTTTTGTCTTTCTCGTTTTATACAAATTCAAATTGTATATAATTTCTCTCTTTCTCGTTTTGTGCAATTCGATTCAATTGTATATTCCCTGCAGAAGTCTCTTTTTGCCTTTCTCTCTTTCTCGTTTTATACAATTCAATTCTGCATTTCTCGCTTTCTTATTTTATACAATTCAAATTGTATATAATATCTGTCTTTTTCATTTTATACAGTTCGAATCAATTGTATATGTATAACGAATTATACATATATAAGTTTGTTATGGAGCACAATTATGCAAACTTTGTTATAACATACAAATATAAATTTGGATAATTTAGCTAACTAGTCAAAAAAATTAATTTATTTAGTGATAATATTCATACTATAATAATATTAGTCAACATGTCAAAAATGTCATTATTTAAAAATAAATAATTATTCTGATATTATTAATATTTTCTCTCTCATTATTTACATCCTTTTTTTCTCTCTTATAGATTACACAATTTCCTATATTTATGTAATTGGATAGATATTAATGTCATTTTAATTTCTCTCTCTTTTCTTACGCTTATCAATTTATCTCTCTAACTTTCTTCCTAATCAAATTTCAGATTTCTTCTTTCTCTTTTCTTACGCTTCTTTTCAATTTCTCTCTCTAAAATTCTTCCAAATCAATTCCACAGATTTCCGATTCAATATATTAATATTTTCTATTATTCTCAAAAAATATTGTTGCAAGATTTGATTTGATAATTAACATTGATTTGGGTATTATGTTTTTCATATTCCTTATTTATTTACTTACTGATTTTAGTGTTTTTTTAATTTTTTTTTGTTTCGTTGTTGTTCTTAAAACATTTTTTAGGGTTTGAGAATACATAATTCTCTCTTCAATAAACGCTTTCAAGAGAGTTACTAAAGGTATTGGACAAAATAATCAAAGTTCTTCCGATTTTCAATCATTTAATTTTTTTCACTTAAGAGTTAAACAACAATGTATGTTTCACTTCTAAATCCAAGGAGGATATACGACGGGGAAAAATGTCTGAATCCGTCGATATGCAAAATCCCACACAAATTCATAACCATGAAGTTGAAGAAGACCAATCTGTTGGAGAAGAGGTATTTTTTTTTTGCATGTTCTGTGTCTTGCATGTTTAGTTTAATTTGTTTAGTATTTTTTAAGTTTCAAAAAAATACATGTTACAATGTGTTTGGAAGTGTATATGGAATTTTTACTATGTTATAGTTAGTATTTATTTTTTTATTTCATATATTTATTGTATTTTGTGTTCTTTTTTTTTGTGTGTGTGTTAATTTTGTCAATGTAACCTTTTTTTTTTGTGTTAGTTATGTCAATGTCATTTTATGAGTTTGATTGTGTATTTACTATTATCGAATAGATTTGTAAGTGTATATGGAATTTTCATTCTGTTATAGTTAGTATTTATTTTTGTATTTTCATAATTTTAATGTTTTTTGTATTCACTGTTATAATTAGCATGTATTTTTGTATTTCATATATTTATTGTATTTTGTGTTTTTTTTTTGTGTAAGTTATGTCAATGTAACACATTTTATGAGTTTGATTGTGTATTTACTATTATCGAATAGATTTGTAAGTGTATATGGAATTTTCATTCTGTTGTAGTTATTATTTATTTTTGTATTTCATAGTTTTAATATTTTTTTGTATTCATAGATTTGGAAGTGTATATTGAATTTTCTTGCTGTTTTAATCAGTATGTGTTTTTGTATGTCATAGTTTTATTGTATTTTGTATCCATAGATTTCGAATTGTATTTCATATATTTAATTCATTTTGTATTTTTTTTTTTTTTGTGATAGTTATGTCAATGTACCACAATTATTATTATTTTTGTATTTCATAGTTTTAATGTTTTTTGTATTCACAAATTTGGAAGTATATATTGAATTTTAATACTGTTTTAGTCAGTATGTATTTTTATATTTCATAGGTATATTGTATTTTTGTATCTATAGACTTGGAATTGTATATCATATTTATATATCTAATGTATTTTGTATTTTTTTTTGTGATAGTTATGTCAATGTACCACATATTAGTAACCATATGTGTTTTTTATTTCTCACATTGATATGTATTCAGTAAATTAAGTGCACATTTACATTTTTTATTTGGTGTTTTTTTGTTCGTTGCGATATGTTGTTATAACTGTGTTGATGTTTTATTTATTATGATATTTTGTTGTTGTGTTATTTTAGTATTATTTCATTGTTTTGAATTCAATATGTTAGGGGACTTATTATGCTTGCAAAAAACTACCACATAAAAGTGTTTAGAAAAAAAAAATTAAGAAAATTGGATATTGAATTTTATTAAAATAATGGTGATGTGTATTTTTAAAAACACGGTGAAAGAAAAAGAAAGATACGGGGTCCCTGAAAACGGTCTTTTAACCAACGCTCACCCGCGCCAACCCGGTAGCCGGGGATGATCGAGCAGAAGTATATTTTGATAAATTGTAACTTATGAATTTTTTAGTATTTGTTTATTTTTAAAATAATTTACTTCCTTAATTTTCTCCAATCTATTATATAAAAATTATATTTATTAAATAAATAATTAACAAAAACATAAAAATGCATAACAAAAATAAATTTTTGACATTTTTACTAAATAGTGAAAGTGTTAATAATGAGCCTCTTAAATATTAAAATATTGACATTTTAAAAAAAAATTCTATAAATTTTATATTTGCTATACGTTAAAGTTGCTCTTCTTTTAAGTGTCTCTTAGGAAAGCCTTATTTTGGGCCCAAATTTCCCCACCCCCTTCCTATGTAAACGGGTTAGAAAATCTGACCCGGAAATACCGAAGCAAGCAACACTCCAAATACACTATTTCTGCAGAAATGGCTTGTCACTCAAGTTAAAAACAAGTAGAACAAATCGATTCTCAGTCAGTTCTTAGCTATCCCGGACTCTCAAAGCTGTGACGAATCAGATCGAAGATGTTTCTCACTAGGTAAGCTGCATTGTTGGCCTTAATCTAGGGTTTGTTCTCTATACAGTTATGTTCCTTTTTGGTTTTCAAATCTTTGAGGATCTTACTTCTCGGTGTTTTGGACATTTGGGTCTTTGAAGAACTGAGTATGATAGAGGTGTCAACACTTTCTCCCCCGAAGGAAGGTTGTTTCAAGTTGAATATGCTATTGAAGCCATTAAGGTAATTTTATAGCTGGATTTGTCATCTGGAGTTATATGATGTAAATGGTTTATTTAGGTTAATGTTTTTGTTGTTTTTCTGGGTTATTAAAGTTGGGTTCAACGGCAATTGGGATAAAGACCAAGGAAGGAGTTGTTCTTGCTGTTGAGAAGCGAATTACCTCTCCACTTCTGGTTTGTGCTCTTTGTTTAACTTTAATATGAGTTTCTGATTTTCAGTTATTATCATGGTAACTGGGTTATGTGTATCGGACAACTCATTGTGTTATGAACTTTTTTAGTCCTTCATGGACTACAATGAGGTTGATATGAGACAATTTGCCAAAGGCAAGGGTGAACGGACCAAATATAAAACACTAGGTGGTATTTTTCCATCTGTCCTAGCTTTGGTGGACATAATTATTTGGTATATGTTGCTGGTAGGAGGTGACAGGTGTCTTATGTCGAAGTGTGTGAGAGCGGTCATGGACACCACAATCGTCAAAAAGAAAGAGAAGGAAGGGTGAAAGGAACAAAACTGTAGTGGAGAAATAAATTGAATAATTTTGGGTTGTGCAGGGGCAAATTTGGACCTTTTCCCACTTTTTTTTTATAAGAACAATTCGAGTATTTTGAAATTTAGGGATTATAGGAGCTCTTTGATGTAACGTGAAGTAATGCATGTTTAGGATCTTTATTGCTGTGAGAGAATTTATGTTGCTGAAGATCTCTTGTTTGAGAGGCTAATGCATAGTAAGTTATATCCTTTTGATTCTTTGTAAATTGATCAATCGCAACAAATAAGTGTGGCCTTGAATTTGAATTGAAGTTGATACTCAGTTGGTGCATTTATCATTTATGGTCATTTTCTCTGTGCTATTATCTATACAATAGCTAATATGGGAGATAGGGGGGTCAAAGCCTTCTTTTGGTTGAGAGGTGGCATCCTGTAGGTATAAACTTGAATTCTCTACTTTCTTGTGACATGATACGCTTTAAAGAACTAAACCACACTATCTAGTGCTAGGTAGAATGTTAGGAAGTGCCTTAACATACTAATAGCTAAAAAAAGGTAGTGTTGAAGTTAATACAAGAAAAGGCTGAGCTTTTTCACGATCAGGAGTTCTGAAATTAAAGAACTACTTTTCTATTTGTTGCCTCTTGCACTTCTTTATGGCTTTTCTTGGTTATGACTTTTTGTGAGTTAATTACTGGATCCCAAATAGGATACATACTTTTTCTCAAAATACAAGAAATACTTTTTATTTTGCTAATCTCTCTGTTTGTCTGTATTTTTATCATTCGTGACTCAAATTTGATATTCTTAATCTTACAGGAGCCAAGCAGTGTGGAGAAAATTATGGAAATTGATGAGCATATTGGATGTGCAATGAGTGGACTGATAGCTGATGCAAGGACTCTGGTTGAACATGCACGAGTTGAAACTCAGGTATTGTGAGCTAAGGGTTCAACTTTGAATCATACTATGCATTTGAAAATTCACTGTGTAAGCCTGCTTATCTATTCCCTCTTTTTCAATAGAATCACAGATTCTCTTACGGCGAGCCCATGACTGTTGAGTCCACAACACAAGCTCTGTGTGATTTGGCGCTGCGATTTGGTGAGGGTGATGAAGAGTCTATGGTTAGCACCTTTTCTTTGACTTAGCAGTTTCTCTATGCTACTTGGGCACAAGCATCCTTCATGCAAAAAACATTCAAAATCTCAATTCATTACTGTCTAATTTTGACCAAAACTATGTGTGGTTAAATATTTTGATTAAAATCTCAGGATCTCAAATATAGTTAGACCATTAGATTTTCTTGTTCGTGTTGCTACTTGAGTGGGGAAAAATTGTACTTCATTGACTGAATTGAGCTGTTTCATTTTATGTGGCTGGTATTTATCTATAATCTGAGTGGATGTCCTGGTTAATAATGGTTTTTTTCTGTGTGGATCTGGCTCATTGCATAGAAGATTTTTGTTGTGCTAACCTAGTGTGTTCTGTTTTGTTTTTCTTCTATTGAAAAATCTTTTAAACAGTAATGACGTGAGCTAATATCTAAAATCCTATTAAAGGAGCAAACACACTATCTAGAACTAAATTGACTCAACTCATCAACATGAATGGATTGACGTTCCTTGTTTTTCCTATTTCAACTAGTGGAATATTCAAGTCTCACCTAAATGCATTATCTTTGGTATCTTGCAGTCCAGACCTTTTGGAGTATCACTTCTCATTGCTGGTCATGATGAGAATGGTCCTAGCTTGTAAGTATTTGTCCCACGTGATTGTTGGAAAATATGGCTGTATACTATATCTTCTCTGTTTGTTTGATCATATCCCGTGTAGCTGCATGCTATCATCTACCAGTTTATTCATCTTGTTCTTTTTTTGATTGTTATCATGTTCTGAATTTTCTTTAAAATGCAAGCGAATATATAACTTTTTTTTCTCCTGTACCTTCGATTTTGAGGAACATGGCCATGAAAATTGGGTCCGCCAGCTTAATAGCCAAATACAATTAAGCCTCCTATTTATGACCTTATATTCCTTGCTTCTCAAGTTTGAAAAAATATCCGAGTTGTTCCACTGCTTCGTCTTTACAGAGTCCTATAGTCCACTTAATTTCATGTAGTTTCTTATCTTTGTAGGGTAGATTTCAAATAGACCCTTGGCTCAAGCAAAGCGTTTCACCAAAACTGGTTCTTTGTCAAAAAAAGAACGCCTCTTTTCCAAAACAAGTTTGAATAATAGAGTAGAAAAGAGCTATGATGGAAATATAGACCTCTATCTTTATTCCTTAGGAGTAGATAATCGCTTAAAAGTCTCTGCCATCATACTACGAAAGATGACCAACTGCTCCTCATTCTGAAACTCGAGTTAGCTATCACCAAATAAAAAAAAACCATGCAAAATCCAAGAGTGTAACTACTATGTTGTTTGTACCAGTGCTGTGACGGGCGATCGCCTAATATCGCCAATAGCAAGAGGCAAGGCGAGGCGACCCTTCATCACCTTTTAGCTTTGTGGTGAGGCGATATTCAAAAGGCGATGCCATGGATACAATGGTGACAAAGGCGAGAGGCAAGAAACATGTCGCCTTTTGTATTTTCTTAAAAAACTGACCAATTTAAGTTTTAAAAGTTAGAAGGTAATTTTAGGGTTTTCTTTTGAATTTGCACAGTTGCACTCTTGGACTGCGACTCCAACAAGTCTACTCGACTAGACTTATCCGGTGACTGCCAGACTTTTCCGGGCGACTCCAATGTCCAACTAGTACTAATTTCTTCTTTTCTTCTTCATTTCTTCTTCTTCAGACTTCAGAGTTACTTCTACCTCTACCTCTGTTATTTTCTCTTAGTTCTACCTCTGTCATTTTCTCACTGTTTTTGACTTTTGTTCTTTTTTTTTTCCAAATTCAAGTTCTAGACTTTTAGTATGAACTACCTATTTTCAGTTTTTGAATTGAAATATTGGGTATATGTAATGAGAATTTGATTATTGATATATGCAATTTAGTATTTTAATCTTTAGATATTAATTGGTGCCGACTTTAAAAGATGTGAGTGCCTCGCCGCTTGCCTCGCCTTGTGGCAAGGCAGACCCTTTCGCTGTACGAAACATTGGTTTCTACCCCCAAAACCAAGATCCATGCACATCATCATAGCTCCTCGAAGTTGTCTCAGTGTGGCCATTGAAATCTCATCATGAGAATATCTCCTTGGTGTGAGGGATACCTTGTATTATCTCATCCAAATTCTCCCAAAGTGCTTTTTGACCTTATTGTTCAAGTCCATTTCTTACGCACCAATTATGTTAAAAGTAAGCCCACCAACAACTAGCTTAATAACCATCATCTTGTCATTCACCCTCCTTACATCTACCTCTTGCTCCTGATGTTCCCCTATCTCTTAATGCCTATTTCATTCCTACTTCTCAAGATTCCTGAGTACCACAATTTATACCTATATACATCACTTGCCTTATTTCTCTTTGTAAATCAATGAAATGATATATTGTGCTTGTCCTAGAAGCTAGTGATTTCTTTGTAACATGAGTACATGACTGCTGCTTCATGGTTTGTGCATTAGTAAATTCCCATATTTTTTCTGCTGATACAAAAGTTGGTTGCCTGCTAGTGCAACCCCTTACCAACATGGAATAACTTTCTGTGGACATGTTGCGCTGCAGTTTCTACCCCAGTAATTCTTGCTATTCATAATCTGCATACAAGATTATGATCCGAGCTTCCTCTTTTTCTCTTTCTTTCCTTTTCTCATGTAACCTCCTCGACTAATTAGCTTAAGTTGGTCTTAATTCTTAATTCATTTAGTGAACCTGACTGGGTTTTGAAAGGGGAAAATTTTTTCACTTTGATGTGACATTTCCCTCTTCTTTTCCTTGTCTCAACTTATAATGAGCTTGTGTTACTCTAGGCATGGATGTGACTTGCCTTATTTATATTTATTTCATGGGAAACACAAGACAACTGAAACCAGCAAACAATGATGATACTAAAGTTCTAATGCTTGAAGTAGGTGTATAATTCTCATATTCTGGTATAGCCTTCTAACATGAAAATTGTAACTATTACATTAATGTTATTTCAAGATTTAAGTGGGCTATATATTGTCAATCTACTTTGAAGGAAACATAGTCATACTGAGCTAAACAGCTTTGCTATTTAATATTATGGTATAACCTTCTAACATGATAATTGTAACTATTAATTTATGTTATTTCAAGAATTAAGTGGGCTACTGTATATTGTACATATACTTTGAAGGAAATATAGCCGTACTGAGCTAGTTGGCTGTACAGCCATTAGTTGAAATCCTAATTGCTGTTATCCTTCAAATTCATCCTAGTGGCCATCTGGTACCTTGTTGCCACTAACAACATTAGGCCTTTTTATATGCAGATACTATACTGATCCTTCTGGCACTTTCTGGCAATGCAATGCAAAAGCCATTGGTTCAGGTTCAGAAGGTGCTGACAGCTCTCTTCAGGAGCAATTCAACAAGGTTATATAAGTTTGATTTTTTATTTTCTAGTTAAACTGTCATATCTTTGTACATTGTTCGTTCTTCCGGGATTGGATATTTTTATGATCTTAACCTTCGCTAATCCCAAACCTCCGTCCCCTCGGAATAAAGATAAAAAAATCACTGACAATTTACTATGACTGGAGTAGTAGATCAGCTATTTCTGGACCCAAGTAATTGGTATAATATGGTTTTGAAAGTCGATCTGAAATGAATTATTTGCTGTTCTGCAGGACCTTACCCTCAAGGAGGCTGAAACCATAGCGCTGTCAATTCTGAAGCAAGTGATGGAAGAAAAGGTAATCACCATGACACTGCATCTTCATTATCATTTGTATGCTCTACTTCTGCTATTGATTGAAAATCACATGTCATTCGTTTCCAGGTGACTCCCAATAATGTTGATATTGCGAGGGTATCACCAACTTATCACCTCTACTCCCCTTCTGAGGTGGAAGATGTTATCAGCCGCCTATAAGAAGAAAACGCTCTTGTTATGCTTGTACCCAATTCCTTGTTATGGGCAATGTTTGCTTTCAATTGTTCTAGAATTTGTGAATTGTTTTGCCCCTTCAAGCATGATATATTGTTAGCTTTGAGTTCCATTTTCCTTCAAGGACAAAGCTCAAACCCTTTATGTTGCTTGACAAAATTCGGTACAATGGGATAAGATTATTTGGCTACGGGCTTAAGATTGCAGTAAAACTACGTTTTAATGTTATTTTGTTTCGTAGGGACATGATGGAGTCTTAGTTTGAAACATGGTTGTGGACTTGTGGTAGATAAAATGTTTCATACGTTGGATTTTTTCTTTTTACATTTTGAAGCATTTAATTTTTTCCACAAATGTTGGATCATTTTCTTGAAAGTGCATTTGGATCCAGCTTTTATCCAACAAAATAATAATTTCACTAAATTGGTGTGCCTCTTTTGTGAGGGACTACCACTATATATGATTGTATGAGTGTATATGTTAGTGTTTGAGCTGGGCTTTATTTTAAGATAATTCGCATCATTTGCTAAATGTAATAATAAATAAAATGTAATGGAATTGGTTCTTCGATTTCAACCTTTTGGGTTCTTTTATCGTTACATGAAATACAAATTTATTTCATCATCATCATTCAAATATATCAGAGTTGCATGTAAATTTACCCATAAGAGTTGCATGTAAACATACCCTGGAATATATATATATATATATATATATATATATATATATATATATATATATATATATATATATATATATATGTATGTATATTTTATTTTTTATTTTTTTATTTTTTTATTAAGAAGCCATTTGGATAAGAGGTATCAAGTTGAAGAGGGTTATCAAGCGACATAATGAAAGTTTGAGAGAGGGTAAAGAAATGAGTATAAGGAAGAGTGTATCTATCACCGGTAAGATATGTTTTGAGGCTAAATATGTACGATTAGTTAACAATTAGAACGTAAGGATATGCACAATGGAGTCAAGACACGAGTGATGATGATAGTTGGAGAAGAAGACTCGAGCACTTTCTAGTCATGATGGGGCAGAAATAAACTCTTTACCTGTTTCTAGTTACCTTGGTGATAGATAAACTGATACGGCATATCTAAGAAGAGGTACCATGGCGTATGCATAAATAATTTTGGTTGACGAGACTTGCAATGAACTTAACGAAAGACCAAAGGTTTGGAAACATACCCTGGAATCTAAAGGGTTCAGGTTGAGCAAAATTATAACACAACGTAACTCAGGTAGTACATGTGGAAGTAAAGATTGATGCACAAGACATCTCTAAGAAAAATAGTTTCAACTATTTTTGGTCAATAATCCAAGAAAATGGAGAGATTGACGACACACCTACAACTTACCGATGATACGATCCTAGATAGGAAGATTTGAGTAGAGAATTAGGGTAGAATATACATAGGCAGTCAGACGTTGTATAGTTCCCTTATTATTTATTACCCGTTATTCTTATTATTACTGTCCAACTATCTAAATCTTGATTTTAATACTACTCGTTGTGTCCTGTGCTGTAGTTAGCGTATTTTGTTCATTGCTACTTGTTCTGTTCTTAATTGCTTTTAGTATAGCTTTGCTATTGTATTTGTTTTACAAGATTTTTGATATTCTTTGCTAAAAGCCAAGGGTTTGTCGAAAATGGCCTCTCTATTCACTCGCGAAGCTAACAGAGAATCAAATAGTCACATATCATAGACTGCCACTGAGATTATTTATGTGCCACCTTGGCATCAATATGTTGTTCACTTTTCAATGGAACAACATACAATTTTTTTGGTTTGAAATTCTTAGTAGACACTAGATGTGCAAACAAACAACATAGTGAATTATGATGTCACATTGTACTAGTTTCTACACATGAGCAATCAGTTGAAAGAAAGAACAAGTGATCTCCATCTCTAATGACATCTATCTCATCTATTTCTACATCTTCTGCATTTACAACTTTCTTCAGATTGTACTCCCCAAATCTTCGACCTGCAATTAAACAAAGTTATCAAATTTAAGTGGGATTTCAAATTTTATAGGCGTAAAATTTGACCTATAAGTTTATATGACACATGTCGACATGAAGAGATTGTTAGTATGATATAGATGGATTATATTAAGAGAATAATTAGTTATTACTATTGTTGATAGTGAATCTTTTGTAAAATTATGTGTATTCGGAAGTCTGTAATAGCACGTAATTGCAAATATTTATTAGTTAAAAAACGTGGAGACATGAGATTTAGGATATTCTGGTACCTTGTTATGAGTTATGATTTACTCGTTTAGTAAGATCGTATAAGAGTTTGGAATTTTTAATAGTTTTCACAAAACTCACCTGCCATTCTGAATAGCTCTTCTAGTGTATCGGGTAATATTATTAGCTTCCCATTCTGCTCTTGCAATGAGTTGATGTTGTTTCTCATGTGAATAGTAACTCTCTTCTTGATAGATTTTCCCCCCTTTGCACCAGTTTGACTTCTATTACCTGAATTAGAACAGCAGGGGACCTCATGGATACTTTTGTTTCCTCCACGTCCTGTGTCAAGTTGATCTTCTTCCCACCTTCTTTCTGGTAGACTCGGAGCCATTTCAATATGCCCCTTGGGAACTACAGAATGATCAAGAACTGTCTGGCGTTTATGTCCGCAACTTTCACCTTCATTTTCAACTTGTCTCTTGGTTCTAGCTTCTAAAGTTTGGATATTTATACTAATCAGGTCGCTAGGGTTGGTTGGCGTATCTTGCTTAGAAACATGAGAACTTGGATCACTTTTCTCGTCCATGTTATCAAAGCCTCCAAATCCTTGCAGGTTCTATTTATCAAAAAGAAAAAGGTTAAAAGAAAGTTAAGTGTATATTACGACTTTTCTCATTATAGTTGTGTATCGCGCAATTTGTGATCATATCCTTGTATACATACCTGAACAAGATTTCTCATTATAATCCGTTCATCTTCTTGATTGTCGCGAAGAATGTTCAGAAATGTTTTCCTACTCAGACATAAAATTTGAGAAATTTCAGTTGTTCTAACAGCATATGGTTGTGGCCTTCCAAGTAAAACACCTAGTTCTCCAAATGATTCTCCAGCAACAGCCTTCCCAATGATCTGTTTGTGAACAGATTTCAGAAAATATAAGTTAAGGCTAATGTGTTTGAAAATGATATAATGATCATTGAATGTCTTATACTTACTTGTTCACGTCCATCGATATCTACTAGAAGATCCTGCAATAGTATGCATAACTGATTAATAACACGAACAACAAATTCGATGTGTTCAAGTAATTGTTCCCAACATATTAACTTACCAATGCTCCTGAGACTACTATGTAAAAATCTGTTTGAGACTCATTCTGTAAAATCACATCTTCCTTGGGAGGGTAGTATTCAGCTTCCATTTCAGGAACCTTGAAAGAAGGAAATAAACCATTGAACATACGCTGTACACGTCAAGTGAGAAGGGGATCATAGCAACGTAGAACAAGAAATTACCAGTTGGAAAAGCAGGTCCCTGGAAACGCCTCGGAACAGACTGACATTTTGAACTATTGGTAAAAACAGGTAATGTGCAATGCTTGATCTTATAGCTTTTGGCAGAACATTCATGGTCTCTTTTTGTTGCAATGATTCAGTTTTGAACTTAAGACATATATGAGACAAAACCTGATCTTGTATCCTTGGTGACAACTGATTCCTTTTAGCAAATTCTTGAGCTGCTTCTACATTATCCCTCTGACACAACAAAAATCATGAAGTTCAATATCTCTTACACGATCAGTACGTTTATAAATATGCTTAAGAGAGACGGAGAAAAGAGAGTATACGAAGTTTCTTGTGTAGCCGGTCCAGTGAACTACAAGATTTGTCATATTACCAATGATGTAAGATGTCAATCCCAAGTTGAACAACATGTAAAATATGTCAAAGAGCATTTCCCTTGTGTTCTCAGCGTGTAAATCTCCATAACCAGTTGTTGTTAGTGTCACAATAGACCAATATAATGAAGTTATATATCTATCCCACAGGCTATCTTCTTTGAAATTGGGATTTGCTGCACCAATCCATGTTCTTTTAGTATCAGGATATCTATCTGCAATCACATAGTTAAAACATCCAGCACAATGCACAGCAAACAAAGTTACCTGAAAAAATCAAACAAACAAACAAAAAGAAATGCATTTTCTTAGTGATGAAACACCAAAATTATCGATATATCATCTTAAATGAATCGTGACTTACAGATATCAGTTTTGCATATCGTGTCCAGAAATAGTTAAAACGGATGTCCTTCTCAAGCCTGAATTAGGAAAATACTATAACTTATATATATTGACAGTGTAAATAATTTTTACAATATTGATGTAAAATATGTAATGTGCTTGGGAACCTTGCAAACAGGGCACTGACTCTTCTAAGACGCCAAAGTCTGAGCATACTGAGCAACTTAAATCCAACGCCGCCCTCTTTGTGATCAATAAAAAGGAAATCATGAAATGGTACAGTGGAACAAACATCAAATATGAACCAGGTTGATAAGTACCTGTTAATTAATCATGTAGAAAATTTCATATGTTAGAAATATAAATCTTGGTTCTTCTATAACTTTGAGATAGATAAGAAAAAGAGAGAGAATCTTATATTGTTACATAATTTTACCTTATTGCTATCTTTTTAGGATCATCAACTAGAATATAAGATTCTTTATCAAGATAAGCCATGAAGAAGTTAAGGAAAATGTCAATAGCAAAGAAGCAGTTGACAATGTTGTCAAAGATGACCAAGGCATCTATTTTGTATATCAGAAATGCAAACTCGAAAGGTGTAATCCACGCCGTGTAGATGACAAGTAATAGTAGAAACATCTCCCAAGCCCTACAAAAGATGGACAAAATAGTTAGAGTTGAGAGACGGATTCAAGATTTAATTTCAACAAGTACTTAGTATTTGTTGAACTTCTAGTGGTATGAGACGGAGTTAAAAGGTTTATTAAATTATTACCTGTAACGAAGATCCAAAGGGGAAATGATATATTTTCGAAGCTTTGTTTCATGGTTGGTTTTGGTTCCAAGAGAAGGAAGGAGATCACTAGAGAAGAAACCAGAGAATTTGGCATAAGAAAATGACATTGATGTTCTTTTTGTTGGTGGGGTTTTGAAATTTTGAAGTTTCTTGGATGCTATAGTACTAGAGTTTAGTTTAAAAGAAACTACTCTATATATTGATGGTAAAGTCCCTTTTGAAGAGCCTTATATATAGATGATGAAAGTGAAGTTGTTGACTATATTGCAAGTTTAGTCAGCCTCATCTTTTCTTGGAAGAATGATTCTTTTGATATGCTTTGAAACTTGTGGAAAGTGATTATGTAACTTATGTATAGGTATTAACATAAAGGAAAAGGGAAAAAAAGGAATTGTAAATTGTAGTATTTGAAGCTAAAATACTAGTTAGGAGACTTAGGAGTGAAAGCGGATTTGCAGCAACCACGACTCGTGTTAGTGATCGTCAAAAATCTTCTTTGTCCACAACCTAGTGGGGAATACATATTAATTTGTTGAGTAGTTTTCGAACAAAAAAAGTAACAAGATTGTTATTGGGTGAAGATGGTTCTCAAAATGGCAGACATGCCACTAACTTAATGAAGTTTGTAGAGAAGAGTTTCTTAGACAAGGAAGAATAGAGGAGGGAAAGGAAAGGAAATGGTGATGTAAATGACTAAATGGCTGTAGTGGTGGGAGTTCCACCATCAAGAAAGTTGTGTGGGGGGTTAGAAATGAAACAATTATAAAGCATATTTCAAAAGGACAAGTTTGAGTGACAAGATAGGTGAAATCTAGAATTGGATTCACACAAATTTCATGCATGGCCAAGATGAAATCTAATGAGCAAATCTAGCAATATTAGCAAGATTTTAAGTCATACTCCCTCTCCCCCTCTCAAAACTAATGTGGGATACTTTTATTTTTAGTCCGTTTAAAAAGTATGTCATATTTTAAATTCTCCTTTTAACTTAATAAAATACGCATTGCGTTCACAATTGTTTGTCAGGATAATGTCACACACTCTCCTCAAGGAAAATTTAACACAAGGTGTAATTTGACGAATATAACCCTACTAACGCAAAAATACCAAAAGTCTACATAACTTTTCAGTTGAACAAAATGGAATAATTATTAAGGGAAGAATTGGAAAAAAATAACTAATTATTTCTTGATTGTTTAAATTGACAATTAATCATGGACATCTATTTTTAGTATATCTGACAAACATTTGTGGACGGAGGGAGTAACTTACAACCATCACAAATTTCAAGAGTCTGTATTTCTCTTAAATTTTGTGTCAAGTTAATTGGGATGAACTATGGAGTAAACGTTATCAATGTATAGTTTAAATTGAACTCCTTCTATTTTATTTGTGTAATTAAGAAGAAGATAAGATTAGGGGTGTGCAAAAATTAAACCGACCAATAAATCGAATCGACATTTTTTTTTATTGGATTATTGGGTTTTTAATGGGTTTATAAAAAAAGTTATTGAGTTATTGATTCGATATTAGTTTTTACTATTTGGTTATTGGGTTATTGGGTAAACCGATAACCCAATAAGACGATAATAATTTACAACTTTACTCTTCCTAAATATTAGATATTAATAATTTAATATATAACTAGACATTATAACTATATCAAATTATTAGTACTCTACCCACTTCACACTAGGTTCTCGTAATTGTAGATATTTGATTTTAATTTTACTTTTAGTCTTGTTGGAGTATTTGATTTTATTTTTAGTTTGTAATTGTAGGTTGTAACTTTTGCAAGTTTGTAAAGGTCTACAATTTGATTAGCATAAGAAATTCCTTTTTATGTTTTGGCTATTATGACATGCAATTATAACTTTTGAATATACTTTTTCTTATTGATGCAATTAGGGGTGGGCATAAACACCGAAAAACCGAAAAACCGAACCGAACCGAAATTTTTCAGAATTTCGGTTTCGGTATTTCGGTTTTCGATTCGGTATTCGATTTTTTTTTTTGTATTTTTGGTATTTCGATTCGATTTTCGGTACATATTACTTTGAAATTCGATATTTAGGTTTAAACCGAAATATTATATTATAATTTATAAATTATATTATATTTAATAATTATTAATATTAAATAATTTTTTTAAAAAAAATAAGAAACCCTAATAGCTAATACCCTATCATTTTGACACTTTCTAGTTTTCTAGTTTCTACAGCCTCACTAGTCACCCCTCATCCTCTCCTCTTCATCAACTCAAAACTTCAACTCTTGTTCCTCTTCTTTTCTTCTCTTCCTCTTCTACTCCAGCCGCCGTCCATCGTCCACCAGCAGCAGCGCCGCCAGCCGCCGTCCAGCAGCAGCCGCCAGCGCGACAGCAGCAGCCAGCGCGACAGCCAGCATCAGCAGCCAGCGCGACAGCAGCAGCCAGCCAGCCGCCGGCGACAGCAGCCCACTAAACAGGTCCATTAAAAAACCGAAATAAAAAACCGAACCGAACTGAAATATTTCGGTTCGGTATTCGGTACGCAATTTACAAAAACCGAAAACCGAAAAAACGAAAAAAAACCGAACCGAACCGAAATACCGAATGCCCACCCTAGATGCAATTTCTCATTATCTTTCTTGTTTCATTATATCAAAGCATTTAGAGAAGTGAGAAGTCATATAATATTTTATGGACATTTTCTTATTAAGGTAAATCAAAAATTAAATCGATAACGGCCAAAAATTGATTAACTGAAAACCAATAAAAATATCTTATTGATTTGTTACTGGGTTAACATATTTAAAATAAAAAATCGATAAACCGAACCGAATCGACCGATGCATACCCCTAGATAAGATAGACCTTTTAATTTTGTGGTCTTAAGAAAAAGATGTATGTAGTACAAAAATATAATTTAAATCTTCTGATCTTGAACATGTCATTTAAATCTTGAGATCTTGAACATGTCACACAAAGTATTGAAATTAAAAATTATACTCTCTTCATTTTAAAGTAAGTGAACGGTTGAACCTTTTTTTTCATAGTTCAAAATAAGTGAATTATTCAAAGTTCAGAAAGTTGATGGAAGTTAATTCCTTCCATTTTTGCACCTCATTTACATTTCCTAGGTGATAATTTCAAGAGATTTAATTGTTCAGATTTATAATTTACTTTGAATTATTTATATTTTCAAGAATACTTTGAGAATGAGTAAGAAGGCAAAAGTGGACTAATATTCAATTTATGTCCTTAACTTTTTCAAGGTAAATTAGTCTGGTAGACCCTTATATTTGTATGGGTTTGTATTGTGAACTTTTCTACTTATTCATCTGTCAACTGAACCCTTGAACTCAATAAAACACAATTTAATAAACCCATCTGACCATTGATCAGACATTCAAATGTCTGAGTTGACAAAAGTGTGTAACCACGCGCCTATTAAGGTGAGTGAGGAGCATTTTTACTCAAGAAAATATTAAAATTATATAAGAAAATTATTTTTTATTTTTCTAAACCATTAATTAAAAATCTCCTTCTTCTTCATCCATTCTCCTTTCTTCATCAAGCATTACACATCTGATACCATTCAACCATATTCATCCTCTGCCCAACCCTTTTTTTCTTTTTTTTTTTACTTTATTTATTTAAATTATCTTGGGCACCTCCTTCAGTCAACTAATTCGCCAACGGAGAGAGAGAGTGGTGTTGGCGGTGCGGTTGTCGGACACCGATGTTATGCAGTGGAGTGAGAGAGAGGAGCGGCTGGTTAGTGGTGAGGCTGTGAGGATCTAATCATGGCGGCAAAAAATGATGATGGTGTGCGGTGAAGATAAGGCGCAAATGGTGATGGTGTTCGGCTAGATCTAGTGTGGTGGCTTAGATTGTTGGTTTTGTGAGGTTGGAGAAGGAAAGAAAAATGATCGTGATGTGTGACAGAAATGAACGTAGGTTAGGAAGGAATATGAGTTGTTTCGTCAGCAACAATGGAGACGTCAATGACGGTTTGGGCTGGAAGGGGAGAAATTGTTATGAGTTTTACTTTAAATGCAGCCTACTTTAAATAATATAATTAATATTTTTTATCTTACCTTTTATTAAATAATTTTGATTAACAATTTTTAAAATAATTATGAAATGACATTGGTATATCTGATGTGTATATGACATGACACTAATATATTTGATATGTATATGACATGTTATTTATGTAAAGAAGAGTGAGCTACACACATGGTTGGAGGGGTTTGAAAGACTTATTTTGATTGAGTTCAAGGGTTCAGTTGACAAATGATTATGTAGAAGAGTTCACGATACAAACGCATACGAGTATAAGGGTCCACCAGACCATTTTTTTTAATGTGTATATTGTCTCAACATTCACTTGTATTTAGAAAATGAGGAAATACTAAATATAGAAAATGACATTATTTTATAGGAAAGTGCTAAATGGTCAGAAAATTTGGCCAAAATTTATCCAGATAATTAAAAAACTATAATGCTTTTTTTAATTTTAAAATAAAGAGGAAAAACCTTGAAATATATCCGAACTTTGAAAAGGACCTTTTACCGCTTGCACTATTTAATTATGTATTTTAAACGTATATATGTGTCCACGTGAATATCATAAATATTGCATCATTATAAATAATAATATGTCCACATTTGCACATATATATATTTAGAATACACTATACATAATGCAGGATAAAAGGTCCTCCATAAAATTTGGTATCGTAACAACAATTTTGGCTAAAATTGAAATATTTTTCAGACCTTTTTTTTTCTGAAATAAACTAACCTTTTTCCATTTTTAGTTAAAAGGTACTCCCTCCGTTGACTATTGTTTGTAATTTTTAGAGTCAAACTATATGAACTTTGACTAACATTTTAAGATGTATCTTTTCATCATATTTATATGCAAAAAATTATATAGTACTTTTCATATAATTTTTTAATACCTAAATTTTTTGTTGAAAATATTGAGTTAATGTAATCTAATTTCACGTTAAAAATTAGTCAAATTAACTTTCGAAAAGCGAAACATGACAAATAAAAGTGGACAGGAGGAATAGTAAAATTAAAAGGGTAATATATTTTAAAAGGTACAATAACATAGATAAAATATCATTAGGCCAAATTATTTTCAAATTTTATGGCCAAATAGATTAGTTCTATTTTTTAAAAACAAATATTAAAAAATAGTCCATATAAGCTAAAACCTATCAAGTGAGTAATAGCAAATTTCTTAGAGTTTTAATTTACGACGTTATCAACTAGTACTCCTTCAACACACAAATTCACCTTTAATAACCTTATTAATGACCTCATTTTCTAAATATTTATTACATTTCGTCGAACTTGATAAATTTTATAAGGTAAACATTATTTTGAAGTATTAATATTTTTTAACATATGTAGTAGGTTAATTGTCATTTTTATTAAATTATTAATTAATGCTCTTATCATATAAATTTAACTTTATAAATAATTTGATTAAATAAAAATAATTGTCGGTACATGAAACTTAAATATATAGATTCCCAGCACATATTCAGCCGCAAAATTCATAATATCTTTTTTTGTTAGATTTTCGCGGGAAAACCAATATTTCCTCTGGATAGTGTTTTTTCTATAAGGAGAGACGAAATATTTTGATGTTTATGTTCATTACGAAGCAATTACTAATATTTATATTATATTTTTAATTTTGTTTTATGTAAATGCGAATTTTTATTTTTTTTTCATATCGGCCGACCTCTATCTTCTTCTTGATAGCTTGCATGTGACTTTTGTATGGGCTATTCAAATCATTTTCGCATAATTCTTGGAACAACTTGTTTTATAGATACTATATTTCCTTGTCTTTTTTGAAGAATTTTTACACACCTTTAAAGAACTAGTGGTAAATGTAACCTTATTCTAATGATTTAATTGAACCTAATGGTTTTAATACATTTGTGTGGAAAATAATAAATTTTTAACTAATATCATATTTTGAATACATAATTCTAAAAGTATAATAAATTTCATGCTAAGAACTTTAAGGTTTGAATCCATTATCAATTAAAATAATCTTGAAACACTAACACTCTTAAATCTTACTCATAGTATTTTTTAAAATCACCCTTTTTATCTCTCCCTAAAATAAGTATCTTAAAAAGAAGATACGAGAGAAGTAAAACTAATTATTTTTTCATTTACCTATCATGTTTTTAGTATACAACAAGAATATACTTGATAAATTAATAAAATATGATCTAAAGAAGGTACAATGTACACATATTTTAGTCCTATGGTTGTTTCCGATAGAACATTATCTCAAAGAAAACACAGTAAAAACATATGGAAAAAGAAATAACGAAAATGAAAAAATCATGAATAATTCTAAAAAAACATGATAAATCAATATGAATAGTTAGTACAATAAAGCAATACAATAATCAAAATATAAGAAAGATTGATAATATATAATGGTAATGTTATCATCTTTTCGTTTACCTATCATGGTTTTAGTATACAAGGACAATATACTCGATATATAATTTAATAAAATATGGTCTAAAGAAGGTACGTACACATATCTTAGTTCTATCTTAAAGATAGAGTGATTATTACTGATAGAACCTTATCTCAAAGAAAAAACAGTACAAGTATATGAAAAAAGAAATTACGAAAATGAAAAAAACATGAAAAATTAAAAAAAAAAAAAAACCATGACAACTCAATATGAATAGTTAGTACAATAATCAAAATATAAGAAACAATTGATAATATATAATGAATGGTAAGGCAATCATCTTATACAACTTGCCTCTAATAACAATATGCAATTAAAACATGTGTGTTTTATGTATTTGATATTAATTTATCTTATTGTCGAAAGGGTGGTACGATGTGGTTTTTTGATGACTTCATATACATATAATTTAATAATCACATGTATGCATGAAGTTTCTTTGAAAGTGAAATTTTGTCTTGGTCGAATGAAGAGAATTAAATGGAAAAAAGGTAGTACAATTTAATTTATTTGATGAAGGGAAAGCGAAGGGCCAAGATGGCCCATATGATACGCCTAAAAAAAGACATATTGTTCTGACTTCTAAAGCATAAGTTAAAAATGGAATTATAATTTTAATTTTATGAAATTCAAATAATATAATCATATTTTTAAGTGTTTATAATTAATTTTTAAATTTAATATATATATATATATATATATATATATATATATATATATAATAAATTATTTACTATAAATATATTACTTAAATAAAAAATTATTAAATTTTATTAAACTTCGACTTTTATATCGGGCATGGGCAGATATTTTTCTACTTGCATAACAGCAAGTCTATCCTTACGGGTGCGCAAGACTAGTGTCTACTGGAATATTCTCAATATGATGTACGTGAATCAAATTGATATTTGTTTTTTAAAATAAAAATTGAATTATATGGATTAATTAAAATTTATAAATCAAAAAACGTTTTAACTTCATTTTTTTTCCAGTTATTTTTTTTTTTGAGTTTTTTGAATTTTAATTTGATATAAAATGCACAAGTACCACTTTTTATTATGACCAAAATATCAGAGACACAAACCTTAACTGAAGTAAGGTCCTATTATCTCCCTCTTCCCTGAGCTTTTTTTTAAATAATTTTATATCTTTTGTCTTACGTGACACACTCCGTAACTTCACACAATTGAGGCGCGTAAGAGATATCTGGATGTCACGCAAGTCAAAAAAGCACAAAATTACAAAAAAAAAAAATTCAAAAAGGTAATAGAACATTAAAATAGTTAAGGTGTGTCCTTGAAATCTCTAAGAGTAATTGTACATTTTCCCTTATTTAAACAAGACTCAAATAATATATTATTTTAAAAAATATATAAAATTTATTTCAATATCGGAGCTTCTAGCTTCACCTATGGGTAGGGGCTAATCTCTTTGTACTTGTATAGTAGTAAATCTATCTTTATAGGTGTACAAGACTGGTGTCCATAGAGATGGCAATGAGGTAGGGTAAAGACGGGGTGGGGAAGGACAAGGCTTTATGGAGCAGGGCAGGGCAGGGCAAAGGATAAATAGAGTATAGCAGGGCTGGACGGGTGAAGTACAATTAAAATTTCAAATGAAGAGGGACAGGTTGGGTAATTAAATAGAGTCTAAAAATAATCAAATTACTTTATATTCCAACATAATTAACCACAATGTAGGGCCGGTCGTCAAGAAACTACTGCATATAGAGTGTTTATGTTTTTTTTTATAGTGTAAAAGTAATTCATGTTCTAAACACAAAGAAAGCGTTTGATCATGCGATATCATATCATGATATCGAATTATGAGATAGAATTAGTGTCTGCACATGCCATTTTACACGGATTCTATCTCGTTATTTCATATCATGAGATATAATTTCATATTCTCCAAAAATCGATATGGAAATTCCATATCATGATGTGAGATATTTTTAGTACAAAAATTTATCCACAAGTTTATATTTTGTTAAAACAACCTCACATTCATATCTACTAACCATTTATTTCACATATAAATAAAAATTATAATCACTTCATTACTTTATAAAATTAACTATTCTCACCGACATAGAAATTGTTATTCGCACCAATATATAGTCACTTTATTTCACAACAATCGATCATTGAGAAATAAATGTGTCCTCTTCAATTCACTCCAATACCTAATTTATTACTTCTACCGTTTTGATTTATTACAACTAAAAATAACGATGTTGATTCGTCTTCTCGGTCACATGATCGATAAATGCAAGTTTAACGTGAAGAAATTGTCCGTACTATGTGTTAGAATTATATCAAAGACTAGTTCACTACAATTTGTGTACAATTGTCTTTATTGAGTTAAATTTTGATGAATTAAAGTTAGATGAAATAGTTACTTAAGTGGAAAACAAATAGCTTTGTAATAATTTATTATGTTATTTTATAGTTTTTTATTTATTTAGTAACATTGAATAAACAATTTGGCCTATTTTAATAGTTTTACAACTTATGTCAAGAAAAAACAATTATTTTTTCATGTTTTACCCCCAACATTAAATACTCACCCTATAAGTCACTTTTTCAAGTCCTAATACTTAACATCATCTAATAGGGCTGGTTTGGTAACATATCGATATTAATAATTATTTTTTAATATATGTATCAAGTTCAATAATAACGAGTAAAAATCAATGAAAATATGTATATATATATATATATGTATAACAAAATGGTGACCAGTCGATTTCTTAGCGTCAAATCTGATTTACTTTGGAATATTAAAAAGGAAATTAGGTCCACTCTTTTATAACAACCACACCTCTAATTGGGCATAATTCATTGAACTCCCTTCCCTAGTCCTATTTCACATTTTTCATCCTTGTCAACATCCTACATTTTGGGAGACTCTTTTAATTCACCAATTTCCTCCCTCACACCACACAAAAATGAAAAAAGAAGTATAGTTACACATTTGATATAATTCAATAATTTTGGTTAAAATTTTATTATCTAATATATACAGAACAATATCTCAAAAAATTTAATAAGCAAATAAAATGTATTTATGATACAAATCTATAAACTAAAGATTTTGATTCCAAATTCTTTAGTGTATGTTGTACTCGTGAAGTCCAATTACTTTTTATTAGAAAAGCCAATAAGGTGATCAAGAAAGGGCCATTTGGATGGTATTTAAATTTCTACCAATTAAGTAATAAGTAAAAGGTTCAAAATATATTTGATACTAAAAGAACAAAAAAAAGTCCCTAAACATAAGTACATATTTTCTCTCATAATATAATGTAAATTATGTCTTTGAAAGCCTAACAAGTTATAATTCCAATAAAATTTATATCGATTAATGCATAAGTAACAGTGCAGAACTGATCACAAATTATGTCATAAAAAATATAATTTAGTTTCTATTAAACTTATGCAAGTATACAGTTTCAAAACTCACAAATTAACATGTAAGAAGGATATAACTTATTCCTATAGAATTTATGTCGATAGAGACAAAAGTTTTCTAAACTTATGTCAAAAATAAAATAAAATCATAAATAAGCATACTTAATCCAATAATTTTCATTAAACGAATAGAAATGTCAAAAATTTAAAATTATTATATTTTTTTTAAAAAAATTTAAATTTATTTAAAATAGAGACGATCCGTGTAAAAACTTCGTCAAGAAATGCTTGATCCTTTTTGTGGCTATTTAAGAATAATCATAAAAGGTTGTAAGCTTCTTTTAGATCAAAATTTCAAGATTCACGAAAGGGAAATCACTAAAGCTCAATTTTAAACACTAGCCAAATATTTATTTTTATTATATTATTTATAAGATGATAAAAGGGAATATGACTTGTACAGTTTTATGAAGTCCTTGGGAAAGCATATAGGATTAGCACCACTAATTGATAGAGAAAAAGAGAGATCCCTTTAGAATGGAAAAAAAAAGTTACCACTTCTACGTAATTTCTGAAAGAAAAGGTCCTTTTCTAATTTTTTTAATTTTAATACTCTATATGACAAATTTAAAATTATAAAATTAAATTTTATATATATATATATATATATATATATATATATGATTCATTTTTTTAATTTCTAAAATTTTATGTCCGATCAAATTTAGATAAAAATTTGAAATGTAGAATTTATGATAAATTAATTAAATAGAAATCTAAAGGGTTATCTAAGTTTAATCTCCTGCCAAGGTGGGGAGACCAATAATAACATTCAAAAGAATATAAATAAATTTTAAATTTGAGAAAGTTCATCACCTTCCTTTTACTTTTTATATTAGGTGGATGAACTTTTCCAAGTTCCCTTTGATATTATCAATATTAAAGGACGTAGTGCAGTGAATATGATTATTTTTTTGAATTTCAGATTTAAATTTAAGATATATAATTTTTTTAATAAAAAGTGTTTCCTCTTGAATAAAATTTTATGTAGCATAACTTTAAATTAATCAAATTTCAGTATAAATATTGATCATAAAATTGAAAAAAAAAAACAAGAATGAAGGATAGGTTATTATAAAAGAATAAAAAGAGAGAAAAAGTCAAATAAAAACTAGCTTAGTAGATTTGAAATATCACGTAAGTTATACTGAAAATACTCTTTATTATTACAAATTCTTTTATTTCCATTGCTTGCTTCTTTTTACTTCTAATCATTAATTCCATTCCTTGTTTAAAATGGAAAAAGAAAACAAAGGATAGAACATTTTTTATTTCAAGAAATGCTACTTTACTTGTATGATCAAATGCTCTCCTCCCTTTTTTCTTTCCCTTTCATTAACTCTATCCATCAAAAATAAAATCATAAAGTATTTGACCATAAAGTATTTGATTTGATTAGATTAATATACTTAATTAGGGGTGCAAAATAAAGATATCTTATATTGATTTGAAAAGATTGCAATGCTAAATACGATTAATAGATAAATCTTACGGACATTATTTAGTGCTGGGACTAATATTTTCACTAAAAAGAATTAAGATATAAAAAAAGGTAACTATACATAAAAAAACAGTGGCATAGTCAGGAATTTCATTGAGGGTGTCCAAACTTTTAATAGTATTTAAAAAAAATTAAACGATAATTTAAACTACCAAAACAAATAATCAAGTTAAGCAACATTTAATTAAATATAAGAATATTTTTAATAGAATTACAAGTGAATAATTCAAAACTAACATAAAGAAAATAAATTACTATTGAAAACATAATTCAAAAATATTTTTACAATTGTACTCGACGAGGTTTCATATCTTGAAATGTTTTTATAATAGACTCATTAGAAATAGAACGAAATATTTTCTTTTCTACGTAAGACATTATACAACCGTCTAAAAACTCATCATCCATTCGATTTCGCAAGTCATTATTAATATACTTCATTGACGAGAAAGCTCTTTCGACGGTTGCAGCAACAACTGACAAAAGCAAAGCAAATTTCACTAAGCCAAATATAAATTGATAAGTTAAGTCTTTTTAACTAATTAAATTCAAGAAGTAAAAAACAATTAAAGAAAAATGAAACACCGAAGAATCAAATCCGGGCAAAGTGTAGGGATGCAGTAGCTATTGCCAACTCCACTACATCTTACTTAGTCATTTTAGGGGGTCCAACTTTTTTATATACCAATATTAAATCAAAATTTTACGTGTATATATCTTATTTTTTTTCCGACGAAAGATGTCCAATTGGACACCTTGAAGCCTACGTGGCTCCTCCCCTGATAAAAAGTCGAAAAGATTTAATATACATTATATTTACATATATATAAAACAATTTAATCCTTTATGTAATGTAATATAATATAGCATATTTTTATATACGACGTTTCAATATATGGAAATAAAATATGAGTATCTTTGTTTAATGCATGATCAAATTTGGGTACATAAGTGGTATCACTAAGGCCTCATTTGTTTCCGTTAAGATTAAGATGTCTGAATCTGAATACACATCTGAATATTAAGATATGGAATAAGATTTAGATTTGTAAATTTGAATAAACATCTGAATATTAGTAGAAAATAATATTTTGAACATTTTTAACGTAACAAGGTAATACGATTATCTTTTAAAAATTTAACATCATGTTACATCATTAATATGACTATTTTTTGCACTCGAAAAACTTTGAGAATCTAATATAATGCAATGTAAAATAGTTTATATAGAGTAGTGAATATACTGTTAAGGAAAATATTTTATTTTATAATAGACATTTATTATTATTATTGATTAATCTTTTTTTATTTTCTTGAATCGTGTTAAATATTATACGATGGAAGTACTTATCAATTCAAATATATTGATTAATTTATTAAAGTAAAAGATGTATATTAAGTTAATAAGAATAAACGAAGTTATAATGATAATCATGTATTTAACATTAATTAAATAAGAAAACAAGTTCTATGAGTTGTTGTGATGTAGTTAAATTAGATATGAGTCTTAATTTTGAATCTGAATGGTGTTAAGAGTGTTTTTCAGATCTGATTCATTTAGATATATTTAGACCCATTAATAGTCTTATAAGAAAATTAAACAAACGAACTTAGTGAATTGAATCTGAAAAATTAAGGTTCAATCCTTAAAACAAACACACCTATTAAAGCGATTCAGACCCCATTAAGTGCAAACTAATGAGATCTAATTCACTATTAACCCTTTGAGGAGTTGTCTATAACATATATATATATATATATATATATATATATATATATATATATATATATATATATATATATATATATATATATATATATATATATATATATATATACATACATACATATACATCATACATACAAGATTTATATGACGACATGGTATGCGTTAATCACTTACCATGAATCCAAGATTATTCATTGTATATTGTTATTGACATATCATATAACCTTGAAGGCGTTTTTAATTTAAAAGTAGGAAAACTGTTTTCCTAAATTCCCTTTCAACCCCCCCCCCTCCATTTCAACCTAATCCACCCAAGCACCCATATACTTAGTGTCACACTCCTAGTCTACACCGTAGACGTGTTTGATACTCGAGAACCATCTTTGGTCCTCAAGCGAATTCTTGGCCTGACTAACTACTTAGCAGAAGACTTACTCAAGCAAAATGGTACTCCATATGCAGAATTTACTCAATATGTATCCGTTATAACTTTACTCAATGAATATCTGGAAATACTTAATAAAACACAAGTAACTATCTCAAGATTTCGAAACATCAGCAAAGAAGATAGTGAGAGACTCCTCAATTTCTCACTATCTATGAAAGCTCTAAATACTAAGATAGATGTCGGGACAAGACCTGGGACAACTTAACAAAATTGGAAATAAATGTGAAGCCCTCTGAAAAGCAAGGATGTCACGACCCAAAAATAGGTGTGATGGCACTTGTCTTTTCCCACCAAGACAAGTCAGCCTAAAACGCAATATCTAACAAAGTGCGGAAGTAAATGACAATTCAACAACAATTTCTATTATGAAACCAAGTCATATTAATTCAATCCCCAAAACCAGGTTGTCACATGCACAAGCCTCTAATTAAATATTAGAATTGAACTAAAATAGAAGTCTAAAATGAAGTTGTCTTTCAAGTAAAAACAAAGTCATAAACTGGAGTAGGAAAGTTCGCTGAGATGACAAGCAGCTACCTCACAACCCTCCACAAGATGCCTCGGAAACGAAAAGAATGACAGGTATCACGAAGATCTGGGCTCGTAACCTACAAAAAATTTGTAGAAGCAAGGGGTGAGTACCAAACCACGCGGTACCCAACAAGCAAACCTCTAAACACAAGTTAAGTGAACAAAATACGGGTACTCCTTACACCCTATCTAAACCTCCACACTACAGCCTAACAGTATACAGTTTACTAAACACACAACTCAATAACCACACTCTATCAGTTTACACATTCTCAATAACAACTCAATATTCAACAGTCACAAGTTTTACAGAGAAACAATCACAAGATCAGCAAAACACGTGTTCAAGTTCATCAATAATAAATTGTGCAATGCCATGAGATGCAATGTCAAATATAGTGATGCATGTCTTTCTTAATGATACACAACCGTTGTCTCTTAGTCCGGGACCCATGGGGGACATATCTGTCCATGCATCTGTCGCGGCGCACGACACGACCCTCAATAATAGTAACCTTCGCGGCGCGCGATACATCCCTCGAAATATAATATCCATCGCGGCGTGCGATACGACCCTCGAAAATAGTACATCCTCTTACCACAACCATGTCTCAGATACAATGCAAATGACATGCTCAAATGAAAAGGAGGAGATAACCATTTGATAACAAAGCACAATTTGCAACAAGAAATACAACACCAACAAATAAGCAACAAGTCTCCAAATCATTCTCAACATCACACAAGGAAATACACGAATTTCGTACGCTTAACAAGAGTTTAGAAATCCACTTGCCTTAGTCAATCGAATAATTACTCTTGGACTTGAGCCTTCCTTTTCCGTTGAGCTTCTGAACCAATGGAATCTATTCAAGTATATATTTACAATAAGGTTTCAGAATTAACAACACTCACACTTTTATTTGTTTAATCTCGACCTAAAAATTCACCCCAAATTTATATTCAAGTTCGTAATTCTTGATGCCAACTAACATTTCAACTATTATATTTTCCAAGTTTCAAGTCTAGGATTTTATCCCAATTTTCTTTTTCAATATCATAATTTAAATGGTACTCACAAAATATCATTTACCCAATATTCAAATAATATACACATAAAAAATTCTCAAAATTTCCACCCGTTACTTTAACACACATATATATGCCTCAATTCTCATTCCAATATTTATCATACCTAATTAATTTTATCAAGTATAAGCATATGACCCTCCAATGATCAGTCATGGTCACTGCCCAATGACCAATAACAATTATTACCCAGTAATACATTCATATCCCATTAATATTTTTTATTTTCCCAAGTAAAAAAATAAACAAATCATTATTTATGTATACAAATTCCTATATTTTCTTTTCCTGTTACAATTAATTTGCTTTCTTTTTCATGCACAGGTTGTCACAACCCCACATCACCAAGGTATTGTATACATTAACCCACTTTGTTACCCCCTACATATAATAATAACAATAAAATAATCAAATGTAATATCTATGCATTTAAAGTATAACTCATTCATTGTTTAAAAGTGTGCCTACCTGAAGTATGTGAAATATCGCCGTTCTTTTTCCCCACTTGTTCGTCTCCCTCGATAGTTTTTTGCCTCTCTTTCTTTTCTAAATTAATAGTTTATTAAAACTGATAAAATCCACTAACTTTTTTTTTTGAATATCTGACCCTAATAGTATAGAGTTTTAAACAAATGGACACTTTAGCCCACTAACTATCTATTAATTTTATTATCTACAATTACTCATAAATAAATTAACCCAAGTTATACGAATAATTTAAATTTTCCAAAAATAACCTCACGGGTCATTATATTATCCACCACTAAAAATCATGTTCATCCTCGAACATAAGGTAAAAGAAAGTACATGAAGCTTCAAAAAGTTGAGGATATCTGGCATGCATGTCAGACTCAGTCTCCCAAGTTGCCTCTCCCACTGATCGGTGCTTCCATTGCACCTTCACTGAAGCAATCTCCTTGGTCCTAAGCTTTCGAATTTGCCTATCCAAAATAGCTATAGGCTCCTCCTCAAATGTCAAGTCTGGACCCAACTCCACAAAATCAAGGAAAAGCACATGAGATTCATCCGGAATATACTTTCGAAGCATAGAGACATGAAATACAGGATGAACTGCTAACAAACTAGGTGGCAACGCCAACTTATAAGCCACCTCTCCAACTCGGCTCAAAATCTCAAAAGGTCCAATGAACCTAGGGCTAAGCTTGCCCTTCTTTCCAAACCTCATCACACCCTTCACGGGTGATACTCGGAGCGAAACATGATCACCCTCTATTAACACCAAAGCTATAACTCTCCGGTATGCATAACTCTTCTGTCGACTCTGAGCTGTCAATAATCTATACTGAATCATACAGACTTGCTCCATAGCATCTCTAAGCAAGTTTGTATCCAAAGAGTCCATCTCCGCCGAATCAAACCAACCAATCGGAGACCTATACCGTCTTCCATACAACGCCTCAAATGGGGCCATCTGGATACTAGAGTGATAACTGTTATTATAGGCAAACTCTGCTAAGGGTAAATGTTGATCCCATCTAGCACCAAAATCGATCACACACGCTCGAAGCATATCTTCCAATACCTGAATGGTCCGCTCAGATTGACCATCTGTCTGAGGGTGAAATGCCGTACTCATATCTAACTGAGTACCCAGACCATGTTGTAATGCCTTCAAGAAATGAGAAATAAATAGTGAACCTCGATCTGATATGATAGAAATATGAACTCCATGTAGTCGCACAATCTGACTAATATATAGCTCAGCTAACTTTTCTGCTGTGTACTTCACCCGAACCGGGATGAAGTGGGAAGAATTGGTCAGCCTATCAACAACAACCCAAATAGAGTCATAACCACCCACTGTGGTAGGCAAACCCACGACAAAGTCCATAGTAATCCGCTCCCACTTCCAAGTAGGAATAGGCATCCTCTGAGATACACCCCCGGGCCGCTGGTGCTCACACTTGACCTGCTGGCAAGTCAAACACCTCGAAACAAAGTCTGAAATATCTCTCTTCATCCCACACCACCAGTAATGCTGACTCAGATCATGATACATCTTCGCCGCTCCCGGATGGATGGAATATCGAGAACAATGGGCCTCCTGAAGAATCAATCTAATCAAATCGCCTGTCCTGGGCACACAAATTCTGCCTCCGATCCGCAATACACCAGCAGAATCAAGGACAACCTCCTTAGCTTCCCCTCTCAATACTTTGTCTCGAATGAGACATAATTTTTCATCATCAAACTGGTGTGCACGGATTTGCTCGACTAAAGAAGACCGAGCCTCAATAAACGCAATCATCCCATCACTCTCTTCTGAAATCTGCAAGCGGACAAGACTATTAGCTAATATCTGCACATCTCTAGCCAATGGTATTTCCATAATACTAAGCGCTGCAAGACTCCCCATGCTAGGAGTCTTCCTACTCAGAGCATCGGCAATAATATTTGCCTTTCCTGGATGATACAGAATGGTCACATCATAGTCCTTCAGCAACTCAAGCCATCTCCGTTGCCTCAAGTTGAAATCCCTCTGGCTAAAGATATACTGAAGACTCCGATGATCAGTGAAGATCTCACAATGCACCCCATACAAATAATGACGCCATAACTTAAGTACAAATACCACAGCCGCCAACTCCAAATCATGAGTAGGGTAGTTCTTCTCATGGGATTTCAACTGCCTAGAAGCATAAGCAATCACTTTCCCCTTCTGCATCAACACACCACCCAAACCAACTCCTGAAGCATCACAATACATAGTAAAGTCTACACCCTCCTCAGGTAGAGTCAACACAGGAGCAGAAGTCAACAAAGTCTTGAGCTTTTGAAAGCTCTCCTCACACTCATCAGACCACTGAAAACCCACATCATGTCGAGTCAATCTAGTCAATGGAGCTGCAATAGTAGAGAAACTCTGAACAAATTGTCGATAATAGCCTGCCAATCCCACAAAACTCCTAATCTCAGTAGGTGAAGTAGGTCGCGTCCAACCTCTAACTGCCTCAATCTTGGCCGGATCTACTCTAATACCCTCTTTAGACACCACATGTCCTAAGAATGCCACAGAAGTAAGCCAGAACTCACACTTTGAGAACTTGGCATACAACTTCACTTCTCTCAACCTCTGAAGTACAATCCTCAAGTGTCGGACATGGTCCTCTTTAGTCTTGGAGTAAACCAAGATGTCATCGATGAAAACAATCACAAAAGAATCAAGGTATGGTCGAAACACCCCATTCATCAACTCCATGAATGCTGCAGGGGCATTAGTCAATCCGAAGGACATCACTAGGAACTCATAATGCCCATACCGAGTCCGAAAAGTTGTCTTAGGGATATCTGATGCCCTAATCTTCAGCTGATGATACCCAAACCTCAAATCAATCTTAGAGAACAATGACGCTCCTTGTAACTGATCAAATAAGTCATCAATACGCGGAAGAGGATACTTATTCTTCACTGTTACTTTGTTCAACTGTCTATAATCAATACACATTCTCATAGTCCCATCCTTCTTCTTCACAAATATACAGGGGCACCCCAAGGTGACACACTAGGGCGAATAAAACCCTTACTCAATAAATCCTGCAACTGATCCTTTCAACTCTGCTGGAGCCATACGGTATGGAGGGATAGAAATAGGCTTAGTGCCCGGCTCCAAATCAATAGCAAAATCGATATCCCTATCGGGAGGGACACCTGGAAAATCAGAAGAAAATACATCGAGAAACTCCTGGACCACGGAAACAGAGTCCATGGGAGGTGGTTCAACGCTAGTATCCCGAATAAAAGCTAAGTAAGACAAACACCCCCTCTCCACCAATTTCTGAGCACGGATAAAAGAGATGACCTTGCTAGGATAAGAACCACTAACACTCTTCCACTCAACTCTCGGAATACCAGGCATTGCTAAAGTCACAGTCTTAGCATTACAATCAAGGACAACGTGATAAGGATAAAGCCAATCCATACCTAAGATAACATCAGAGTCTACCATCCCCAGAATGATTAAGTCTACCCAAGTGTCATACCCAGCCAAAGAAACAAGACATGATCGATACACTCGATCCACCACTAAGGGCTTACCCACGGGTGTAGAAACACGAATAGGTACAGTCATGCTATCACATATCATATCAAATTTAGCAGCAAAATACGTAGACACATAAGAGAATGTAGAACCTGGATCAAACAACACAGACGCAGGTCGATGACATACTGGGATGATACCTTTAATAACAGCATCAGAGGTCTCCGCCTCAGGTCTCCCGGGGAAACCATAGCAGTGGCCTCCTCGTCCACCTCCATCTTGGGTGGTACTCTACCCCCACTCTGCTGAGCTGCAACACCACTACTAGAAACTCTATCACCTCTACCTGACTGAACTCTGCCACGACCTCTACCATGTGGTGCTGGTGGTCTAGTCTGGAATGAAGAATTAGGTGGAGGCCCACCACGACCCCTTTGTGAAGTACACTGCCGCATTAGATGATCGGGATCTCCACAAGTAAAATAAAATCTCTGACCTGGGAATTGTTGTGTGGACCCTGAAAACCCACTATAATTTCCTCGCCCTGTAGGTCGCTGCTGTGAACCGTACGAGCTCTGACCCGAGCTGTAAGAACCCCTAGATGTTTGGCCACCCTCAAATGTCGGCATAGATGCATGAATAGGTCCCCGCTGCTGAAAAGAACCACTCACTCTCTGTGATCCCCTACCTCCAAATGAGGCACCATGAAACTGTCCTGATATACGGGCCTTTTAGGGTCCCCAAACTCCTCTCTCTCCATCAATTCCGCCTCTTTGGCGGCGCTCACAATGGACTGGAAAGAAGCCCCCTCCCTAGATGCCCGAAACACACTGACCTGATAGAGAAAGTCAATCCCCTCACAAATCTGCGGATCCTCTCTGTCTCATTTGGAATAATGGTCAACGCATGCCTAGAAAACTGGCAAAAACGCGCCTCATACTCTGTACCCGATAAACCATCCTGTCTCAGACTCTCAAACCTCAAGCGACTCTTCTCTCTCACGCTCCATGGGACAAAACGATCTTGGAATGCATTAGCAAACTTCTCCCAAGTCACTGGAGGAGATCCAACTGGCAAACATCCTCCACCAGTATCTCGCTGGTCCACGAAGCTGGAGTGTAGCATATCGAACCCCATGTGACTCAGCTAATCCAACCACCTCTAGTAACTCTCCGCAGGTAGTTAGAAACTCATGTGCGTCCTCGCTCTTCCCACCCTGAAACTGAGGTGGGTCGATCTTTCGAAATCTCTCATACCTACACTGCTCATCCTCTGTCAGAACAACCATCGATGCAACTTGACCCCCAACTGCTGGTGCAACATCATTCTGAACCGCGGGATCTACTGATAGTTGCCTTACCGCATCCTGAACAACTGGAGCTTGTTGTTGCTCTTGGGTCTGAGTCCCCTCTCTAGTACGAGAGTCATGTGGTGTGGTAGTCGCCCCACCACCCTGAGAAAAGCCCTCTAGCACACTTAACACCCTCAATAGTGTATCCTGAATCAAAGGTGTGACTACAGGATCTAAAGGAACCTGTTTCTCTCTGCCATCAATCTGAGGTTCTGTGGAGACCTCTCTAGCACGACCTCTCACTGGTGCTGCTCCACGTCCACACCTCTGGCTACTGTCGTACTACTAGCACGACCTCTAGCTCGAGATCTACCCCTACCTCTAGCTGGGGCCTCAACAACTGCCTCGGGAAGTGCCTCCCCTCTACCACCAGTAACATTAGTTCTAGTCCTCGTCATCTGTCAAAATAGTATACAACAACTCAGTACTAAAGAAGGTGACTACGCACGATGAGAAAGAATGAAAAAGAAGAAGTTTCCTAGTAATCCTCGTAGCCTCTCAAAGATAAGTACAGACGTCTCCGTACTGATCCTTGAGACTCTACGTAGACTCGGATTGCATACACGTGAGACCTATGAACCTGGGGCGCTGATACCATTTTGTCATGACCCAAAAATAGGTGTGATGGCACTTGTCTTATCCCACCAAGACAAGTCAGCCTAAAATCCAATATCTAACAAAGTGCGGAAGTAAATGACAATCCAACAACAATTTCTATTATGAAACCAAGTCATATTAATTCAATCCCCAAAACCAGGTTGCCACGTGCACAAGCCTTTAATTAAATATTAGAATTGAACTAAAATAGATGTCTAAAATGAAGTTATCTTTCAAGTAAAAACAAAGTCATAAACTGGAGTAGGAAAGTTCGCTGAGATGACAAGCAGCTACCTCACAACCCTCCACAAGATGCCTCGGAAACGAAAAGAATGACAGGTCACGAAGATCTGGGCTCGTAACCTACAAAAAATTTGTAGAAGCAAGGGGTGAGTACCAAACCACGCGGTACCCAACAAGCAAACCTCTAAACACAAGTTAAGTGAACAAAATATGGGTACTCCTTACACCCTATCGAAACCTCCTCACTACAGACTAACAGTTTATAGTTTACCAAACACACAACTCAATAACCACACTCTATCAGTTTACACATTCTCAATAACAACTCAATATTCAACAGTCACAAGTTTTACAGAGAAACAATCACAAGATCAGCAAAACACCTGTTCAAGTTCATCAATAATAAATTGTGCAATGGCATGAGATGCAATGTCAAATATAGTGATGCATGTCTTTCTTAATGATACACAACCGGTGTCTCTCAGTCTGGGACCCATGGGGGACATATCTTTCCATGCATCTGTCGCGGCGCACGCCACGACCCTCGATAATAGTAACCTTCGCGGCGCGCGATACGTCCCTCGAAATATAATATCCATCGCGGCGCGCGATACGACCCTCGAAAATAGTACATCCTCTTACCACAACCATGTCTCAGATACAATGCAAATGACATGCTCAAATGAAAAGGAGGAGATAACCATTTGATAACAAAGCACAATTTGCAACAAGAAATACAACACCAACAAATAAGCAACAAGTCTCCAAATCATCTCAACATCACACAAGGAAATACTCGAATTTCGTATGCTTAACAAGAGTTTAGAAATCTACTTTCCTTAGTCAATCGAATAATTACTCTTGGACTTGAGCCTTCCTTTTCCGTTGAGCTTCTGAACCAATGGAATCTATTCAAGTATATATTTACAATAAGGTTTCGGAATTAACAGCACTCACACTTTTTTGTGTTTAATATCGACCTAAAAATTCACCCCAAATTTATAATAAAATTGGTAATTCTTGATGCCAACTAACATTTCAACTATTATATTTTCCAAGTTTCAAGTCTAGGATTTCATCCAAATTTTCTTTTTCAATATCATAATTTAAATGGTACTCACAAAATATCATTCACCCAATATTCAAATAATATACACATAAAAAATTCTTAAAATTTTCACCCGTTACTTTAACACACAGATATATGCCTCAATTCTCATTCCAATATTTATTATACCTAATTAATTTTATCAAGTACAAGCATATGACCCTCCAATGATCAGTCATGGTCACTTCCCAATGACCAATAACAATTATTACCCAGTAATACATTCATATCCCATAAATATTTTTTATTTTCCCAAGTAAAAAAATAAATAAATCATTATTTATGTATACAAATTCCTATATTTTCTTTTCCTGTTACAATTAATTTGCTTTCTTTTTCATGCACAGGTTGTCACAACCCCACATCACCAAGGCATTGCATACATTATTCCACTTTGTTACCCCCTACATATAATAATAATAATAAAATAATCAAATGTAACATCTATGCATTTAAAGTATAACTCATTCATTGTTTAAAAGTGTGCCTACCTGAAGTATGTGAAATATCGCCGTTCTTTTTTTCCACTTGTTCGTCTCCCTCGATAGGTTTTTGCCTCTCTTTCTTTTCTAAATTAGTAGTTTATTAAAACTGATAAAATCCACTAACTTTTTTTTTTTGAATATCTGACCCTAATAGTATAGAGTTTTAAACAAATAGACACTTTAGCCCACTAACTATCTATTAATTTTAATATCTACAATTACTCATAAATAAATTAACCCAAGTTATACGGATAATTTAAATTTTCCAAAAATAACTTCACGGGTCATTATAAAGGAGGTTCACCAAAGCTAGCTGGAGTGCAAATAGTATAACAAAGTGTTGAAAAAGAAGGAAGCTGGTGATTGAAACATGTCCAAAGAAGCTGACTGACATGTCTACAACAAGTGTTGAAGATGAAGAAAGTTGATGATTGAAACAATTCCAACGAAGCTGATGACGAGTTTACAATATTGCTATAGAATTAGAGTCGTACTATGATTAGACTACTTATATTAATTAGGATTATATTATGACTAGAATTAGATTACGATTAGGATTAGACTATGACTAGAATTATATTATAATTAGATTATTTATAATAGTATTATTATTATTATTATTATTATTATTATTATTATTATTATTATTATTATTATTATTATTATTATTATTATTTATTATAGTAATAGGTATTGTAGTAGTACTCTAAGTATAGTCAACTTATGAATCTATAAATCTCTCCCTATATAAGAAGCTTGTAACTCAACATTGTTTTTATCAATACAATCCTTGATTTCTCCACTCCTAGACGTGGAATTTCTACACAAAGTGCATGTTGATGACCCTGAACACTTGTATTTATATCATTAATAAGATGTACGTCGAATGACATCAATACATTGAATGTACGAGAATGCAAGGAAAAATTGAAAGTATAGATAACTGGATTGATAAGGCTAGAAAACATGCTCACCTCAACTCAACTCCAATATAAAAGAAATTATAATAGATTCAATATTTAAAGCTTCAAAAAACAGTAGATATCAACTCAAGATGTATACAATAAGTTATTCTTTACTCTTATTTGGGAGATTATCTAACCGAAAGTCATCAATATAAACTATGTGATGATACAACGTCTCGTCAACGCTGTCAAAACTGTCCTACAACTTATCAGGATATAGAACACCCTAACTAAGTGAATCCACTAAGCTATGCTTAAAATAAATAAGGAATCGTCTAAAAAATTATATGACCATTTACCCTTATTGGCTACATGGTTTATAAGGAATGTGAGTTGTCTGAGCTCATCCCCATATTAGTTCTCAATAATGCTCCCAATAATATATAAACTCATGCTCAAATGTATAAAACATAAGTATTTCTCTATTTGAAGTGATTACTCCAAAGATCTTCTGAAAATAAGTAATACTCTGAAACATATATGAACTCCTAAAATCATTTAGAAATCAAAGTTTCTCTCTTTTAAAAGTAAACGTGTTACTTTTGGGACTACTTTGTTCCCTTATATTCTTTTTTCGATCATGAATACAACTCTTCTCATTTTCATATTTACTTTCTCGAGACTTAGTTCAAAATCATTATCGATTACAAAAGAATTCACAAAATGACTCACAAAAACCTCTTGAAATTTGCTCTTAAACTTACTTTAGTTTGGAATGTAAATTAAGAAAAATGATTAGGACATATGGGATCTATCAAGGATTAGTGGAGACTTTAGAAGCTAATATAAAGAAGATAATGTAGTGACGATTCAAACAGGCACGTTCGGAATGAAGCACAGAAAAGAAAAAAGACTAGGTGACCCTAGTGCATGGGTGGCGCGTTGCCCCAAGGTCTGAGCTTCAGTAGTCAGGCCTTGGCACACTGCTGGTGCGTCACCCCAGGGCTTAAAGTACAAAGTCAAGACTTGGCGCGACACCTCAGGCCCTTACCCAGAAAATCCGACGATTTTTTCTTCTCAATTTAGGGTCCCAACTCATCTAGAATTTAGTGATTTCTTCTAAACTCTTCTTGATTCTCAAACTTAACACGAATTCATAGAAATTTTATCTCACCCATTTTAAGAATCACAACTTTTACTCAAGATCCTCAACTCAAGAAACTCAAAACCTTCATTCTAAAAGTAACTAATATTAAGAACTACTCAAGAATCTCTTATATCATGACTTCATGGTTGAATTCATGGATGTATTAGATGTATGTCATAAGGAGGAACAAGTCGAACACTGTGAGAAGCCTCACATTTACGAAAAGAATTATGTTCTTGGCGAAAATGACATGAATATGTTATTTTGAAAAGAAAAACATGTTAAGCCTAGTGGGAAAAAGGAAAGGACCAAAATACCTATTCAAAAATGAATGAAATGCCTTAAACAGAGTGGTTTCACTCAAACAGACATAACTTCTACTCCAAGCTAAAAATTGAGAAAAATTGGTAAAGTTTGAAAGAGGACTCAAAGACCTTTGATTTGATAGCTGATGGGCCACCTAATTCTTTATATGCTAAAGATATGGTCATTTGAAGTTGACCCAAAACTAAAAACTTAAGCGTGACTTGTATGAACCTGTATTTAGCTCTTTCGAAGTTTTAGTTATTATAATATCTTCTCTTTGGGAACGTTCATCCTCAAATGAAATCACACTAAGTAGAACAGGTGTGGGAAGTACCTAACAATCCAACTTAAGCACACAACATGCAATTAACATAAACTTAACATGTCAAGTTAAAGAGTACTTTACAAAAACTTTAGTACCTTGATCTTGAACTGGTTCGGGAGGAAAACGATGAGGGTATATCTTCTTCATATCCTCTTTGGCCTCCCAAGTAGTTACCTCAACAAACTGATTCTTCCATATGACCTTGGCTTATGCAACCTCTTTGGTTTCAATTTGTGAAACTGATAGGCATCTCCTCATAACATAGCTTGCCCTTGATATCAATATTCTCGGTAGGTACAATAAGTTAAGTATCACTCATACACTTCTTTATCATAGAAATATGAAATACTGGATGAGCTGCTGCTAACTTCGACTGTAGCTCTAGCTCATTAGCTACATTGCCAACTTCTTGGATATGTTGTAAGGATAAGTGTATCGGGGACTGAGTGTTCCCTTCTTACCAAATTTGATAATACTACAACAATTAAATTATTAGGGACAAATTATTTCGTCATTTATAAATCATATTTCGTGACTAAAAATCTTGTGAGATAAAAATTAATTCATCATTCAGTCGTCACTAAATGTGTCTCTAAAAGTATACAAAGACAATTTTGTGCTTCGTCGCTAAAAGTATTATTTTAGTTATATAAATAAATATTATCCCTAAATGCTTAAACATTTGTGACAAATGTATTTGTCGTAAAAAGTACTTTTTTTTTATAGTTAACAGTATGCTTTGTCGCTAAAAATGTTATTACTACCGATAGAATTATATCGTCGCTAATTAGTTTACTTCAGTCAGTGACAAAATTAGTTGTCTCTAAAGTTATATGTGTTTTGTAGTTGAAAAAAATCTAATTTCGTTACTGATGACTATATTTTATATACAATTTTTTTTTGTTCTTAACTAGGGATAAATTTATCATTATAAAAAGTGGTTAATTAGCCTATGATATACATGTTATCTCGCATCTCTTTTTTTTTTATCCCTTCAGGAGCTCGCACATTATGCTTTCTTAGGGAATCAAACTCACAACCTTGAGGTTGAAAGTGAAGAGTGCTTACCATCTGACCAACTGTCTCTTGACTCTCATTTTTTTTTTACTTTATTCACTTCTTTTGAATTTAAATTTTATAGAAATAATATATTAAATGATTATTTGTACTCATACACAAATGCATGAAATTTACTATGCACAATTCATTCAAATGTAGATTATATATTAGTTAAACTGTATTTTATTTAAAAAATCTTTAAATATATGCATTGTGATTCTGTCATTTTATTTTATTTATTAAAATTTTAAAATTATTCAGTACAAATATCAATTTATATAAAATTAAACTTTCAATTTTATTAATAAAAAATTGAATAATCAGTTAAATATGACCAGTAAATCAATTGTTTTGAAAAGAATATCGATACTCATAACTATAATACTTCTTTATAATATATTTGAAATCCTAGTTGATTCATATCTTTTATTTTTACTTCAATTTTCATACTAATGAAAAAGTTAAATATAAATTCATGAAATATTTCGCAACTTTGAGAATTCTAAGTTTGTAAGTAGATACGTATGTGGAATAACTATTATATATGTACATATTTATTGACTACGTCTATGCAGTTTATCAATCACAAATCAATAGACACACAAACAAATAACACAAAAGCTTGAGAAATTATTTTTTTATCGTCTTTATCAATAAAAGTGTATCAAATAAAAGGCAGAAGTGCGAAACCAACAAATAATAGCGATCTAGTGGTAGAAGTGTACCCACTCACATTACTCCGGATTATATTTTTTAAAAGATGCATTTTATAATTGTGTATTTTAAGAATTGATGTGTTGAACTTTTTTTCATTTTTAAAAAATCGGTCGAGTTCGTTGGTTTTAATATTTTTTCCTCGACAATTAACGAGTGGACTCTATTTTCTTATGAAGCACTTGCAAAATTCTTTTTGTAACTTGTCACTTGTAATTATAAAAAATTGTAGCAAAAAAAATGTATTTAGCTATGAGTTTTTTCGTAGCAAATAGTTGAATTATTCACTACAAATTTTAAGTCCTTGCTATTTAACACCTTATATATTTTGTGATAATTTTTCTTGTTGTCACTAAATCGCAGATTGATTTGGACTATAAAATATTTGTCACCAATTGTTTATATTATTAGTGATGAAAATAAATATCATAATTGAATCTAAATTTTTATAGCTAAAGCTTATAATATTTAACTACGAACTCTAATTTGTCGATATTTGTGATCAACATATTTTTTAGATTAATTTTTTGGTGTCCAAAAATTAATAAATTTTAAGACAAAAAATAAGTTGTCATGAATTAGATACATTATTAGTGACAAAATAATGTGTCACCGATAACTTTAAATTCGTGACTAACACTACATAACAAATGACGCCAATTAATTTTTTGGTGGAAAACATTAGTTGATAAAACTTTACTATGAATTTTTATGTTTCGTCACTAAAAGTATGTGTCTAATATATTTAAGCACGAAAAATAAATTTTGTCACTAAAAGAGAACAATTAGTGACAAATTTGATGTCATAGCTAATAATTTCGTAGCTATATATCGTATTTGTTGTATTACACCCTTCATAGGTCAAACTTTCGGATAGACCCTATCATTAGCTTCAAATTCGAAGTCTCTATTTCTGATATTTGTGTTTTCAGCCTTTCCTAAATAATCTTCACTTTTTCCATAGTTTGATGAACCAAGTCTGCGCCTGTCACTTTAGCTTCACAAACCTCAAACCAACCAATATACTATTTACATCTTCACCCATAAAAAGCCTCATAGGGAGCCATTTGAATACTTGAGTGATAATTATTATTGTAAGCAAAATCTATGAGAGGCAAGTGTTCATTCCAATTACTTTTGAGATTTATGACACATGCCCTCAACATATCTTCTAGGGTATAAATTGTGTATTCTTCTTGGACATCCCTCTAAGGATTAAAAGTAGTACTAAGGTTCACCTTTGAATTCAAACTTTTCTAGGAATACGTTCAAAATTGAGCGGTGAATTATGCCCCTCTATTTGAAATAATAGAAACAAGAACTCCATGAAGTCGAACTATCTATTGAATGTATAATTCGACATAATCTTCTATTGAATTTGTAGTCTTTACCGACAAGAAATGGATTATTTTAGTCGTTCGATTTACAATTACCCATATCGAATCATGTTGCATGCGAGATCCCAACAACCCAGTAATGAAATTCATATTTATCATCTCCCACTTCCATTTCGGAAGAGCTATGTTCTGAGCAACACCAGGCCTTTGGTGATCTATCTTGACTTGTTGGAAATTTGAATACTTGGAAACAAAATCTACAATACACATCTTCATAATACTCCACCAATAGACTTCTCTGAAGTCATGATACATCTTTGAAGAACTAGGATGGATATAATATATAGAACTATATGAGCTTTTGCCATGAACCTCTCTTTGAGCTCATCCACCTTTGGAACACACATTCTACCTTGATATCTCAACACACTATCTCCACCTAGTTCAAAAGCCATTTCCTTTTGCTTATAAACATTTGCCTTTAGTTCAAGTAAAAAAGGACCTTAACTTGTTTCTCTTTCACTTCAGACACTAGTGAAGAGGATCCTCATCTTGTTTCCCTTCATTTCAGACACCAGTGGTGATTCATCCCCATTCATCATCACTACTCCACCTTTACTAGAATCCAACAAATGGACCCCCGAATGGGCAAGTTTGTGAACTTCTTTAACCAATTCTTTCTTTCCTTCTCCAACATGAGTATTACTTCACATGGATAACCTGCTCAAAGCATCAACAACAACATGAACTTTACCTGGGTGATAGAAGATACTAAAGTTGTAATACTTGAGCAATTATAATCACCTCTTTTGCCTAAGATCAAGATTCTTTTTACTGGAATACTGGAGACTCTTATGGTCGGTGAACACATACACATGAAGATCATAGAGATAATGATGTCATATTTTGAGGGCAAATATAATTGCTGCTAACTCGAGATCATACAGTCAGAAAATTTTTCTTGTGAATCTTAAGTTGTATGAAGACATAGGGTATAATCTTACCATTTAGCATTAATACAGAACCAAGTTCAACTATATACACATCACTATAAACAATAAAGCATTTTTTTTACCCTTTGGTAAGTTCAACACTGGAGTAGTAGTCAATCGAGTTTTTAATTATTGAAAGATTTTTTCACAAGCTTCAAACCATTGAAACTTAGCTGTTTTCTGAGTCAACTTAATGAAATCTCATAACACCCTTCATAGGTAAAACCTTCAAATAGACCCAACAATTAACCTCTGTAACATCTCCATTATAGAAAGAACTAATTTTTATCAAGAACCAATTTGGAAAGAGCTAAGTTGAAAATTTTGCAAGTTGGCCTTAAATTTGAGTTTTGGGTCAACTTCAAATGAGCATAACTTTCAGCACAAGATGATTTAGGTGGCCTATAAGGTATCAAATGAAATATCTCTGAGTTTTCTTTCCAACGCCACCTAATTTGCTAAATTTTGAGTTTGTAGTGAGTGAGATATGCCCGAGTTTAGCCTGTCCTATAAGGAAATTCATCTGAATTAAAGAGGGGTATTTTAGTCTTTTGATTAAACCAGTAGTCTAACTCATTTTTAGTAATATTGTAGGGGTTTAAATTGACTTAGATTAGTTTTTTTACAGTTCCTAAATACACTTAGGGTTTTAGAGAGAAGTTCAAGAGGAGAAAAAGGGAGAAGTTCAAGCATTCGTTCAAGATTCTTGCAATCTTCGAGAAATTTTGCCAAATATTTGATCCTAACGAGGTACGTAAGGCTATCATAGTGTTTCAATAGCTCTTCCTCACACCCTAAATATACTTTCAAATCAGTAAAAGAGTAATCTAGTTCAAAACGAAAGTTGGGATTAACGAAGAAGGGTACACAACTCTAATTCAAATGGGATTAAAGTTATTTGTAATGTCTTCTAGTTTTTCTATATTTTTATGAACTTTTCTATTTCTATGAAGTAAATTCTAAATAGGTCAAGGATAAATGATGTAGGGTTGCTACTATTGAGTTATGCTTTTGTTCAGATGCATAGAACCGTGAATTTCCATTCGTATTATTATTATTATTTTTTAATTGTGTTACATTTTAATCGAAAAAATTCCTTGATTATTATTATCTTTTCATCTTATAGTACAATTCGTTATTGATAGTCTCATGAAGTAATTGAAAGAATTTGAGAGTTATTGTTAATGATTGGAGCTAGAAAGTATTAACAAAAAGTTTCCCTAGAACTAGTCCTTTTGGTTTGTCTGTCCACATTTTACCTTACTTAGATTACTAGTCTACTAGAAGTCAAATTCATTCCGAAGAAGATTCATATTCGTAAGAAATAGAAATATTTATTTGTGAACCTTAAACTATAGCATATCCTTATATTTGCAACCTTGCTATCGTATTCTCTATGTCCCTAATTTTTAATTGATAATCAATTTTTGATATTTTTCTCAAGTTTTGTTGTCTATTTAGTGCTAAAATAATTTACATTTTTCAGCAATGTGATTTTACCAAACAACTGTCAAGACTTGACACTCTAGATAATATTGAATGAAATTATATTGAATTTCTACTAAAATCAATCCATGTTGCTACAATACTTTACTATAATAACTTTGACTAGCAAAGCACTTAGATATATTGTATTTAGAGTTGTTAAAAAGGATCGGCCCAACCCTACACTTCCCAAGCCTCTCGGGCTAACGAATTCGAAAGGCTCAGGCAGGCCTTCAGTTGGAAGGTCCTTAAAATGCTTAAACTAACCTAACCCTAGAAAGGTCAAGGGATTGGGCGGGCTATCCCTTTTTTTTTCTTATATTTTTCATTTTTTTCTTTTTAAACTTAAAATTCTATAACGTCAAGAAAGAGAAGATTTTCAAATCAAATACGACAAACAAATAGTGTTGCTTCAATAACACTAGCAAAAAATCTAGTGTAGTTATCATGTATCTAGCATACCAAATATGCGAGGGAGATAAACGATGACAAGTAAGATGAGAGGGAGGGAGATTTGTGTATGTATCCTAGATACATGCGAATCCACTAGGATATAGTGTATCTTGGAACAAATTAACCTAATTTTGAGTCAATATATTCCGAGATACATGTATCAAGACATACCAAAATCTGGTAAGATTCATAATATTACAAAATAACATGCATTTAAGTAATTAACTTATATACTAGTTAGCATGTTGTAATTTACCCTTCAATAAAAATTTTTGACCCTTGGGCTGACCCAAACCCGACCCTGATCAAGCTTCAAGGGCCAAAGACTTATATGGGCTGGGCTTATAAGCCCTAGTTTTAAATGGGTTTGAAAAATTCTATCCAATCCTACCTCAATAATAGATTCGATTGGACCGGCCCCATGGGCTAAACCCATCTTAATGGCCTTAATTGAATTATGCGCTCGTTAAGCTCGAGTCTTAGGGTTGAGGTTCAAGGTAGGGGTCTCGGTCTCAAGGTTGGATTGAGTATTAATTTAAGGGTTGAATCTCTAATAGGGTTGGATCTCATAATTGGGGTTAGTGTTTGTGTCTCATGTTGGGGTAATTAAGGATTTCAAGCTCGACTTTGTTGTTATGTCCTCGGAAACAAATTACATTGGTGTTGAATCTCAATCTCGAGTATGGATATCGGGTTTTGAGTCTCATGTCGATGTTGTGGTTAGATCTTGGGTTGGGGTCATGATCATGTCCCAAATTGAGGTTGTTTAATGAGTCCATGTCATGCCATGGCCCCAGTCCCGCTTTGGGTCTGCATACATTTTCGGTTCTAGGGTTGAAGTAATTTTTAAAATTATTTCTACATGTCCTTGGGAGAGTATCTTTTTCTTACTAATCGAACATTAGAAAATAAGTAAGAAAACTATTTTTTCAAGAAAATATTTTCTAGAAAAACATATATGTCATATATTTCGGTGATTATTTGTAATTATTGAGGCTACAAAGGAAAAAAAAATTAAGCTGGTCCAGAAAGAATGGTCATAACTAGGAGTGACAAATTTGCCTACAAAAATATGAGTACCCTAATCTATTCAATTTTGATGAGAATATTTGTTCGCCTGTTTATTGACTCAACTCATTTCAATCCAATTCTGTCTATATTTAAAAATCGGGCTGATTTGTAGTTCAAATTTATCTATGAGAAACCTATTCAAATATTTTTACTTTTTCTTTTTGAAATGTTATATATATCCATAATAAAGATTCTTTTCAGGTACTTTAAAATTACTACTCTCACCGTTTCATTTTATGTGACACTATTTCCTTTTTAGTTTGTCTTGAAAAGAGTGAGATCACCTTACTATAATTAGAAAAAAATTAACTTTAAAACAACTTTTACTCTTAATTGAAATGATTTTTAACCATAAAAATTTCTAAGGATTGTTTTAAAAGTCTTTTTTTTTCTTCTTAAATACCTTGCCAAGTTAACAGTGCCAAATAAAATGGGATGAAGGATGTATACTAGAACAGACAGATTTTTAAAAGTTAGTAACTATTGAACGAATTAGATTATGACCCACACTTAAGCCTATTTTTGTTTTAACTTATTTCATCCCAAGTAACTTTGAGACGAATCAATTTATTAACTCAATCTATTTTGATTCGTTTAAACCCGCATATTTGACACCGTAGCCACAACCTAAATTTGAGATGATGCCATGGTCCTAACTCCTAACGAATGATGGTCCAATATCTCTATACAAGAACCAATTCCCTTATTCTCTATTCATTCACCATCTTCATATTGTGGTCCATGACTACAAATGCCTAGCTATATTGTCAACATATGTCTTTAGTTGAGAACATAAACGGAACTGTTTTTTTCTTATTGTTTGTATAATTTTGTTAGGAGTTCCTTTCAGACATTTACATGAAGTATCTTTTTGTAATGAAAATGCTACTTCTGGAAAGTATTAGCCTTTTTAATATTTTGTTTTAATTTTTTATACACCGACAGTGCTAAAATAAAATTAGGGGATTATAGGGAGAGTGTTATGAAGCAATTAGTGTGGTTATTCATGTCTCTAGAATTGAATTCTCAGTATTATACATTATATCTTTTTTGTTGGTTAAATTATATATAATGTCTATAACTCCTATTATCACCTAATTCATGATCTAATCTTATGAATATTGATATTGAATATCACATTGTAGACCCTTGCATATGTACACTTGAATTAAAAAATATCTATACTCTCATATTTACATGTTTTATCTATATTATTTCTTGTTTTATTATCACTCTAATTGTATGATATAATCAGTTTGTATGCATTATGGATTAATCATACATAAGGGAGGATATATTAGGATATATATGGGGAACCTTGTTATAAGCTTTGTTATGCCTTGTGAAGAATAACTCATCTTAGTCGACTTTAGCTGACACAAGACATAGTAGCCTAGTTGTAATTTATCCTAGTCGACTTCAACTAACACAAGACATAGTAGCCTAGCTAGTCGACTTTGCTAACATAATAGCCCAATGCGTTTCTAACTCTTTAACAGTCAACAGTTGTAGACGTTGATTGTACCACATTGTTCAACCTGTTCGTTATCTTTTACTTCCCTTTATCTTCAACAGTGCCCTCCACAAGGGTTAGTATACTAGATTTGGGCAACATAATAAACTTTTTTTTTAACTTTTTATTTTATGTTTTATTTACCAAAAACCACGCTAACGCTTTTATTTTGTCTCTTGTTCTTTAAAATTTTGATTATTAGAAATTCATAAACTTTAAAGGTTGACGTCTGTCGCTGTCGAGAGGTTAAGGAAGTTGGTGACCTAATAATAAAGAATCCGGCGATCCTATATTCACCTCTCTGATCATACAATTATTATATACTCGTGAATATGCACACATATAGTTACAAACAATAATAGCTATCAACAAAGGATTTGTTGTACGGGAGGGGCTGCTCTTCCCTTAACCAAAGATTACGAATTCGAGCCTGAGTATGAAAAACTGTTTGGTAGATAGTGCTATCCCTCAAATGGGGCTCCATCCAGTGGGAATTCGAATTAGTGACAGTCTAATGTAGTTATCGAACAATGAAAAAACAAAAACAAAAAACCAATAATAACTAGACAGATGACCCGAGATCGATCTCCCCTGAATGCATGCCTTCTGAGTCGAGATTGTCGCATAAGGCTCGCCTAATGTGGTTTACATCCCCTGTTTGGTTTCCATGTTGGAAAATTACTTGGATGAACACCTTTTAATAAATAATTATTGATTTAAGCGATACTTTTTATTCATCACCATTTTTAGCAATACTATGTTAAATCTGCAATATATATTAAAAGTGAATTATGTATGCAATATATATGTATTATAATTTTTTTTTAAAAAAATATATATTATGTTTATTTGGTAAAAAATTGACACATTGTATTATAAGTATATTAAAATATGTGATAAATTTATCATCCATCAATGAATCTTGTATTTTATGTGAATGATAAATTATTCTTTGTAATATGTATCAAAAGTGATCAAATGAGAAGCAATGTTACTGTTATAAATGGTAAATATTTTTTTTTAGTGTTGTATATTTATGTAAGTTTCCATTGCACAGTGAGAGGGTTTAACCAATGCACACAAAGTAGTCACCTGAAGACAGAGACTGTGAAAAAGGTTATAGCTGTTGCGGGGGGGGGGGAGGGGAACCAACAACACCCTCATATTACCGTGTTGATGTTGATTAGTGTGAATATATTAGACATTTCATGTCACGTACAAGAGAATCAACTTGAGGGCATACCCCATATATATTGAAGTGATTGACATGCCTGCAACATAAATTACATTTGTGAATTTTGGGTGTGCACTCTGATCGTTGCTTTCAATTGACCATTTCAGTTAGGGGTGTTAAACATGCGGGTTAGTTTGATCTAATAAATGACCATATTATTGACTTTTTTTAAAAAAAAAACTTGATTGGAAAGAATTGGACTAAAATTTGCTAAAAAATTGGTCGTAGGTCAATCCACCCAAATTCGTATTAAGTTTTAGTTTCTTTGTTTGTCATTTTATTACTTTTTAAGTACCTAGTAGGACATTTTCTTAAAACTATATATCTTTCTAAAATTCGTTTGATAAGATTTTTCATGGATTAATTTAGATTATACATACTAACCCAAATGATTTTGACTAGGTTTAAGTAGGTAGAGTTGATAAATGATTTAGATGAACGAATCATATTCTCATAAACTATTTTAAAGAAAACCTTAATTACAATATTCGTGCTATAGCATGTTACATGTGCAACCAATTGAGTGTTATTGTGGTTTTCTAAGTGTCATCTAATATGAAGAGGAACTTTCATATATGTTCCACATTTTTCTTCCCTTCTCTTCTTGTCACCTAATTAATTATCTTTTCACTAATTTGGACCAGAAGTCTAAGTTTGTGAGTGTATAAAATTGTCGAAACACATCGACCAAATGCACCATTAATAAAATGTGCTTGTTAGGTTTATGATTGATGCATATTTTTCTATTTTTATTCAAAGATTTTATGTACATCGTAATTCGTAAAAGCATCATTAAATGATATATTAAGGTAAATGTGGTTAATTCTCTTTGATTGAAAATAAAATATGTAATAAACGTTTGAAAGTGATGTAATGACTTTTAACACGTTACGGCTTTGAGCTCAAATTATTCTTCAGAAAATGTGTATATAATATAGGGTAAAAATTATTTCTTTTAACACTTGCCGTTAAAAAACAAAACTCTCATTCAAACTTCAAACCATACACAATAGGTGAATGATTTTATTAATGCCCTCAATATTTTATAAATGACTCAAAATATTTTTAAAATATCATCAACGTATTAGAAATAGTTCAAAAATGATCCTAATTAATAATTTAAGTTATTTCAATAAAATCTCAAACGCTCTATCGACAAGATTAAAAATAAAATTAAGGAGATTCAAATAGTTAGTACACTCGAGTCAAAAAAATAGCAACGCTTTGAATATAGTGGTATATTTTATAGCAAATTTATGAAGAATTTATCTATTTATATCCTAAGTGAATTTAAAATCCAATTGAGAACAAGAGAGGATATTGAAGCATTTAAAATAAGAGTATGGGTGGTAAAGAGGAATGAAAATTTCATGATGCAAAAAAATATTTACATGGGAAAGTAAATGTTTTTTTTAATAAAAAAATTAATGGAATGGTGATAATATAAAAGGGTTAAATAGATATTTCCCCCCTTGTTTGCGCCAACCATATACAAGACAAAGCATGCATCTAGTATATATCCACATCAAATGTTGCACATGATAAAGATGATTGAAGAAAATTAGTGGTCTTTCTCACTAAACAAAAAAATATAAAATTGGATCCACCTTGCCTTTTGTACCTTTCTCCTACCATAAGCATTATGACTATTCAGTCAACAAAATGAGATGACATTACTTGGTGAAATGGTCTGAAAGACCTTGTATTTGTTTTAAATTATTATGTTTCATAACCTGAACAACTTCAAAAGAGATATTACTAGCCCCTCTAAATTTGTGTGAAACTCACTTAATTGAAGTAGATGACAAATTAGCCATCCACATGAAATTTTATGCCAAAATATTATTACAAGCCCATCCAAAAATACTTGCAATTGAGGATTACAATAATTGCTTATGAGAAAAGTTAAATTTGAATTATACTTTAATATGAAACTGTACTATTGGGGGTTATGGTGTTTTTTTGAAATCATTTTGATGATTGATAAAATAATTAGGAGGATTCAAATTCTTTCTAAGTGAATTTTGGTGGATTTACCCACTTTTGAAATATGAATTTTCAAATCTTCTTTCTGAAAGGATGAAGTAAGACTAATAACGTATTTTGAGAAGTTGAAAAAATAATGAAGATGCTTGAAGAATAACGAATGAGTTTTGCGAATTTATGAAATTAATCCGAAATTATGATGGAAATTTATTGGGTATGTATTGGTGAACTTTTAGTATAAAAGAATTCATCTAAAGTAGGAAGAATTAGATAAATTTGACAAGAGTTTAGTTCTCAATTATAAGCAAATATGAAGAACATGATATTAAAAATTTTAATGTGCCAACTTTTTTTATTCTTACGTGGTATTAAAAATGACATTTAATTGTGCAAAATGACTTGGAATTTCATGTGTAAGCCGGTGTGCTATACACTCACAACCTACTCCTTACCCCACTCACTCTCTCAAGTTGAGTGTTAGGACTATAGGGCTCACTCTCTCGAGTTGAACCTCATGTCTACCAACTCCTTAGGTCAACAATCTAGTGTCTTGATTTAGCGACTTCTCTCTCTCGAAAGCCGAAAACACATAAATAAACTTGTATTTGCAACCACAAATTTGTTAAATTCATCCACAACTACTAGATGAAATCACCATTAAACTACAATTAGTCTATCAGAAAGCAAGACCCAACAACAATCTTAACCCATATTTGCTAAATCACACACCAAGAATGGGGTTTTCAGCCACACATCAAGATATAGAAAGTATACCTTCAATGATATTGAAATCAAATGGGTATGAGAAAATAAGTCTTGACTTACGCAAAGCAAGAAGAATCAAAGAGACCCACTTCCAAATTAAAAGAACGAAACCCTCTTTTCTTCAAGTCTTCAAAACCCTCTCAAACTTATAGTAAAAATATCAAAAACTAATATCCTAGACAGAAAATTATAATAATGTTCGAATCTCCTTGAAAACTACAACTCTACTTGTATTTATAGTTTTTCCAGATCTGTTCTGCAGTGGATCATTCAGAGTCGTTAGTCGGAATCGACGACGGACTCAGCGATTCACCCACTGGTGCAGTTCACCTCCTTCTGTACAACCTTTACTATATTCATTCTTTTGTTCCATTGGGCGATAAAGTACTGCTTTGCGAAGCTACTCGGCATCGCGCTGCTTGTTCCTTTCTTCAGCCGATTTGATCCTTTCCTTCAGGGCTTTGCACATTGGAACAAAAGGTGAAGTAGACATCTTTGGTGATATTCCAAGTGAACTCGGCGATCCTCAGGATTCCATTTCTTCATTCTTTTCAGTCTTTTTGTCCCTTTTTGCGACATAGTGTCCATGCTTTCCTTTAAACTTTGAATACATGAAATGAAGAGTTTTCAATCAGATATTGAGATAAAATAAGCATTTGAGGACACTATTTTCATTAAAGTATAACCCTAAATAAGTCCAATTTTGGACTCATCAACACCCCCAACTTAAACTTTTGCTTGTCCTCAAGTAAATCTCAAGTTCAGTAGTTCAATAAGGATGTCTCAAACACTGCTACACAAGACTCAATCATGAATGTAAACAACAAGACTCAAATTATTTATGCAAGGATCAATTGTGTACTCAGAGATTCAAGTTGTGACAGACCATTACCAAAAATTCTCAGGCTCGAATGACTTGCTTCAAATGCAAGTTCAAGCTCAACAAAAACATTTGAATGCCCTCACACAAATGATGATTCCATTTTCACACACAAGGGTATAATCAATTTAAAGTTTAGGAATCAGATACAATGCTCACTCAATAAAAAGAGAAACGCGTACTATGCATGCTTTTACCTATAGATTTGCTCTTACTTTCTAGTCGACATTTGTTTCAACTTTCTCAAGATAAAAAAGGTCTTTCTAAGGCTTGTAATGGGTTTGAGTGCAAAGGTATGATCATTTAGGCTCAGTGACTTTGACTTTTCCCTTTTCTTTTCACCAAACCCCAACCTAAGTTGAATGTTTTAATCAAACCAATCATTCATGAGGATTAAGGGAGATTAATCAAGAAGGGTCTAGTCTTTATCAAATTTTTTCCAAAGAAGGTTAAGGTTCAAGGGGTGTTCAATTGAGATTCACACACTCACAAGGTAGGTCACAGAAGAGGTATATGTCAAATTGGCTCACACTCTATCAAATTGTCTATCATATAAAGAGAAAGCATTACTTAGTTGAATGGACTAACAGGGAAAATTCAGGTGTTTTCATGCATAGGTAAGCTTATCACACAAGGAATCAATGCTTATATCAAATGAGACTTTACACTTTAGCTAGTGCACAAATTTTCTAAAATCATATAAAGAGAAAGCATTACTTAGTTGAATGGACTAACTGGGAAAGTTCTAGGTGTTTTCATGCATAGGTAAGCTTATCACACAAGGAATCAATGCTTACATCAAACAAGACTTTGCACTTTAGCTAGTGTGCAACGGTCATCACACGGGAATCAATTTGACACATGACTAGTCACATCAAGATGCAAAGAGTTCACATATTGTCTATGCAACTTCATTTGGTCTCATTGTAGTCGCTTTCATGTTTGTTCAATTGCAATCATTATTCAAGTCATCATATTGATCGAAAGTGGGAATCAAATTTGCTAATGAACAAGCACATTTTAAGCGCATGCAAGGGGTGGAAAAAAATTTGAATTTTTTTCAAAAGGGTCAAAATCATTTTGTAATTATAATAAAAATGGGAGTCATAAGATCAAACATCCACAAAAAGCAGATAAGCATAATTTAAACAGAGCAACCCCAATAAACACAAAAAGATGAGTATTAACATTAACACAAAAATATTAGGCCTCACACCACCACACAAAAAGTATTTTTCCTCAAATGCGACATAATAATATCCAAAAATAAAGATATAATAAGACAGAGAGGGAGGTAAAGAAAGGTCATGTCTATGCAGTGTCTCCATCTGTCGGGTTCTCTATGTCTGGTACAATAACCTTTACTTGGGCAGTAGTGCTCAGAATCTCCTTGAACGATATATGAGTGCCAGATGCACATGGGGATGGTGTGGATGTCTCATCCGTCGGTGTATGGGTCGCCTACTGCACAATAGTCTCTACTTGGTTTGGAAAATTTCCAAATATGCTCTTTTCCTCTTCCTTCTCATACTCTGCTTTCAGGTCCTCATCGGTCTCTACACTTGAATTCTTTTCTACTGCGCTATCCCTTTGCACATCTCCGGTAATAGACGCAGGAATCTCTGAGTTCCAAGGAGAATCCAAGTCGTCTACCCTCCCTATTAGTAAACTGCTATCGGTAGACTTTAGGTAGTCTACGTTCTTCCTCAGGTTTGTGACTTCGGATTTCAAAGTTGTCACCTCGGAGGAGATCCTCTATCAGTCTCGCAAGTTGTGACTTTCATAGTGAATGTATCCACATAATCCTAAAGAGGTGTGACTGCAACACATATGAAACTCTCAATATACTTGGGATAGATCTCTCGAGTCGGGTTGCTCGTGAATCAGCTGATTGGGATAATCTCCCCACCTTCATGATTACGGCTTGAGTAAGCTTGGCCGGTTGGGAAGAAGAAGAGGAACCTGGGACCTATGAAGAGGAGGAAGGGTAAGATGTACTTGAAGGCTTAGACGTCGGAGCATGCAATGGTGTCTCTGCTGGCAAGAAGTCTAGATCAATTTCTGAGGTAGTCTCTGTCGGAGATGCTCTATTCTTGTTATCCTCTTCTTGTGTGTAATCGACCACAATTTGCCGGATTTTGGTGGGGGAAGAAGGGATGACCTCAATGTCCCTCGTAGTGTCTCAAAGTAACCGAGCACACAGGCACAACTCGGTCAGCAAAACTAGAAAGGGTAGAGAGGTTACCTTCTTCTTAGCTCTCATGACCATCTCTTGTGAAGTCCACATCCCCAAGTCAATTTTTTATCTGAAAATGATACAACCTTAACAAGGTTTCTTTGGGAGGCATATAATAGACTCTATAGGTCATCCAAAGATGAAACAATAGGAAACCCTTTATAAGGGAATACTATTTGCGTTTGTCTTCCCAATACAGTGTTACTCCATCTCTTTACCTCTGACCTTGACCAATCTCACCGGTCTAAACTCGCTCTCCTTCTTCTTATTATTGGTCACCAACTCTCCATATGACGTGTAAAATTCCCTAACCCAAGAAGGAATATAGGGGCTTCGGGGTCTCGTGAAGTGCTCGAACTCATGGTATCAAATGGTTTCCAAGATGTCAGGATGTTTGCCTTCTAGGTCCTCCATCAATACGAGTTTCCCTAGGATGGTTAGTAACCTATCACCCTTTAACCTGTTCAAAATTCTAGTTTGAGGAATGATAGGGGCTATAATAGTTACTTGAGGTGCCTGAGCTGGCACTGATTCTGATTCAAGAGAGGTTGTAACTGATTTAACCCATATGGAAGGAGACGCAGCTGATTAGACCATGGTGGACGTGGATGTGGGTCTATCTCGAAGCCTATTATTTCATTGAATCAATGGTTGATCATATTCAGGATCAGACTACTCAACATCGGCCTCAACAGTTATGACTTTCCTTGTTATATATTTCTTCCTCTTGCCTTTGTCTCCTGGTAGGAGTTTGTCTCTTCCTCTTGCCTTTGTCTCCCAGTAGGAGTTTGTATCTTCCTCTTTTTGGAGGATTTGGACCCTTTTCGTTGATTTTAATGCCATGTTCTTATATCTTGGGTGTCATGTTGGAGTTTGTATGTACTTTATCTGTAAAACATCGAAAATAGTTAAAAGAGAATCAAGCAAACACACAAATAATCTATAGCAGACAATTTTTCCAATTGAATCGGCGAATTGACGAACCTCTTTGGCGAGCTAGGTTGGGCTCCCCGGAGGGATTGGATTCAATTTATAGCCAGTTGACGATGGAAAATTCTTTCGGCGATAAGCCGACTACTATAGGCAAGCTTGATCTAGTCTTTCAAATGTTCTAGTGCCTAAAGTATTCAGGGGTACAAATGAAGGACAAAATAAGAGTACATTAACCGTGGGACACCGAGCATGTTTGGTGATCAATAGTATTTTGCCGAAATTAATAGTCAAGCATCAAATTTAACTCCACATAAAGGGCGAAATATAGACATTAGCCGAAGCGCCAAGTAGTTCGGTAAGCACGACCCAACTCACCGAATTGTCCAATGTGCCTATTTTTCAATCATCTTCTCAAAGTCTACTCTCCAAATTCAAAAAATAAAATTAACTCATGCAAAAGAGCAATTAAGCACAGAGCCATAGTACCCATCACTCCGGATATTCAATTTTATCTCGGTTTGCCAAATTTAGCCATTTTGGCGATATTTTCTCTTAAGAATGGGGTCGCCTAGTCTATCATTAAGAAATTTTCATTGTCTATCACAACAAAGGGTTACTAAGACTTCACCCAAACTATCTAACTAACATGCAAGTGCAAACCATGGATATTCCATTCAATTTAATGTGCAAACATCACGGGTCTTTGACGATCAAAACAATATGGGAAAGTTTTCCAATTGAAATTAGGCATGAAAAATTCTATCCTAGCATAGAAGACCAACACACATCAATAAAATACTACTATTGCAAAAGAGTACGAAATCTTTAAAAATAAATTCGGGATTTTAGGGACTTACCGTTGATTCCGATTGAGATTATGATTGAGATGTTTGGCGGCAAAAAAATTACTAGTTGAGAATCAATATAAAGAAGCACTACAGTGACATGAATTTGTGAAGTCTAAAAGTGAGGGAAGTGAAGAAATTCAAACTCTAAGTTTCTTAGCCCTTATAAACCGTCCATGTTGCTTCCATTTGACGACGTTACTTTTTTTCGCTGACCTATTATGCGACACGCCGAATGTTCTATTACATCGCTTAGTTTTAAAGTACCTCTAACATGTGTGAATGTGCAAACAACGGACAACAATGGGATCATTGACAATTTTCTCGATTCGCCTACTAGATCCTTTGTTCGACAACTTGCACATTTTCAACACATTCCTTGTTCCATCTTAAAAAATTAACACATCATTATTCTTACATACTATATTAAAGCGATAAAACCTTGGGTTTCCTCCCAAGAAGCGCCTTATTTAACGTCGTATCTCGATGTGAGCTACCAGTGAGCTTCATTATTAGAGTTATACCTAATGAATCTATGCAACCTTTTTTTACTAGTAGGGAGGAGATGAGACAATATGTTGTCCAAGAGGTCTTCAATCAACTTGATTGATCTCAAGTGAGAATTAGTCATCAGATACAACACGTCCAAGTTTTCCTTCATTATTTCTAGCATTCTGTCTTGCTCATGAAGCTTCTGGAGAATGATCAATAGCGTATCCTTGATACATTTATTCTCATTGCTCCTAGACCTTTCTCGCTTATGAGGAGGTATGTACTTCTCCTGGCGTTTACACTTGTTTTTCACCTCAAATATTTTGGTGTCTAAGTCGTTCATTTGAGATATCAGTGCAATTAACTCGAAGTCACCCTTGACTTCTTTATTTACCCAACCAACTTGCCACCCCTTCTCTCAGCCATGCTTAGGGTGCCTACATACACAAGGAGCTCAAGAGAAAACAAAACTAAAAGTAAAGTTTGTAAATCTACAACTAATTAATATCAAAAAATCTACATAGCTACATTTTCTCACGTAATATCACTCTCCAGCAGCAACGTCATTTTGATGTCTGCGTAACTAATGACACAACTTCCAGTACAAGTGTCTACAATTGTGCAATAGTATAGTAACTCAACCAAGGGTTGGGGTCGTGTACCAAGAGAGTGGTCATGAAAATGATTAGATTATTAGAATTTCATTCTAATTAGTCGTAGATAAAGAAATTAACGATTAAAAACATAGTAAATTCAATTGGTAACACCAAAGTGTCAAATATCAAAAAATGGGGTTTTGTCAAAAGTAGTTAAAAATGAAAATTAACAAGGAAATCTAAGTAATGAAAGGGAGAATTCTTGGGAAGTGACCGCAATACAGATTGATCTAAATTGTTCGGTACTTGCTCTCAATATAAGATTTATAGAGTAATATTGACTAGGCTAAGGTTTAAGTGGAAATAAGCTCTCTCTCACAAACAAATTACCCCATTTTTAAAATGGGTTCCTCTCGAACACCATCTTGTCACATGAAGACTAGCCTACGCCTTACCTCACTCAATATATAGAGCTGATCCTCATGCCTACCCACTCCTTAGGCCATCAATCTGAAAGTCTTGACTTAGCAACTTCTCTCATAAGAATGCCATTACACATAATTAATCAAAACTACAAATTTTTTAAATTCATCCACAATTACTAGACGAAGTCACCATTAAACTACAATTAATCTATCATCAAGCAAGATCCAACAATAATCTTAACCCATATTTGCTAAATCACACCCAAAGAATTGGAGTTTTTAGCCACACATCAAAAAATAGAAATTATACCTTCAATGATGTTGAAATCAAATGTATATGAGAATATAAGTCTTGATTTAAACAAAGCAAGAAGAATCAAAGAGACCTACTTCCAAGTTGAAAGAAAGAAACACTCTTCTTCTTCAAGTATTTAAAACCATCTCAAACTTAGAGTAAAAATATCAAAAACTAATATTCTAGACAAAAAATTATAATTATGTTCGACTCTCCTTTAAATCTACAACTCTACTAGTATTTATAGTTTTTTAGATCTCTGATGTAGTGGATTGTTCGGCGTCATTAATCATAATTGTCGACAGACTTGTTGATTCACCCATTGGTGTAGTTCACCGCCTTCTGGCACAACCTTTAGTATCGTAGTGCTTTTTGTATATTGGACATTATAGTACTGCTTCGCGGAGCTACTTGGCGACGTGCCGACTTGTCCTTTCTTCAGTCGATTTGATCCTTCCCTTCAGAGCTCCTCATAACTAGAACAAAAGGCAAAGCAGACCTTTTTGACCATACACGAAGTGAACTCTGCGGTCCTCATGCTTCCATTTCTTTGTTCTTTTTAGACCTTTTGTCCCTTTTTGTGACATAGTGTTTATGCTTTCCTTCAAACTTCAAACACCTGAAACTTAAGAGTTTTTATCAGATATTAAGATGAAATAAGCATTTGAGGATGCTATTTCCATTAATATATAGCCTTAAATGAGTCCAATTTGTGGACTCATTATTAATATAAAGATACAAGGCATGATTAATGTTAAAAGATTTCATTCAAGCAGCTGTAATATATTATAAGAAAACTTTTCACTAGTTGTACAGTTTACCTCAACGAATTTACTGTTGGATTTAGCAAATGTGAATGGGAAAAGAAAAGTGAAAATATGAAAAGTGAGGGAACTATTTTGGAGGAAAAATGAAAAGTCATTTGCAAAGTGCAAATGAAAAGTCATTTCTCTCATATCGGCAAAAGAAAGGGAAATTGTTGTCCTTATATAAGGAAACACTTCCATTACTTCTTAAAGAGCTAAGAAGAAGATGCCCCCTTGCGCCTGCGCCGTCGTCGCCGTCGCTCGCTCGATTTCGGCTTCGGCTTCGGATTTGGCAAATGATTTGATTGATAAATTTTTTGGACAATGTTTAATCAGTTTTTTGTAAATCAAATAAATCCTGTTAATATTTTCTCTTATAAATTTGCGGGTAACGGTAACATTCCAAAAATTTGTTACTCTTTCCGAAAAGTCATTACTTTTTGAAAAGCTTTTATTTCTAACTGACACATTTTTCCAAAAAGTTGTTGTTTTTTCCAAAAGACCAACTTTCTGGATAAAATGGGTTTGAACAGATTTCTCTGAAAAGAAAGTTTCTTGCTGGAAATGGCTATAAAAGGATGTCAATTTTTGATTTTTCAAACACTGAAATTTGCCTTCTCTGCATATATTTTTCTCTCAAATAAATCAAAGTGTCGAGCGACTGAGTCTGTGTGACTTGTTGATGTTCTAAAGTTCGCTAAAGTTAAAGAAATTTGAGGTACCACTATTTCTTTAACAGTTTAATCCGTTTTATCTTGAGAGAAATTAATCCATAACCTTGGGTTCAATGAGGGTAAATTTCTTAAGGACACACACTAGTTTCTGTGGACTCGGATTACTTCTTGTATTTTATGTATTTTCTGCTTCATCTTATTTCTATTTCTGTTAATTGGTTAACATTATAAATACAAGTTAATATAACAATCTTAAGAAATTTAAAAGTTTCTGCATTTGAGGTTTCTGGAGATTAAAACCTTTATGGTTTTCTACTCTGTTTGAATTTTTAAAATTCATTCGATTAACGATTAAAAGAACATAAAAACTCTATCGTCAAATCAGAAACAATTTGTGTAAAGATTTGTTCTTTACTGTTAGTATTTCAAATAATTAACTTATCTGCCATTTGTGACAGAAAAAAAAGACTAATTCAAGTCAACAAATGCTGGAACAGTAAGTGCTGTGCAACAACATCGGTGCACATAATCATTCAAATGCTACTTTAGCGCCGCGCTGAGAAACCTGCAAAGTTTTCTAGAGTCGACTTTAAGAGATGATAGCAAAAGATGTTCTTCTATCTCACTACATTGAGTCTGCAAAATTTCATTAATGAGAATGTTCTTGTTATGTCAGATGAACTCTGCCTGATGAACAATTCTTGGTAACAGAAGCAAGGACACACTCAGATTTTTTGTGTAAAAATTACATTCTGTATGGTCTGCAAGATGATCTGTACAATGTGTACAGCAATGTCAAAAACTCAAAAGAACTCTGGGATGCTTTATAAAAGAAGTACAAAACAGAAGATGCCGGATTGAAGAAATTAATTGTGGCAAAATTTCTGGGCTATAACATGATAGACAGTAAGACCGTCCACCCGAGTTCATGAATTCCAGGTCATAATCCATGATTTCCTTGCTGAAGGTATAAATTTATTTAATGCCTATGTATGAAATATTAAGTTTTCCCTTAATACTCAAATAATCTATAATGTAGGATTGATTGTGAATGATGTCTTTCAAGTGACTGCAATTATTGAAAAGTTACCTCCACTGTGGAAGGACTTCAAAAACCACTTGAAACACAAACGCAAGGAGATGAATGTTGAAAATATCATAGTAAGATTGAGAGTCGAAGAGGATAATAAGGTTGCAGAAAAGAGGTCACGTGGTAATTCAGCAATATCTGGAGTAAATTTTGTTGAAGAAGATCCCACAAAATTAAAGAAAAGAAAGAGAACATCTGGTCCAAAAAGCAATTCTCCTAAGAAGAAATTCAATGGAAACTGCTTCAACTGTGGTAAACATGGTCATAGAGCTATTGAATGCCGGGGTCCTAAGAAGGACAAGAAAAATAAGGATCAAGCAAACTTGGATGAATCCAAAGGAGAAATGGACGATCTCTGTGCAATGCTTTCAGAATGTAACTTGGTTGGAAATCCAAGAAAATGGTGGATAGATTCTGGTGCCTCATGCCATGTTTGTGCCAACAAAGAATTATTTTCATCATATACTCCATCACTTACAGATGAGAAGTTGTTTATGGCAAACTCAGTTGTTGTAAAGGTGGAAGGAACTGTCAAAGTCCTATTAAAGATGACATCAGGCAAGGTGGTGACTTTGAAAAGGGTCTCATATGTTCCAGAATTGAGAAAGAATTTAGTTTCAATTCCAGTTCTGACCAAGAATGGATTTAAATGTGTATTTGTTTCGTATAAAGTAGTAGTAAGCAAAAATGATATGTATGTAGGAAAAGGCTACCTTAGTGATGACCTTTTCAAACTCAATGTAATTGCAGTTGATATGAATAATTATTTTGCTTCTTCTTACTTGCTTGATTCTAAATGTTTATGGCATGAACGTTTGGGACACGTTAATAACAAAACCTTGCGAAAACTGATTAACTTAAATATTTTGCCAAAATTTGAGTGCAATAAATCAAAATATCAAATTTGTGTGGAATCTAAGTATGCTAACATCCTTATAAATCTGTTGAAAGGAATCAAATCCTTTAGAATTGATTCACACTGATATTTGTGACATGAAGTCAACACCATCACGTGGTGGAAAAAAGTATTTCATAACTTTTATTGACGATTGCACTAGATATTGTTATGTCTATTTGCTAAATGGTTAGGATGAAGCAATAGATGCAGTTAGACAATATAAAACTGAAGTTGAAAATCAGTTAGATAAAAAGATCAAAATGAACAGAAGTTATAGAGGTGGAGAATATGAATCTCCATTTGCAGAAATATGTTTAGAAAATGGAATAATCCATCAAATTACTGCTCCCTACACTCCTCAATCTAATGGAATTGCAGAAAGGAAAACCCGAGCTTTAAAAGAAATGATGAGTTCATTACTTATAAGTTCAGGTTTACCACAGAACTTGTGGGGGTAAGCTATCCTTAAAACAAATCAAATACTTAACAGAGTGCCTCACTCAAAGACAAATGTAATTCCATATGAGAAATGGAAAGGTAGAAAACCCAACTTGAAATATTTCAAAGTGTGGGGGTGTCTAGCCAAAGTCCAAGTTCCTATACCTAAGAGGGTAAAAATAGGGCCTAAGACTGTGGATTGTGTATTCATTGGATATGCCACAAACAGTAAGGCATGTCGATTTTTGGTTCATAAGTCTGAACATCCGGATATTTATGATAATACAGTAATGGAATCAGATAGTTCTACATTTTTTGAACATATCTATCCGTATAAAACTAGACTTGAGTCATCTAGTGGGGGATTTAAACAACCCAGAGGAGAACCAAAAGAGAATGAACATAATGAAGAAAGTCCAAGACGCAGTAAACGTCAAAGGACATCTACTTCATTTGGATCGGATTTTGTAATATTTTTTCTTGAAAGTGAGCTTCAAACATTCAAGGAAGCAATGTTGTTTAGCGACTCAACCTCTTGGAAGGAGGCTGTTAATAGTGAAATTGAATCAATCTTAAGCAATCATACTTGGGAGTTGGTTGATCTTCCTCCATGGAACAAACCCTTGGGTTAAAAATGGATCTTTAAAAGGAAGATGAAAGATGATGGGACTATTGACAAATATAAAGTAAGACTTATTGTCAAAGGTTAGACAAAAATAAGGTCTTGATTATTTTGACACATACTCGCAGTGACTAGAATTACATCAATTCGGATGTTAATTGCACTAGCTGCAGTATACGGTCTTGAAATTCATCAAATGAATGTGAAAACAGTCTTCTTAAATGGAGAGTTGGAAGAATAAATTTACATACAACAACCAAAGGGTTTTGTAGTTCCTGGTAAAGAAAAGAAAGTGTGCAAACTTATTAAGTCACTTTATGGACTAAAACAAGCACCAAAACAATGACATGCAAAGTTTGATCAAACCATGTTGTCAAATAGATTTAAGATCAATGAATGTGATAAATGGTTTACATTAAAGATAATCCAAATCAGGAAGTCATTTTATGCCTATATGTAGATGACATGCTTATAATGAGCAAAGACATTGCTAATATAAAAGCTTTAAAACGTATGCTCGCTAGTAAGTTTGATATTAAAGATTTAGGAGTTGCTGATGTGATATTAGGAATTAAATTCTTAAAACTCCTAACGGTCCTAGCATTGTCTCAAACTCATTATATTCAAAAGATACTTAAAAAATTCAAATTTTTGAATTTTAAAAGGGAAAAGACTCCAATTAATGTAAACCTTCATCTTGCAAAGAATAAAGGTGATAGTCAGTCTCAATTGGACTATGCTAGCGTATTGGGAAGCTTAATGTATGTCATGAATTGTACACGACAAGACATAGCTTGCGCTATCAGTAAACTGAGTCGATACACAAGTAATCCTAATCAAAGTGTTTGGTTGGCAATGAAGAGAGTTTTAGGATACTTAGATGACACTCAAAAATATGTTTTACATTACAATAAATATCCTGTCGTTCTTGAAGGATATAATGATGCAAATTGGATTACTGGGTCAACTGAAACAAAATCCACAAGTGTATATGTTTTTACTATTGGTGGAGGAGCAATATCTTGGAAATCATCCAAACAAACATGTATAACTCGCTCTAAAATGGAGTCTGAATTCATTGCTTTAGATAAGGCAGGTGAAGAAGCTGAATGGCTCCGGAATTTCTTAGAAGATATTCCATTTTGGCCCAAACCAATGGACCATATATGCATACACTGTGATAGTCTAGCTGCAACAGGAAGGGTTGGAAGCATTATGTATAACAGCAAGACTCGTCACATAAGACGAAGACATAACTCTATGAGATAACTACTCTCTAGTGGAATTATCACAATTGACTATGTGAAGTCAAAAGATATTGTGTCGGATCCACTTACAAAAGGCCTAAATAGAGAGGGAGTTGAGAAATCATCGACGGGAATGGGACTATGGCCGACAAAAAGTCATTGTGGTGGTAACTCTACCTAGAAGACTGGAGATCCCAAGATTTAGGTTCAAGGAGATAAAACAAAGTCATTGATGATGGTTCAACATTGTCAAAGGAAAAAAATTATTATTATTTTATGGTCCATTCTCATGATGAGACATTGTTTAGTAACTTGGATAAAGACATAAGGATTTTTTAATTGTTTCTAAGTTTGATACAGGGAATATCAAATGGTGTATCTTTGGGATAACACATTTAGAACTCACCTATGTAAGTGTGAAGTGTAAGCCGCTCCAAGGAGAATCCGGTAAGGCCAGTTCTTTAAGCACTTACTATCCAAGATGTGTTCATGTCTGAAACGAACAAAACAATGAGAACTAAGAACAGTTCAAGGGTTGATTGTGTGACATATATTGTCTAGGTATACACCAAAGCTCAACGGTTCAAAGATATCAAATCTGCCGATTGACCAAGTATATCCGATATATGTTCACTACGGAAAGTTTAAAGGGAAACCTACTTATCCAAATGCGATTAACCTTTATGTACAAGACACACAAGTTTTTCATGCATATGTTTTAAGAATAGCCTTCCCCATTCATGTGGGGGATTGTTGGGTTTAGCAAGTGTGAATGGGAAAAGAAAAGAGAGAATATGAAAAATGAGGAAACTCTTTTGGAGGAAAAATGAAAAGTCATTTGCAAAGTGAAAATGAAAAGTCATTTCTCCCATATCGGAAAAAGAAAGGGAAATTGTTGTCCTTATATAAGGAAACACTTCCATTACTTCTTAAAAGCTAAGAAGAAGATGTCCCCTCGCGCCGTCGTCGTCGTTGCTCGCTCGGCTTCGGCTTTGGCTTTGGATTTGGCAAATGATGTGATTAATCAGTTTTTGTTAAATCAAATAAATCATGTTAATATTATCTCTAATAAATTTTTGGGTAATGGTAATATTCCAAAAAATTGTTACTCTTTCTGAAAAGCCGTTACTTTCCAAAAATCCGTTATTTTCCTAACAGACACATTTTTCCGAAAAGTTGTTATTTTTTCCAAAAGACACAACTTTCTGGATTAAACGGGTCTGAGCAATTTCTCTGAACATACACGTTTCTCGCTGAAAATGGCTATAAAAGGAAGTCAATTTTTGATTTTTCAAACACTGAAATTTTCCTTCTTGCATATATTTTTCTCTCAAATAAATCAAAGTGTCAATCGACTGAGTTTGTGTGACTTGTTGTTCTGAAGTTCGCTGAAGTTAAAGAAATTTGAGGTACCGCAGGTTTAATCCGTTTTATCTTGGGAGAAATTAATCCATAACCTTGGGTACAGTGAGGGGATTAAATTTCTTAAGGACACACAATAGTTTCTGTGGACTCGGATTACTTCTTGTATTTTATGTATTTTCTGCTTCATCTTATTTTTTTTTCTGTTTATTGGTTAACCTTATAAATACAGGTTAATATAACATTTACTTTATTCTGTTATTAAACGTTTGGATCTAGAATTACATCACCAAATGAAATTAAAAGTAATGTTTCTCACTAGAGACTAGAGAACCATATGAGAAATTCTACATGGAACAGTCTGTAGGTTTTGTTATTTACAGTAAAAAAAGGTATGTCAATTGAAATAATCTATTTATGGACCAAAGTTGTTTCACTATCATTTGATTTCGTTATAATTGATGAAGATCATTGAATCTATGAATCAGTTCAATGAAATATTTGTAATTAGCTACCTTTACGTGAATTATATTTTGTTTGCTGAAAAATAATTTGAAGTATATGAAAACTATCAAGTCATTTGACATGAAATATATGGTGAAATAGACTTATTTGTTGTGTTAACCTTATAGCAAGAGGAAACTCTTTAAATCTTGAAATGTTTCTAAAGATTAAAAAAAAGACATGTCAGAAATTCATATTCTAATATTTTTCAGGAGCTTGATTACGCTATGATATGTACTATTCTGACATTTATTATGACATAAATTTGATTAACTTATATCAATAAAATTTAAAAAAGAGATATTGAAACGCAATGAAAAATATATTTTCAATTTCTAAAGAAAACTGCAGATTATTTACTATGTTATAGTGAATTTGATTTACTCCTCAGAGCATTTTGGTACGTTTACCAATATAATAAAAAAGAGAACTTTCAATTGTTTCACTTAATATATTTGTTATTTCATGAAAAGTAAGAAATAAACTTGTATAACCCTTTTGACTATGCAAGTTTAGTTGCTTATACATCTTCATTACACGAAGTTATTGGTTAAAAAGAGTTGAGTATTTGAATGTTGAATTGAATTTTAAGTTTTCATGATTTTAAATTACTGGACACTCTCTTGCTACACGAGAGTGGCTGCGTGGCCGAGGCAATTGCTCGCGCTAGCGCGTCTATGCAACAACTACTACCTTCTTGTGTGGTTGGCTGCACGTGAGGCATTTTCTACACAGGCGGGTGCATTTCTTAGACTTTTAATGCCCCCCACCCCCAAAGGCGTAGTTCACCTACCTAGTTCATACTCATGAAATTTATAGCTTTTCAAGAAAGCTCCTCAAGAAATCATCTCCAAGGATCAAGAGATGTTTTGTGGTACTTCTTCTTCCTAGATCATACTTTTCTTCGATAATTGGAGCAAGTAAAATATGTAATTATTCAATGAGGAATTCCTTTCATTCTCATATCCAAGATTTATCAGTGTTGATCATGAACTATATTCCGTAGATAGGGTTACCAAATTCACTTTCAGATTTATTCATAATTATGACCCATGTTGCATGATTTCTTAAAGTAATTATTTAGTATAGAAGATTCTTAACCTATGTACTTCCTTTTAATACTTAGTATGGTTTAACATTTATTGTTCTTGTGAGTTATTGACATAATGATTTCATGAAGCTTATGCTTCAAAGCATGAGTTTAGAGTCTTTAAGTTATTATAAAAACTATTTCTAATATTTATGAGATATTTCAAGTTAGAAGACTTTCTCATGATATAAGTTATACACCTAACTTTGAAAGATATATTTTAAAAAGATTTGAGCTTTGACTCACAGATTTGAACTTGGTATCACCCATTATTTAGAAATGCATATACTTTACCAAATTATGAGCATATTATATAAGTTTATTATTTTGAGAGTAGTATTGAGCACCAATATAGGGAAGAGTTCGGACAACTCAAATCTCATAAACTACGTAGCCAACATAGGATATAATCGTACCGACATTCGGATGAATGTATTTTTAGCAGATACATCAGTTCACTTTATACTCTGGCAAGATATAGGACAACTCTAGCAATGTGGGTAAGATTTTATATAAGTACAAGAGTCATAGTGATTATTTTCGATTACAGAAACTTAAAGTAAAGTAAAATATATTTTTATTGATATATTTCAGTTTAATATAATATTATTGCATTTTTACACTAAGATCTCGAATGGTTTGGTCCTAGTTACGACATGTATTCAACATAGAATCTAGAAAGTTGTAGGGATGATTAAAAGAGAGTTTTTTCCAGTGTTGCACCAATAAAAGAACATAAAATACGAATGTGTAGGAAATATGGAAGGAAATAATATCTTTAGAGAATGCTCAAGTTTATTATAGACTACTTAAGGCCACTTGATATGATTACAATCATCAACTACATCACTATTTATACTACTCAAAATAGAAAACAAAAAGTCTTGCACAAATAACTAAATATCTGTATCACAATTTACTAGATACATGTACTACGAAATTCTAAAGAGACTTCTTGAAAAACTAAGAGACGATTTTGGAAGACTAAACATTGATGCATTAATTCCAACATTCCCCCTTAATGCATTTGCTTGATAACTCCAATGCGTTCTCGAAGATGGAAATTTTTTCTCTAGGAAGTGTTTTAGTGAAGATGTCAGCAAGTTGTTCTCCTGTCTGACAATAATGCAACTGAATTTCGCATTTCTCTTGTGCTTCTCGGATAAAATGATACTTGATGGAAATAAATATGCTTTGATCTTTCATGGCTGATTGGATTCTTGGCAATTGCAATTGCTGATTTATTATCACAATACAGAACAATCCTTTTTTTTCACCAATGTATTCAAATATTCTCCTAAGCCAAATAGCTTGAGAAGTAGCCTTGGATGCTGAAACATATTCTTCTTCAGCAGTGCATTGAGCAACAACACTTTGCTTTTTTGATGACCAAGAACAAATGCTTGATCCAAATAAGAAAGCATAACCAGAAGTACTCTTCATGTCATCTATACTTCCAGAACCAATTAATTTCAAATCTCCACCAAATCTGTACATTATCCCATAATCTATTGTTCCTTGCAAGTAGCGTAGAACACGCTTTGCAGCTCCAAAATGCACTTGGCTTGGTTCTTTCAAGAATCTGGATAATAAACTAGCAGCAAACATAATATCTGGCCTTGTTGAAGTAAGATATAGCAAACTTCCAATCAAACTCCTATAAAGTGAGCTATTAACTTTCTTTTCTCCATCATCTTTTCTAAACTTCTCATTCGCTGCTAATGGTATGGCCACAGACCTGCAATCCATCATTTTGAATTTTTGAAAAATACTTTTAGTATACTTCTTTTTAGAAATGAAAATTCCTTCTTTCACTTGAGAAACTTCGATACCCAAGAAATAATTTAGCAACCCAATATCACTCATTTCATAATCGTGCATCATATCTTGTTTGAAATTTTGCATCATCTGTACATCATTTCCTGTAGAGAGCAAATCATCCACATAGAGACAAACAATGATAATGCTGCCATGTTCTTTCTTCACATACAAAGTGACTTCACTTTTACTTCTCTGAAAATTATTTTTCAGAAAGTATGTATCAAATTCATTATTTTTGGCTCTTGGAGTTTGCTTCAGCCCATAAAGAGCTTTTTTAGCCTATACACCTTTTCTTCTCCCCTTGAACAAAAAATCCTTGAGGTTGCTCAACATAAATCTCTTCATCAAGTTTTCCATTCAGAAATGCCGATTTAACATCAAGTTGAAATATCTTCCATTTCTTTTGTGCAACAACAATAATTACAGTTCTAATTGTCTCAAGACGATCAACTGGAGAGAAAGTTTCATAAAAATCAATACCTGGTTTTTGCGTGAAGCCTCTAGCAACCAACCTTGCTTTGTGCTTTTGAATATCTCCTTCTTGATTGAGTTTGATTTTGTAAATCCATTTTAGACTTACAACTTCTCTTTCTCTAGGAATAGCCACAAGCTCCCAAGTATTATTTTTTTCAATCATTCAAATTTCTTTTACCATGGCTTACTTCCAAACATCATGGTTTATTGCTTGTTCATAATTTTCTGGCTCAACACCGGCAAAATTACATATTTGATAAATGTCACTCAACATTTTTGTTCCTCTTGGAGGCGGTTCTTCATTATCTGAATCTGGGATTTCTCCCCCTTGAGAGACATCTTCATCTTTCTCATCCTCTTCTTGATTTGAAGATATGATAGCAGTATTCTCTATATATTTATCCTCACAATTCCATGTTGTTTTTTCATCAAAAATGACATCTCTACTAACAACAAGTTTGTTAGTTTTGACATCAAGAAGTCTATATCCTTTTGTCACATCACTTTAACCAAGAAAGACACATTTTTGACTTTTTTCGTCCAATTTTATTTTTTTCTCAGCAGGTACATGAGCATAACAAATACACCCTAAAATTTTAAAATGACTTACAGAAAGTTTAATTCCACTCCAAGCTTCAATTGGTGTCTTGTCCTTTAGTGCCTTTGTTGGACACCTGTTAAGGATGCGAACTGTTGTATGCACTGCTTCTGCCCAAAAATATTTTGGCAGCCCTTTCTCATTCATCATAGTTCCAGCCATTTCAACAATTGTTCTATTTCTTCTTTCAGATACACCATTTTGTTGAGGAGTATACCCTGCTGTAAATTGCTTCTGAATGCCTTCATTTTTGCAATATTCTTCGAATTCTCGACTTGTGTATTCACCTCCTCAATTAATGCAAATGGTTTTGGTACCTGCTGCAAATTTTTTGCTTCTCAACAAGAGCTTTAAATTTCTTAAATGTAGCAAATGCTTATGACTTTTCTTTCAAGAAATAAACCCAAGTCATTCTTGAGAAATCATCAATAAAGATTAGAAAATACCTTTGACTTCCAAGAGATGGAGTCTTCATTGGTCCATAAATGTCGGTATCAATTAGTTCCAAAAGTACACTTGCTCTCCAAGACACCCGTTATGGAAAAGACTTCCTGTGTTGCTTTCCCATTATACAACTTTCACATGTATCCACCTCAGTATGTATCTCAAGAAGGCCTTGTACCAAGTCCTTTTGCTTGAAAAGCTTTAAACCATGAAAATTCAAGTGACAAAATATTTTGTGCCAAAGCCATGAATCATCTACAATTTCATTTTTTAATGCATTGTATTGAAATTGCAAAGGGAAGCTTCTTTTTATCATATTTACTTCAACAATGACTTGATTCGGCTCAATTTTATCATCAATTCTGCAATAATTATCTCTAAACACAAGAGAATAACCATTTTCCATGAGTTGACCAACACTAAGCAAATTTTCTTCCAAGTCAGGAACATAAAGAACATCATCAATTTGCTTACCGCATCCTTTCATGTTGATCGAAATAGTACCTTTACCTTTCGCATCAACTAAGGCTCCATTCCCCATCTTCACTTTAGTAGTGATGCTATTATTTATTGAGAGGAAAGCTTTTTCATCTACAGTCATATGATTAGTACAACCACTATTAATATAACATTCATTGGTTTTTGTTGAAACATCAGATTTATAAGCAAAGAAATTGTTTTCATCCCTTTCTTCCTCATGTTTTTTTTTTCAAAAAATTGCTTTCTCCCGTTTCTTGTGCCAACAATCCTTTTCAACGTGGCCAAATTTTTTAAAAAAGTTATATTGGGCTTGCCTTTGTGCCAATATTTTTCTGCATTGTGATTAGTCTTTTTGCGAACTTTACAAAGTAGACTAGAGTTTTTCTCACATTTTTCTTCAACCTTCTTGGAAGAACAAAGAGACAATTTCGAAAGACTAAACATTGATGTATTAATTCCAATAGAATGTCTTCTATTAGGTTTCTTCATTCCAAGCCCCAAAGTCGACTGACTTCCAGTCCTTTAGTTCAGTATTTACTATTACTGCATCCCAGGAGAAAAAGTTAAATAATTTTCATCGTGATTTATATTGTAATTCAATTGAGTTATTTTCAATCTACCACTTCAAATATTTGTTTTATTCAACCCTCTTATATGCTCGTACATTCAATGTACTGATGTTATTTGACCTGCATCATTTTACGATGAAGATTCAGGTACTTAGGATCATTAACTAGAGTTACGTTAAGAAGCATCAATAGCTCTTCAGCTTTTGGTGAGACCTCTTTTCTTTCGGAGGACTCTAGTTTTATGATTTGTTAATAGTAGCCTTTTGAGGTATCATGAGTCTTGACCCTACACATGCCTTTGTACAAAAGAGGCTTCAAATATAGACAATATTGGTTAGTCTTTTTGTATTCAGTTTCGGACATTTTATTTATAAATTTATGTTTCACGCTTAGTATTTATGAATAGTTTTGAGTTTCAGTAAACTATTTTAAATATTTTTTTTATTTTGATGCTTGTATATGCTTGAGTTAGTTTTCCACATAGTAGTCATCTAACACAAAGATTATGTTGAGGATCGATAATGGTTTTATCAAGTGTCGGTCATGTTTATGATTTATTCTTAGGGAGTCACAACATATAAAGAATCTGAAGTACCATTTAGACCAAATAAATTTATATCGAGAATACCTTAAAGATATCATGGAAAGTGAAAAAATAACCTTTCTATAAATACCTACACAAAGATGAGAGTTGATCCTCTTACAAAATTATTGTCTAGAGACATATTTGAGAAACATGATTGTGGCTTTTGTTAAAGATTTGTTAATTAATATTTAGTATTACAAAATATTTTTATTTTACTAGTATACTTATCAATGAACTATTATTGATATTACATAGATATGCACATATAATGATATCTTTGTGAAAGATATAATCATGCCAAACAAGTCGTGAGATTGATTCTCTCATACAAGTGATTGTCAATATAGGTAACAACACCATAAAATGTGTCATACCATGTGTGTTAAGCAATTGTCACGATCCAAAAATGAGTGTGATGACACTTGTCGCACTATCCAAAAATGAACGTCATGACACTTGTCGTATCACACAAAGACAAGTCAGTGTTAAAATCCAAAAATAACAATAAATGTGGAAGTACATCATGATTGAAAATCTAACACAATAAGATAACATAGATAACATAGCCATCTTAAATAAACCCATAAACCATGGTTTTCACATGTACAAGTCTCTAAAGTGTTATAACAGAATTTAAAGAAAATCCAAGTCTCAAATGATAATATTTCTAAAATAGAACAAGATCAAAATAAGAAGCAAAAGAACATGAACATGAGACTCCAAAGTAGAAAGGGGGAGAGAGTAAATATGAAGATCGGGCTCGTAACCTATAGATGTGTAGACGAAAGTGGTAAGTAAAAAACAACACCATACTCAAGAAGAAAACCATTGAACTCAAGGAAGAGCAGTATTGAACACAAGTACCTTAATTCCTTCAACTGAACCCCCATAACTACAACATGTAACAAACTATCAACTCAACCTAACAATTCTCACTCAAATATAACCGAGCAGGACAAAAGCATCAAAACTTACACTTCAAAAAATATAGCCAAACACTCTTGTATTTCATGATTTCATATTCCAATAATAGATCAACAATCATAATCAATGAGATTCAAATGAAGTGCAACACAATGCCATAAAGAATGATGCATGTCTATTCTAATGATACACACGTGTTGTCTGCCAGTCATCAATCCATGGGGACTTATCAATCCATATATCTGTCACATAATATGTGGCCTATCCCTCAAGTAGAACCCACCTGCCGCAGAGCGTATGGCCCGACCCCTGAATATAGTATCTTTCACGGAGCATGTGCCCCAAAACTCATTTTTCAATCATTTTCACAAGGCACTATCACACAATAACATAATACAAAAATAGCACATATAAATCAAACTGCTCGATGACAAATGATAATAACGTACACAACCACAAGCAATACAAATAATCATGAAATAATATTAAGGGTTAATCAACATGAGAAATTAGTCATTCATGGGCAACGTTTATCATATTTACATAAGACATTTCGATACATCACAGTTCCAAAAAAATTCTCCATCTAACTCCATAATCATTACCAATTAATTCTCATAATTTAACAATACATGAAGGCGGGTAAAACCCTTCACCAATTTTAATTACTCCATATCAAACAACGACATACAAGGTTTAGTAATGCTTTACAATGAATAAAAAGTCCAATTCTTCAAGATAAATAAGCACTGCGGAACTTGAGATTTTCCTTTCTATTGAGTCTCCAAATTAACACAAGATATTCTAATAAGTAATCAAAAGAATAATTCAGAATTAACAACACCCATATGACTTGTTGGAAACTGGGGTTAAATTGACCTAAAATCTACTTCTGAAAATGAGTTTGAGATCTGGAAATTTATATAAAATTACGTTACTCAGAATTTGGGACTCGCTAGTGAAAACCGTGTCGAAAATAGAGTAGAACTCAACCCATAATCATCATTTTAGTAAAACTAGAAGTTTATGAAACCTTTCAAACTTTGAAATTTCAAAGTCTTAATTTAATGTTTAAAATAACAAATTATAATTGAAAGATGAAGTTTTAAGTTCACAAAGAATTACCAAAATGTTTCCATAAAAAAATCTTCTTGAAATTGCCTCCCAACGGTTCCCAAAGCTCAAATAGTGGAAATGGAGAACTCTAATTTTAGGAATCCACGAACGTGGACCCTGACTGTGAATGTGGAAGTTAACCATCATTAATCCTTTGCAAACACGGGCCTTCTCCCAAGAATGCAAAGACTGGGATCCCTAACCTTTTGCAAACGCAACAATCCCCTGTGAATACAGAGTTCATCACTCTAACCTTCTGCGATCATGGTTGAGCCTCTGTAAACGCAGGATCCCAACACTTTACCCTTTTCGAAAGAGATGACCAGCCCCACAAATACAAAGGACTGTGAAGTAGAATACAACAAGACAAATCAAAAATCACCAAATGAATCAAATGGACCCTCAAAATTGTTCGAAATCCCATACACAAAAATCAAAATATGCTACCTCACTTAAATTGACATTTCACGTTCAATGGAAACATCAAAACATGAATCTTATGTATCTTGACCCAAACTCTATGAAAATCAAATTAATCCAACATAACATTCAAAAATAACAAACTTCCCCCAAAACTTTTGAAAATTAACCAAGACCTCGCCTGAGCCAACAATTATCCTTGAAACCCAATGAAACCTTCAGAAATGTGATTCGAGCATCCGAGCTTCAAATATTGACCAAATCCAGCTCAAGACCTAATTTCACTTTCATTTCCAACCCTAAAGCCTCAAATCTAGGAAATGACTCCGGATCCAAAAAAGATGACTCTTCTAGACCATGTACTATATTTCGGAGTTGTTAACAAAATTCTATTTCAAGACTCGAAACTCTAATTGATATGTAAAATGACTTCAATAATTTTAAACCTTTTAAAACTCAAAACTTAAAGAAAATCATAAGATTTAAATGAAACTTAAAAATCAACTTCACAAACTGATTAGAAATGACTCGAAGCAACTAACCGGAGGGGGGGGGTAAAGTAGTAATTTTAAATGATCTTTTGGTACATTAAATATCGCTAAAAATTATATTATTCCTCGAATATAAATTAAAATAAACTACCAAAAGCTTCAAAAAACTGAGGATATTTGGAACGCCTATCAAATTTTATCTCCCACGTAACTTCTCCAACTGAATGGTGTGTCCACCAAACCTTAACATAAGTAATCTCATTTATTCTAAGACTTCTTATCTATCTAGCCAATATAATTATAGGCTCCTCCTGAAATGACAAGTCTAGACTCAACACGACTAAATCGAGGACAATACATTGGACTTATTTGGTATATACTAACGGAGCAAGGACACGTGGAAAATAGGATGCACAAATGGAAATCTAGTGAAAAGGTTAAATCATAGGCCACCTATCCAATCCATCTCAAAATTTATAATGGACAAGTAATATTTGGATAAGCTTACCCTTATTCATGAACCTTATGAAGACTTTGAGTCAAACTTGATCACCTTCCATAAACACCAAAGTTCGAACCGTTATATCAGTGTAACTCTTTTTTATACTCTGAGCCATCAACAACCTACCTTTAATCATCTATATTGCTCAATGGCATCTCTAAAAAATTCTGTATCTAATGAATTCATCTCAATTCTATCGAAGCAACTGATCAAAGATCTACAATGCCTGTTATAAAACACCTCAAATAGGTCCATCTGAATACTTGAGTGATAACTATAGTTGTAGGAAAACTCCGCTAAGGGAAAATGTTGATTCCAACAAGAACCAAAGTCAATTACATATACTTGAAGCATATCCTCCAACACCTAAATCGACCGCTCTGACTTTATATACTTCTATGTGTGAAAGGTTGTACTCATGTGTAATCGAGTACCCAAACCATGCATCGAGGCACTCGATTAGTGAGAAGTGAACAAAAAATCTCGATCAGAGACAACATATTTAGTCCCTCCATGTAGCCGAACTATTTGACTAATGTAGAGTAGAGTTAATTTGTCTATCGTATACTTCACCTGAACTGAATGAAGTGTAAAGACTTGGTCAACCTATCAGCAACTATCCAAATAGAATCATAACTATCCATGGTTGTAGGAAAACACATAACAAAGTCCATGGTGATATGTTCTTACTTTGAAGTAGGAATGAGCATCCTCTAAGACACATCTTCAAGCAGTTCGTGCTCACATTTGACCTATTGGCAAGTCCAACACCTAAACAAAACTCAGAAATGTCCTTTTTAATACCATACCACTATTAGTGCTGACTCAAATCATCATATATTGTTGTCGCTCTAGGACTAATAAAATATCTAGAACAGTGAGCCTCTTCCTAGATCAAACTAACCAACTCTCCCACCTTGGGAACAGAAACCCTACCTCCAATCTTCAACACTTCATTAGAAACAAGTGTTTCCTCATTGGCCTCACTCCTTAACACCTTGTCTCAAATAAGGCACAACTTCTCATCATTAATCTACTTCTCTAGGATCTTCTCGACCAAAAAAACCGAGCCTCAATAAAAGAAATAACTCTACTGCACTAAGAAATCTACATTTGGACCAAAATGTTGGTTAAACTCTGAACATCTCTAGCCAATGGTCTCTCCTCGACACTGATGCCAAGAAGAATCCCCATGCTAGAAGTTTTAATACTCAAAGCATCAGCCACCATCTTGGTCTTCCTTGGATGATATATGGTAGTCATGTCGTAGTCTTTCACTAACTCAAGCTACTCGCGGTGCCTCCAACTCATATCCTACAAATTGAAGATGTGATGAAGACTCTAATGATCGATAAAGACTTGCAATAAACCTCGTAAACGTAGTTTCACACCCCAAGCCTACACCCTGGACGTGGCCGACATTTGACTACAATTATTTGTCCCCAAGAAAACCTCATCCTGGCTGACTAAAAGTGGAAGACTAACTCAAGCATATGCAAGCATTAAATTCAAAGAAACATTGAACAACAATTTACTGAATTTCAAACTCTTTCAATATATTAATATGAAGCATAAATTTCAAAAAAAAAAATAATTTGAAACTGAAAGACTCTCCAAAATTGTCTATGTATGAACCCTTTAATACGTGAGGATGAATCTTAGGAAAATACCTATGACACCTCAAAAAGGTAATACTAAATACTTATAAAAGTTGGAGTCCTCTGAAAGCAAGGAGGCCTCACTCAAAAGTTGACGAGTGGATGAACTGATCTAAATGGACTTTTTTTAAGGATTCGAAGTGCATGTATCCGCATCATTAAAAAATGCATGTCGATTGAAATTACTACATTGAATATAAGAGCATGTAATATAGCCGAAGCGGAAAAACTAAATGAAAGGGAAGCCGTTAATATAACATAAGCTCAACTAAATATAAAAAATTAAAGGAATGAAATCATTAATTTACAAAAATAGTTACTCATCTCTGAAATTCAACATAAAAAATAAGATATAGTAAAAAGACAGATTAACTCTACTAGGGAGATTCTCTAACCGACAACCACACTATGAGTTGCATGATGATACAATACCTCGCCCACATTGCTAGAACTATCTTATACATTATCAGGGTACAAAATCTCTCTACTAAGTGGATCCACTAAGCTATAAGTATTCATCTAAAAAGTATAATCTTTTACGCATTTTTTTGAAGACATGATTTATGAGGATTTGAGTTGTCTAAACTCATCCCCATATCGGTACTACCAATAATTATATACTTATACTCAAATGTATAAAATATACTATTTCTCAATTTTGAGGTAATTAGTCAAAGTACATTCTCAAAATAGGTAAGCACTCTTAAGTATCTCTGAAATCATAAACTCATTTAGAAATCAAAGTTTTTCTTTATCAATACAACAAAATGATACATTTGGGACTACTTAGTTCCCTTATGCTCTTTCTCAAATCATTTTTCAAACTCTATCTCAAGACTCCATTTTGCTTTCTAATTAGAACTTTGTTTAAAGCATTTACGTTTTTTTAAAAGATTATCAATAAGGACCAACTGAATATTAGGGATATGGTTCATGCTAAAGAATCGACATGAACAATCAACTCAAGAAATCTCAGTGTACAATATATAACAACTCAATATTTAGGAATAGAAATTCAATAATTAGGAACTCAGAACTCATAAATCAACATCAACTCATCTTACGAATACTCAAATCTAAGGATAGGACCCTAGATTACTCTTTTACTAATTTGAAAGTAGATGTAGGGCGTGAGGAGGAACTAGTACAACACTATGATAGTGTTACACACCTAATCATGAAGCTTTAGACTGAAAACTTTGGTGGAGACTTGATTTATCTTGAGACCAAATATGAACACAACCTTTCTTGGATAAAATCTTTGATCTTGGAATCTTTGTCTTGATCTTGACAAAATTATTTCTTTCATCGAGTTTCTAGAGTGGAAGAACTTGGGAAAATCTTGGATGGAAAGCTTCTCTTTGTATCTTGAATTTTTGGCATGAAAATTTTAGGGTTCTTAATGGAGAAGAGGAACCCTAGGTGAGTTTTGAGAGAATTTCTAGATACTTGAATGTTTAGATTGATGAATTTGAGAGGAAAACTAGTTAGTTGAATGATATAATCAGTTAAACACTCAAACAATGACTAATCATATGGTTTAAAAGAAGTACCAAAATAACCCTAGACCGTGTGCATGAAGTTGCTAAAAAGTATTTCAGCAAGCCATCACGGAAGATTCTATGGTTCCTCAAATTTTCCATGTTCTTCCACTCTTCCGTGATGGCTTGCTGAAATATAATCTTCCGTGATGGCTTGCTGAAAAATAATCTTCCGTGATGGCTTGCTGAAAAATAATCTTCTGTTATGGCTTGGAAAGAAAACTCACATACCTTTAATTTCATAGGTTATGAGCCACCTAATTCATTGTGTGTTGAGATATATGATCGTTAGAAGTTGACCTATGTATACTTATATCAAAACTCAATTGGTAAGAAAGCTCTCAACTTCACTTTGTGCTACAGGATTCTAGTGACCTTAATTCATATACAAAACCATTCCCACACTAAATAATTGACCTTAAAACCTAAAAAAAAATTAAGAATAACTCGATACAACCTCATACACAAATGTAGAATGATTGAGGTTCTAGTTTAAAAATTGTCGGGTGTTACAAATAGTGATGCCATAACTTAAGCACAAAGACCACGATCACTAACTCCAAGTCATGTGTAGGGTAGTTCTTCTCATGGGTATTGAACTTCCTAGAAGCATAAGAAATCACCTTACCCTTCTAAATTAAAACACTACCAAAGCCGACCCCTGAAGCATTATGATATACGATAAAGTCCATATCCTTCTCGGGTAGAGTCAACACCAGCACCAAAGTCAACAAGGTCTTGAGATTTTTGAAGCACTTCTTACACTTATCAGATTACTGAAAATCCACACTTTGGCGAGTGAATCTGGTCATAAGGCTACAATGGTAGAAAAGCCTTACACGAACCGTCTATAGTAGTCTGCCAGCCCTAAAAAAACTCTGAATCTCAATTGGAGAAGTAGGTCTTGTATAGATTCTAACTACCTCAATCTTGGGCTGATCCACTCTAATACCTTACTTAGACACCATATGTCCTAATAATGCCACAAAATCAAGGCAGAACTCACACTTAGTGAACTTTGCAGACAAATTATTTTCTCTCAACTTCTTAAGTATTATCATCAAGTGTCAAACATGGTCCTCCTTAGTCATAACGTATTACCAAAATATCATCAATCAATAGAATCACATTCAAAGTATGGTGGAAACACCATGTTCATACACTCCATGAATGTAGTAGGGGAGTTTGTCAATCCAAAGGACATCATAAAGAACTCATAGTGTCATACCATGTCCAAAAAGTTGTATTGGGGACATCTGATGCCCTAGTCCTTGATTTATGATAAATGGACCTCAAATTTATCTTAGAGAACAACACTGCCCAAAAGTTGATCAAATAAGTCATGCATGCGCGGAAGAGGATACTTGTTCTTCACCATTACCTTGTCAAACTATATGTAGTCAATACACATCTTTATAGTCCCAACCTTCTTCTTTACAACATGATTGGTTCTTCCCAAGGAGATAAACTTAGACTACTAAACCCTTTACTCAACAAGTATTGCAACTGATCATTTAACTTCTTGTACTCTACTAGGGCTATACAATAAGGAAAAATAAATATTGGTTTGGTGCATGGATCTGAATCTATACAAAAATCAATATCCCTATCATGAGGAACACCTAGAAGATATTAAGGGAACACATCTAGTACCTCATGAACAACGGGAATGGTATCCATGTGAGGTGACTCAACACTAGTGTCCAGGATGAAGGCTAAGTAAGACAAACACCCTCTATCCACCAATTTTTGAGCATGGAGTAAGGAAATGACCTTGTTAGGGAAAGAAAAACTAGCACCATCTACTCAACCGTTGAAACACTAGGTATCGCTAAGCAAACATAGCATTACAGTAAAAAAAATATCATGATAATAGAGAAAATCTATACCCAATAGGACATCAAAGTCCACCATCCCCAGAATAATCAAGTCTAACCAAGTTTCATACCCGCGAAAGAGACAAGATAACATTAATGCACTCGATCCACCACATAAGAAGACCCATATGAGTGTAGTAACACGAATAGGTACAAGCATTCTATCACACATCATATCAAACCCAACATCATAATATGTAGACACATAAAAGAAAGTTGATCTCAGATCAAACAATACTGATGGAGATTGATTGCAGACTAGGATGATACATGTAATAACTCCATCAGAAGCCTCAACTTTGGGTTTCCCTAGATTGCATAACACTGACCTCCTCTGCCACCTACAGCATTGGCAGTACCTCTACCCTAACTCCGTTGTATTCTAGCACCATTACTAAAAGCCATATCGCCTTCACTTGACAGAACTCTACTTAGGCCTTCAACCAAGCGTGTCTGTGATCTAGTGTAAGCTAAGGAATCGGGATGGAGGCCTCCCCAACCATGAGTAGGTAAGTACCAAAACAAATGATTTGGGACCCAAAAGTATAGAAAAACCTTAAATGCAAAAATCATTGTGACGACACTGATGAAATCCCAAAACTACCTCACCTCACAGGCTATTGTTTGAGCCGTAAGAACCCTTCCCTACATTGTTAGAGCCATGAGGTGTCTAATGACTATTGAATGTTAGCATAGATGTATGATCTTGTCCTAAACGCTGAAAAAACTATTCCTTGTAGATGAGTCACCAAAAAACTAATCATAAGAACGGGACTCCTTAGGTCCCCAAGCTCCTCTTTCATCTTCTCCTTCTTGCTAGAGGCACTCACAATGGAAAGGAAGGAATGTCTCTCTTTATATGCTCTAAACTATGATGATCGGATAGATAAAGTCAAACCCCTCACAAACATAATAACTAGGACATGCCTAAAAAACTAATAGAGTCAGGACTCATACTCGGTAAACCTAAGGCTATCTTACTTTGAGTCTCGAATCTCAAGAGGTTTTTCGCTCTAATACTCTAAGGGATAAACCCTTAATAAAAGAATCTGTCAAATATCTTCCAAGACTTTTGCGGAGATCCACTTAGTAAAGACCTCGAATAGATACTCCACCCCTCTTTCGTTTGTCCAGGTACTTGAATGTAGCATATCCAACTCCATGGGACTCAGCTAACCCAACATTCTTAAGAAAATTTATATAAGTGGTTAGAAACTCACGAGCATCCTCGTTCTTTCCACCCGAAACTAGTGTGGATCCATCTTTCTAAAACTCTCATACCTATGTTGCTTATCCTCTTTCAAAACAATCAACAGTAAACCATGAAGCCCAACTATCGATGCAGGACCAGCCTCAACCAGAGACCCACTGTTGGCGGTCTGATCGGACCCTGAACCATTAAAACTTGTCGCTACTCTAGGGTTGTAGCCCCCACTTTGGAATGAGAGATTTATGGTGTACCTAATGGCACCACCATTCTAAGAATAAATATTGAGTACAACCAATATTTTCAATAAAGTTTTCTGGAGTAGTGGTGTATTTATGTAGTTTAGAGGAACCTAGTCCTTTTTAACATCAACTTGTGGCTCGAGAAAGGAACCTCTGCCACGACCTCTCTCTGGTGCCACTCCACTAGCACGACCTTTTCCTTAGTTTGGGCTATCTCCACCACTATTCAGGGTCTAAATAACTGACTTGATAACTGTCTTCTTTCCTCTACCACCAATAATAGCACTATTCCTTACCATCTGGCAAAAGAACCCACGGCAACTCACAACTCTAGAAGGTAACCATTCACAATAAGAACAAATCAACAAAAAAAAAGTTTCCTAACTGTCTTCATAACCTCTAGAGGATACGTATACATGTTTTGTAACCATGCACAATAAGAATGAATGAAAAAAAGAAATTTCTTAACGGTGGTCTTATCCTCTCAAAGATAAGTATATACGTATTTGTAACGATCCTCAAAACTCTACTAGATTTGGCTTGATACATGAAAGACCTATGAACCTAAGGCTCTAATACTATTTGTCACGACCCAAAAATGATCATGATGACATTTGTCTTATCCCACCAAGACATGTTAGACTAAAACTCAAACAAGTATGGAAGTAAAGTATAAATGAAAGTCTAACACAACAAGATTACGTGGATAACATAGTCAACTTAAATAAACCCCAAAATATGGTTGTCACATGTACAAGCTTTTAAAGTGTCATAAAGGAACAGAAATAAAATACAAGTCTCAAATGATATTGTTCCTAGGATAGAAAAACATAATAAATAAGGAGCAAGATGATCCATTGAGATGACAAACAACTACCTCAATCTCCACACGAAGAGCCTATTTGGATTGACATAAAATATGGTCAAATATACTTCTAAGTCATTTTTATCTTTTGGAAGTGTTTGACGAAGTTAAAAATAACTTAAAATAAGTTTAAAATGAATTTAAGAAATTAATAATTAAAACTAAGTATTCCTCTACTTTTCATTATTTAACTTTAAAGTTACTTAAGTTTGATTTTTTGAAAACTACTTTTAAAAAAGTTAACTTTTTAAGTTAAGACAAATAGGCTCTAAGCCCCTGACATAGAAGGGAAGAGAGTGTAATCATGAAGATCCGGGCTCATAACCTACACATATGTAAAGAAACAAGTGAGTACCAAACAACATGGCACTCAATAATCAAATCATTGAACACAAGGAAAAGCATTATAGAACACAAGTACTTCAAACCACTCCAACTGAATCTCCATAACTACAATATGCAATAGATAATCAGTCCAACCTAAACATTCTCATGCAAATATAGGAGAGCACGGATAGAGCACCATAACTTACACTTTAACACGTATAGATATACATTAACGTATTTCATGAGTTCATATTCACAATAATAGATCAACAATCATAATCAGTGGGATTCAAAAGAAGTGTGATGCAATGTAGAGCCTGTTTGGCTCAGCTTAAAAGCTGGTCAAACTGACTTAAAAGCTGGTTTTTGACTTATTTAACTGTTTGGCAATACTCTAAATAACTTATTTTAAGTTAAAAAAAACTTATTTTAAGCCAAAAGTTAAAAGCTGGGGTAGAGGTGCTTTTTTTTTTTTAGCTTATAAGTTGTTTTAAGTTGACCACATTTTTATTGCCCTTAATATTTTTATACAATCTCAAAATTACCCATATAACCCTAACATCTCTTTCTTCCATTTTTTCCTTTTCACGTTTGGCATATCAACTTCAGCACTTTTATCCAAACGCATAACTGCTTACTTTAAAAATAAGTTTCAGCACTTTCAAAAGTACTTTTTTAAAGTTGCTTTTATTAAGCCCATCCAAACGGGCCCGTAGTGCAATGTCATAAAGAGTGATGTGTGTTTGTCCTAACGGTATACACTCATTGTCTCGCAGTCCAGGACCTATGGAAGACTTATTAGTCCATGCATCTGCCACAAAACGTGTGGCTAGACTTCTTAAGTAGAACTTTTCACAAAGCGTATGACTCGACCCCTCAATGCAGTATCCACCATAGAGCATGTGGCTTGACCCCCATTTCATCATTTTCACAAGGCACTATCACATGTAACATAGTACCGATATGACACATATAGATGTGAATTCTCGATGAGAAATGATAACAACTCACACAACCACAAGTAGTACAAATAATCACATCACAATATCAAGGGCTTATCACACGAAAAATCGGTCATTCATGTACAACCTTTATCATATTTTACAAAAGATTTTCCAATACAACACATTTCCAACAATATTCTTTTTTTAACCCCATAATCATTATCGATTAATTCTCATTATTTTACAAAACATAAAAGTATTTAGAACCCTTCACAAATTCTCATTACTCCAACTCAAACAAAATACATACAAGGTCAATAATGCTTAACAGAGGGTTAAGAAGTCCACCTGCCTCAAGAAATTAAATAATCGCTCCAAAACATAAGCTTTACCTTTCTGTTAGGCCTCCAAATCAATACAAGTTATTCAAATAAGTAACCACAATAATAATTTGAAACTAACACCACTCATATCAAGTTGTTTGAAAAATGTTTACAAATTGACCCACAAACCCATTTCAAAAAATGAGGTTTAAGTTTGGAAATTCATACAAAATTGTGTTAGTCAAATAATTTGTAATTCACCGATAAAAACATGTTGAAAACGGAGAAGAGCTCATCCATAATCATTATTTTAGTAAAACTAGAAATTCTTGAAAACCTTTCAAACTTTGAAAGTTCAAAACATTAATTTGATGTTTAAAATAGATATTAAAAATGAAGTTTTGGATCTGGAAAGACTTATCCAAAAGATTTACCACGAAAAACCTCCTTAAAATCACCTCCTAAAGGTTCCCAAAGCTAAAAAAAATTTAGAGAAAATCTAGAAGAACCACAATTTTATAAAATTAACATTACCAGTGAAGTTTTGCTCTCCGCTAACGTGTTCCCTTGCTGTGAACATAGAGATCAACTATGATTAACCATATGCGAACGCGGAATGTCTCCTACGAACATGGAGGTCAATACTTTGACCTCCGCGATCGTGTTCGAGTTTGGGGGTCCGAATACCTTACCCTTGGCAAATATGGTCACCATCTCTGTGAAGGTGAAGGGATAGACACCAGAATACAGGAAAACAAATCAACACTCACAAAATTTACCAAGTGGACCCTAGTGATTCATTCTGAATCTTGTACATACAAACAAAATATGTAAGACAATTAAAATCAACATTTCGGACTCAATAGAACTATCGAAATATGAATTTGAGGTCTCCTTGACCCAAAATCCGTGAAAGTCTAAATAAACCAACATAACGCTCAAAAAGACCAAGCTACTCTCAGAACCTTTGCAAAATTAATCAAGACCTCACCTAAGGCTAAAATCATCCGACAAATCCAATGAAATCCTCAAAAATTTGATCCAAACATTCGATCCCGAATGTTGACCAAATCCAACTCCAGGGCTGATTTCACTTACACTTCAAATCCAACGCCTCAAATCAACTAAACGACTCCGAATTAGGAAACAACGATTCTCCAATTCCAAATTCAACATTTCAAAGCTAATAAAACTAACATAATTCCATTCCGAGACTCGAAACTCCGATTGATACAAAAAAGGCACTTTTAACGATTTTAAATATTTCAAAAGTTATAACTTCCAATCATATTTAAAAACAAACTTCACAAATTGATCAGGAATGAATCAAGGCAACTATCGGGAGGGATGAAATCATAATTTTATGTAAAATTATAAAAATGACCTTTCGAGTCATTACAACGGTCATTGAGTTAATGAAAGAATGATCCCTACTTTTCATTATGTGAGACCTTTAAAAGTTGCATTAATTTTTCAAAAGAATAACCTTTGACATTTGCTTGTTTCTTGAAGTTTTAGTTGATGTGAATATTTAAGCATGTAGTTAGAGTTTTGCCCTGATTTTCTTTCCATATTTGAATTTTATTTTTTGCTAAAAGAAAAGACAAGTCATTACCATAAATGTTTTTACTTTTCATGAAAGGAAAATAATATATCTTCCATATTTGTTTATTCTTTCCTTAGAGGAAAAGTTTGAAATTTATAAATTAAAGATCCTTATTCTCGTGCCAAAATACAATGGCATCCACAATGTAGACATCTAAGAGTTTTGTTTATAGGAGATTTATTCTCTCTACAGTTTTAATATTTTTCTCTATATTAGTTTTCATATAATAATAAAAAAATTACATGGGATAGCACACATCCCTAAGTAATTATATAATAAGTGTATAGTTTAATTTATTTACTTTCTATAATTATTGTTTTTTTTTTGCTATAATTAATGGGGTCCATCACCTATTCCTAACAATTTTATAAAAATCTTTATTTTTTAAAATTTTGTATATAATTTTATACAAATCAATATTATCTCTCCTATTCATATTCCACCTTTTTCTCCTACGATTAATACTTCTATCCGATTTTGAATTTCAAATTGTCAAAAATTCAACTCCTTCCTCCCGAAATTGAATTCAACTTTCGCAGGTATTCCTAAATTTTAGTCGTTTTTCATTTTTTTTCCTTATTCAACAATTGTATATGTATTGTGTTTCTTATGTTTTTTCATATTTTTTTGGTGAAATAATCGATTGTTCTTATTAGATCACAAATTCTTCAAAATCAGAATGAATGATTCATCTTCATTTATGAGGATTACCAGAGGTATTCGATTGCACGTCAATTTTGTTGACAATTTACCCTCGTTTTCAATGGGTTTAACTCAAATTTTTGGGGTTGATGTAGGGTCTGTGGTAAAATCCGATCAAGTTCAACATGAACAAACAATGGAAGAATTGAGATCAAAGAAAAGATCAAAGAAAAAATATGACCCTACAACAGTTCAAGAAGTTTTTAACAATGCCAAAGCTAGAGGCATTAAAATTGTACAAGGAGAAAGAAAGAGGAAGCAGTAAACAATGTTCCAGAGGAGAGTGCATCTGAAATGACGGATCTGAAGAACATCATAATCATGAGGTAGTGGCTTAAAACACAACTTTAGATACAATTTTTGTGTTAATTAGGTGTCAATATACAAAATATTATTGTTTTAGTAAATTTTGTATTCACGCAATTGTATATAGTATATTGTATATTTAGTACACACATGTTTTAGTTATTTATATATATATATTATATATATATATATATATATATATATATATATATATATATATATATATATTGGTATATTCCTTTAGTTATTGTATGTGTCTGCAGATTTGATTAGTTTATACATACTTTAGTTATGTATAATGAATAATATACTAAGTTTTAATAGTGGTTGTAGTGGATTGTATATTAAAGGCTCCATATTATTTTGTTTTTGTATACATATACAAAAAGTAATTGTATTTAGTTATACAGATGGGAAAATTTCATATATGATTATAATTTGTATATTTTAGTAGTTATATATACAAAAAATTAGTTGTTTAAGTAAATTTTGTATTCACGTAATTGTAACACTTTTATACAATCAGATTAATGACAAACTTATGTTTACACTGATCTACTTTCTAATATACAAATACTACATCAAAAAAAATATATAATTGTATCCTATGAAATTTCTTCTTAAAATTTTTATATATTTTTGAAATTAGTTTTCAAAAGCAAAACACTTATGTTATAGCTATATACAATTATCACAACACTAACCAAAGCACATACATCCAAATTTGTAAATTCAATATAACATTATATAATTATTGCAATAATAAACATGAATTTTCATCTGATAAACGATTACCTATTTTCGATTACACTGATCTTCTTTCTGATATACAAATACTACATCAACAAAAAGTATGTAATTGTATCCTACGAAATTTCTTTTTAAAAGTTTTTATATATTTTTGAAACCAGTTTTCAAAAGAAAAATACTTACGATATGACTATATACAATTATCACCACAATATCGAATGCACATACATCTAAATTTTAAAATCCAATAGAACATTGTATAATTATTACAATAATAAACATGAATTTTCATCCAATGAATGATTACTTGTATTCTATTATAAAGAAAAACAAAAAAAAATGGATGATCTGCTGTTTCATAAAACAGCAGAAACAAGTTTATCTTGTGTTTTAAGTTGTTGTATACTTCTTATTTTTTTTGAAAAAAAAATGAATTTAAACGTTTACCTTAAATTATGGACGGTTACCTTAAATTATGGCATTATCTAAATTTGTTGTTAGCATATTTAACGCTTCACTTACAAACCACTTTTTCTAAAATAAAATTGTATAAATAAAAAATAAAAGGAACCTTATATACAAAATTAAAGATACCTAAAATAACTAAACTATACCCATAGAATGTAATTAGGTAAACTATACCTATATAATGTTATTTAATCAATTAAGTTTGCCATATATGAAATTTTTCCTAATAATATTATGTTTTTATTACAAGTTTTTGTCTTCTAATTTATCGTTGTCTTGACTTGCAATTGTAAGATTCCGCATAATGTCTTAATCACTTCTAAATCCAACAAGTGGTATCAAAGAACATAGTTCAAAGATCCAATGGTTCAATTATTTAATACTTGAATAAGGTTGAAGATAGTTTTAAGTGATTATAAATTAACTTGCAATGAACGTGGTGATAATGAAGATTTTTGTGCTACTACATTTGTAGAAAATTTTCAAATATAATTTCAAAATATCTTGCTACTTCATCCCTTTAAAACAAAATCAATTTTAACTCATGCTTACTTTAACAAATGAGCCTCAACTTTCAACCCCTGCAAACTTTTAATGTTCGTGTTCCACTTTTAACTCATGCATCTTACTTTTAACGCATAAAATTGACTTTCAACTCATGCATATTACTTTTAATGCATGAGCTCCACTTTTGATCCTGCTCATACCTTTCAACACGGGGCTCCAATTTTAACCTATATCGATTTTTAAATTATGGTAAGCAACAGTGATACATGAAGATTGTGTGAAACCGAGAATCAAGATTATTTTGCCAAAAAATTAAAGTCAAAGGGAGATATGTTAGGATTTTGCTCTAAATTTATTATCATATTTGAAGTTTATTTTTTCCTAAGAGAAAAGACAAAACATTACCATAAATTTTTTACTTTTCATGATAGGAAAATATAATTCTCTTCCATGTTTTGTTATTCTTTCCTTAGAGGAAAAGTTTGAAGATCTATAAATTGAACTGATTCTCATAGCAAAACACAATAACATCAACAATGTAGACATCTAAGAGTTTTATTTATGGATAAATTTATTCTCTCTAAAGTTTTAGTATTTTTCTTTAGATTAGTTTTCATATAATAATTTTATGTTTTTAGCATATTTTTTTTCATCTGATTTATCAACTTTATGATTTGTAATTGCAAGTTTTCATATGACGGCAACCTAACACATTTCTACTTATAGCCATGAGTGATTTTAGAATGCAAAGCATGTTTTAAAAAGTACAGTAAAATATCTGTAAATTAATATAGGTGGGATCATGAAATTTTATTATTTAATAGAGATATTATTTAATCGATAAATTAATTTATTAATTTAAAAATGGTTTGATAGTTGACGAAGGTTAATTTTTATTATATCAAAATCATCATATTTTACTACTTTATGTATCATATTTATTGATTTCGCATAAAAATATTATATATAAAGTATAACGAATACATCAAAATCATTGTATATTACTAATTTCAAACTTGTGATGTTGTGATAATAAGGTCTTTCAAGATGTATTATCGAACAAATATTATCATATGAATTAGAAGGCTATGAGGTGGGACAAACTGATCTAGCAAAGATCAACAGTTGAATGCGTTGCAATTCCTGTTTGGACAACAAATGTTTAGCAAGAGATAATAGCAAATTATTTTCGACACTGTAAAATTCATTTGGGGGATGCGATCTCAGAGAATTTGAATGAACCTACTTGTGAAAACGTCATTCATTATCTTGAGTTCATGGTTAATCATCTCGGTTACCAAAATAAAATGGATGACAATAACATGTTAGATTATCCGGGTGAAAGTGATACATGTTCAGAGATCCAGAGCTTAGAAGAAATTGGGGATACCATCGAAAAAAGTAATGTTGATGATGAAGTTGAAGACGATACTATACATTTGGAACCAGTTACGTGTAAGGAAACACTTATCGCCTCTATAACTATTCACAATTTTATGGTGCAGTTTGAAAAGACAACACCGGAGCTCGTGAATCCAATAAGAGAAGTTGTTGTATTATTTAGTTGATAGCCCAATTGTTCTTTTATTTGCATAAAATTCAGGTATCTCCACTTTAGGTATTTCTGGCTGTGCCGATATATCCTCTGGTATTATCATTTCTCGTGTCAATCCTATTTTGACAACTTGGATAGTTGGTTTTATTTCGTCAAAAAGTATCTACGCTGGTGCTGTATAAAATTTAAAAAAAAAATAGATTGCCTTTTGTAATTCTTTTGTATGTTAAAAAGGCTTCGTGGATTTCAGGGATTCCACATATATTTAGATAGAGATCTTCTGAAAATATATTATCTTATTGTCTTATTGAAATTGGTGATTTTTTCCATTGGCCCAAGTCGGAATCGAAGAAAAATATTAATATAGAGAGATTATTAATTTTTCGAGTATTAATTTATAGAAATTTTACTGTGGTTGATTGAAATAGACATCTAATAAAAAAAAAAAGACAATTAAAATTAATTGCTTAACTTGTAGGCATAGGTCGACCAGATTACACTTAGCACGAGGATTGTCAAGTATAATTGTGAATATAAAGTTTAATATGAACTACAGTTTGCCTCTTTCGAGTATAAGGGATAGGAAAAACAGTTATTTGAAATAGCAAATGATGATGTATGGAGTATTGTGAGTAATAAGATCATCGTGAAAGCAATTGAGTTCGTGCATTAACTTTGTGAACCAAAGTTAAATGACATTTTGATAGATTTTATATTTTATATTTAAGACTATAAGATTAAAGGATATTTTGATATATTATACATATGTCTTTTAATACATACTAAACGATTTAAAATTATTTTATATTTTCTTAATCTATATGCTCAATCAAACTAAGACAAACTACGAATTAAAACAAAAGGTATTTCTAATATTTCATATACTTTGATAACTTGATAAAAACTTCTTCTGCATCTATCAAAAATATTACTCCACATGTTTCATATAGGAAAAAGAATAAGCTTAAATAAAAGATAAAAACTCTCAAAAAGAAGAGACACACTATTAATTTTATTCTCCTAAATGCGATCCAACAATACCGCAATATATATACCGTACTATCCGTGATTCAAATGATATTATTTTATAATTGAATGTAACTTATATCAAGAAGTACACACGTTTGGAATTTAATTTGTGTGAGAAAGAATATCTTATATGACACATTTCTTGTCAAAGTTGATAACATTCCCATAAACTTATTAATCGGAATCCCACTTATAATACTTTATATTGATGGTGAGTTTAATTTGAAACTAATGGGTCGCTTGATAAGATGTATAAAAATAGTGTTAAATATGATGTATTAATAAAACTTAACATTATTGATGATTATTAATCATATTGAGATTATTTCTTATATATTATTTGATTTGATTTATTAAAAATAATATAATTACATAATTTTAAAAAATAAAATATTTGTTTACAATTATACCATCCACAAGTATGGTCAGAAAGATATGAAAAAGATTTTGAGAATAATTGTCTTTAGTTAGGATAATGCATGCATTAAAAGTTAAAACCTTTGCATTGGTAATATTATGTATTTTTTTAAAATTTATTTCCTCGGTTTAAAAAAGAATATCCTAGTTTGACTTGGAACAGGATTTAAGAAAAGAAATAAGACTTTTTAATCTTGTCGTTCTAAATTAAAGTTATGTCAAATGTACCAAAATGTCTTTTAATCTTGTGGTCTTAAACACGTTATATGAAGAGTTAAAGTTAAAGTTAAAGTGTTGCCAGAAAATGAGTCATTTTTTTAAACATACTAAAAAAAAAATAAGACCATTTTTTTTAAAAAACAAGGAAAATATTAGTTAGGCATACTATAATATCAAATAGAATGTATAACTAACCTTTACATTAATTACAGATAATCTGGAAATATATATATATATATATATATATATATATATCTATATATATATATATATATATAATATATATATATATATATATATATAATATATATATATATATATATATCAAAACAAGATAATAATGATGCATAAAGTTAATGCATGCCATTGAACCCTAAGAAATCATTGTGTATTGGACTGAACTCTCCAAAATAAAAGTAATACTCTAATGAAGGTGCCTTTCAGAATCTTGTCTTCTTCATGTTAGCTTTGAAAAAATTCGAATGTCACAACAACTTCTTTCAATGAGTTGATAATTTACACCTTCTATTATTCTCAAAGGACAATATATCAAATGTCACTAACTAGTAAATCTATTTCTTCACATTTGCACATCTTTTTCCCCCAACCACCCTTGTGTTGCCTCTTGCTATTTATCCTGAGCCACAAGCTTTTGTTTTGTGACACTCCACTCACAAATATATTACAAACTTCAAAAAATGAAAAGTTTGATCAAAGTCAATATATTGAGTTTACAAGGCCAAATTAAAGTTTTGACGATTTTATTAGGTTCAAAGAGTGATTTATGACCCTAATTGAGAACTTGGGAGTGATTAGTATTGAGTTGATTAGCCTTTTAGAAAATTTGAGTTGACCACGATTAATATTTAAATTAAGATGGTATCAAATTAGTGATTTGATGATTCCAACAGATATGGAAATAGTCTATTAGTATTTTACTTATTGGGAAAACAGTCTAAATTTATTTATGCGTACGTTAAGAAACTATTTCATATATTACCCTTAATATAAACAGAAAAACCAACATGAAGGGTGTGTTTGGTATGAAAGGAAAATGTTTTCCATGGAAAATGTTTTCCTAGAAAATGTTTTCCTAGAAAACAAGTAGATTTTGGACTTGTTTTCTCATGTTTGGTTGGTGCGTAGAAAATATTTTTCGGAAAAGATTTTTAGTGTTTAATTTATGAATGAAAAATGTTTTTGAGTAACATCTTTTATTTTTACTAGAGTAGAAAATAATTTATGAAATTGAAAATATTTTTTTAAAAATATTTTTTTGGGTGGTAGTGGTGGGGGTGTGGGGGGATAGTGGGGGTGGGGGCAGGGGAAGGGGTAAGAGTGAAAAATAAAATTTGAAGTTGATAGTATTTTCAAAAAGCAAAATTAACTTTTTTGGGGGTTGGGGGTGGAATTGGGGGTGGGGGGCTGGTAGGGGGGGGGTAGGGGGGCTGGCCAGGGGGAGGTAGGAGTTTAAAAATAAAATTTGAAGTTGAAAATATTTTTTAAAAAGTAAAATTAATTTTTTGGGGAGGGAGGGTTGGGGGAGGGTGGTCAGGGATCGGGTGAAAAAATAAAATTTTGAAATTGAAAATATTTTTTAAAAATGATATTTTTTCCAAAAAAAAAAGTAATTTGAAATTGGAGGAGAGCTTTGGAAAATGTTTTCCTTAATTTTTGAAGGGAAGTAATTTTCCTTATTTCGTGGAAATGAGTTTATTTGGAAAACATTTTCCAAAACTTTTGCCCCAACCAAACATGAGAAAATTGGAAAACATTTTCTAGAAATGTTTTCCTTCATACCAAACACACTCGAAATGATCACTGGAGTCAATGTGTTTATAATTTTCATATAAAAAGGTTTAAATGTATCCTCAACTTCTAAAAATGATTTAAGATTACCTTCAACTTTGAGTTTTTTTTCTCCCATAAAAATAACTTGTACCATAATACATACATATATATATATATATTATATATATATATATATATATATAGATATATATATATATATATATATAATATATATATATATATATATATATATATTAATATATATATATATATATATATATATATATATGCAAATGAACAAAAAGTGTTATCATTAGTTAACTATTATTAGATACAATGTTGCTACAGGCTTTAGGAATAGTTACAAAAAGTGTTAATTGTAGCTAAAAAAAATATGCATAATAATTATTAAGTTATTGTCGTTAATTAATTTTTGCTAATGATATTTTTGGTATAGAGTAATGGTAGATGATACTTGACTTTTCTATTATAGGCATCTTTTGTTGAGAAGTAGATGAGGGAAGATGCTAGTTCCTAGCTTTCCGATATTCTTATTATGGGAATTTTATGTTCATATTTCATTTTAAATGGTCTGCCACAATTTAAATACTTTTGTTCCCACATATGAATAGTACTTATCAAACTATATCTTAATTTATTAAATTTATTTGATATCTTAGATATATGTGGTTTCCCACAAGACACATATCCAAATATTCAATTTAGTCTTTTCAATTTATTTCTGTTAGTCAAGGAACATATTCAAATTTTAGGTAACATTACCATAACTTCTTCTTGTTTCAATTTACCATCTTATATGCATGCAATGCATTTCCCTCCTTATCATAAAAAATTGATCTAAACATATCCTTATAATATTTATTCCTTCTTATCCTAATTCCTTTTGAAATAAACCCAAATAAGTATTTGTAGACCACTTATGTTTTCTCATGAGAAAATTACAAGCTAAATATTCTTAAGTCATCTAGTTCAGAAAATATAAAATACATATTTATACATATCTATACATATAACATTCATATCTACATACCTATACATATAAGATACATACCGATATGTAACACATATCCAACATATACAATAGTGTATATGTAATGTATATTTCTATTGTTTTTGATAAACTGAATAACCGAAATGATATATATCAATAAATATCCTTTCTGTTTAGGTGAATTTGATATAGGAAATTATTCTAAGACTTTGGTTGGGTATTAAAAAAGATGGAGATGGGTGAGACATGTTACAAATGCATAATGGTACTAGGCAGATGATTTTTGAGTTTAAAAGACCTACCAACAATATAATGTTTATTTAATGGATGAAGTATGAAGTAAATTTTCAAACTATTAATTCAAATTAAATGTTATAATTATAGTTTAATTTAACTGTACTCATAGAAAATTATTGTTAATTTTGCCTTCTCCTGTGAATCTTGCTCGCCACTCTCGTTCTTTCCTTCACCTCTCTCGCTTTTATACAATACAAATGTATAAAATGTGTTTGTGTTTTTATAAAGCGAGAAAAACTGTATATATACATATATTTTCGTCCCCCTCTCCCAGATCTCGCTCGCCACTCTCCTAGATCTCGCTAGCTCACTCGTCTCTCTGACTTTATACAAAAACATAAATGTATAAAATGTATTTCTGTTTATATAAAGCGAGAGAAAATTGTATATCTACATATATTTTCGTTTCCCTCTCTCCACTCTCCTAGATCTCGCTCGCTCACTCGTCTCTCTCACTTGTATACATTTGTGTTTGTATAAAGTGAGAGAAAATTGTATATACAAATACAAATGCATATATTTTTGTCCTATACACTTATGATTATACAAATTCGATCTTCCCCTGCCCAGTTTTCTTTTGTCTTTCTCTCTTTCTCACTTTATACAAACACAAATTATTCAATTGATCTTTTGTATATGTATACCAAAGCAGATTATACAACTGCTTTCTTTTGTATATGTATAGCGAAATATACATATTTATGTTTGTAATTATGGAGCACAATTATACAAACTATAGTTATAGCATACCAATATGATCTTTATTTTTGCTATATGTTTGTTAAGAAAACAAAAACTTGAACTTCCATAAACACAACATACTTTCCCTATTTTTCGTGTAGCCTATGTTCAAATTCAACAAGCTAAATCAATCAATAACTAAGGGTTGGACCCAAAAAAAATTGAATTTTCGCAAATAGTCATTATATAATAAATTTAATTATACTCAATAGCTATGATTTATATATTTACGGTTGTAGATACAATTTAAGTTGTCTCGTTTGTATAATTTATGGGTATGTATGATTCGCAGGTTTATATCATTCGCGTGAGAGTTTGTATAATTCGTGGGTACTTTTGTATAATTTAGTTATTTTGGTATAAACTCGAAATAACGAATTTACACAGACACAAACATATAAAATTTAAACAATACATTATACAAATTATATTGTAAAAGTTATACAAATTAAAGTATACAAATTCTGAATTATACAAAAGCGCAAATTATACAAACTCGAAAACCCTAACCCACCATGTTGGTCACAAGTGGAAATTAACTAAAACTATAGATATGATGACTAATTAACTAGTAATGTATATGCTTGCTTAACTAGGTAATTTTCCAAAAAAAAATATTATCTTTTGGGCCTAGTACACATCCATAAAAAAAGGGGAAAATTACTTAAATACACTCCTTTAATTACCTTAATAATCATTTATCCCTAATAATGAAATTTTCAAAAATCCTTTATTTCCCCCAATTAAAAAAATATGAAAGATACATATAGATTTCCCACCCTTTTTTTAGCCGATTGGCAAGTTTTACTTTACCAAAATAAAATCCTATTTTCAAGCCACCCACTTCCCCATTAACAGCCCCATTAAAAGTTACCATATTAAATTTTATTGCTTAAATATTTCCCCACGTTTTAGGAGCAAAAATTTCTCTCACCCCACGTCTTAGGAGCAGAATTTACTCTCAATTTGAATTCCAATAGGATTTTGCAGCCATATCAATTTGATTTTCTGTAGGAGTCTCCATCAAGTATTTAAATTTCTATGTTTTTAAAGGGTAAAAATTTTAGTCTCCATTTTTCTCTTCATTGTGTGCTCTTACAGACAATATAGAAGAGGGTAAATCTGGAGATGGTGATTCTAATACTAATGCTAAACGTGTGTATGATTCTGATGATGAAATGTGGGCTGAGAACAGATCCAAGAAATTCCATGACCCATTATCAATGAAGAACAAGAATGTAGTTGAGCCAAAGAAAAAGACTGAAGAAATCCATAAAAAAAAGGCCAAGAAAAGTTACACATGTTGTTTCCAGACCCACACTTCCTAATGTATGTGTTTAAAATTCATAATTTTGTGTTTTGTTGATAAAACCCTAATTTTAAATTGTTGCATGTGTTTGTAAAATGAAATTAAAAGTCATTTAACAATGAAGAGTGATTCACTAACTTCAAATTAAGTATAACCATCATGTTTGTACAGTTTTAAGGTGTATCAGATGCATTATGTTTATCACTAATTTTGAGTTTTGTATTAGTAAAATAATGTGTTGTATAGTATTAAGGTGTATTAGATGCATAAGGTGTATCAATAATTTTGTGTTGTGTATTAGTGAAAGCATCATGTTTGTACAGTTTGAAGTTGTTTCAGTAAATTTGTGCTATGTATTAGTAAAAGCATCATGTGTTCTTCAATTTTAAGGTGTATCATATGTCAATAATTTTGTGTTTTGTATTAGTAAAATCAGCATGTGTTGTACAGTCGTAGGATGTATAAGATACACAAGGTTTATCTCTAATATTATAGTTTGTTAGTTTATAAGATGTATCATATACATATGATAACTCCAGCGTCTTATAAATCTGAATATGATGTATCATATACATTCACTTAAAATTGAATATGATACACAAGGTTTATCTCTAATATTATAGTTTGTTAGTTTATAAGATGTATCATATACATCTGATAACTCCAATGTCTTATAAATATGAATATGATGTATCATATACATTCATATAATTCAAGCGTCTTATATTTTCTATATTACAACAAATTTTTGTTATTAGACAAGTACAATTTTATATTTTCTTTTTTGTATAAACAGGGCATGAATTATGTTATAAAAAAAATACCAGCACATCCATTGAGATTTGGAGCGACTTTCAATTTTGATTTTGTGAATAAAATCAAATTGTCAATAAAGGATAAAGGCGTTGAAATGTTCAAGAAAACAATTTTTGGACCATATTTGGAAATTCCAAAATGTAATTTTGAGGGTCAGATTACTAAGTGTTTGTTGTTGTTGGAGGTGCAACATGAAAATTAAAGATGTACTATATGTTCGTCATGCTAATGGGAATGTATTGATGTTTGGTATGAAGGAATTTGCCATTGTAATTGGCCTTAAATGCAAAGGAAATGTTAAGGATTTTTCATATCCTAATTTCACTCCGAGCCGGTTATTACAAAAATAATTCCCTGATTGTCCTACAGGTATAACCAAGAGTCGATTGATACAGCGTTTTGCAATGGGTAATTGGGAGACCACACAGTAATCTGTGGAAATGGCAATATTATACTTCATCAATACTTTCATGTTATGCCATCTTGGTGAGACCTTCATACGTATAGAAGAATTTCTAATGGTCGAAGATGGTAGGTATGAAATGTATCGTTGGGGTCAGATTGCATTCAATAAGCTGATTACATCACTCAGGCAAGACTTCAACCAAAGCAAACAGATTTATCGCTTATTGGTATGCCTTATGCACTTAACGTTTGGATTTACGAATGTGCATCTACTCTAAGTCCAGACCTTGCTGTTAAAGTAGCAAATGGTATTCTGAGGATATGTAATTGGACAGTGGTGGCTGAAAAGCCAAAATATGAAAAGTTAATGTCTAGCATTTTCTCCGAGGTAACATTAATTTTAAATTATCTTTTAATAGTGTATCAATAAGCTTTATAATTTTTGTTGTAAATAACAGTTTTTGTGTGATACATAATATTATTATAACATTAAACCATTTTAATTGCAGAATACTTGTTCAAACATTGTACCAACGCCAGATGAGGTGGAAGCACTTGATTTACCTGATAGTCAAGAGGTCAACAGAAATGAACTATCCACGCCACCTGTTGGTGCAAAAAAAGTGCAAACTAAAGATAAGTCAGGTTTTGACGATTTTTCAACAAGCCCTCCTGGTCATTTATTGAGAAGATCATCACGTGTATCTGATACATCATCTTCACCACCACCCAAGAGGAGAAAGAATATTGATACACATAAAACAAAGGGTTCGAAAACTTTGTCAAAGCAGTTAAGGCCGCAATTAAATCAGTCATTCTCAATGCCAGCTGAAGAACCTACCTCGCATGCTAATGTATCTTCTGCCAATGTATCTTCACAAGTCCCAAAAGATAAGCCTGTATATCCCGATATTGAAGAACTGAAACCACATATGAAGGAATACGTAAGTAACGATATTTATTTTTTAATGTTAATTCATAAATATAAAACTGAATGTGTAATTTTTTTTAATAGGTTGACAGTAAATTTGAGTATGTTGTGAATTTGATAAAGGCAAATCACATTGAGGTGATGAATTCTAAGAATAGGGAGGATGGCCAATAACCAAAGGTAATGTATTGTGTATGTGCATTTTCGTTGTGTGTTATAATTTTCATAGGTCATTATGTTACAAATTCATTTAATGAAGGATATGGGTGGCAAGTCTACACCGCACATGGTTGAAGTTTCCGATGAAGAAGGCAATGATGGACACCAAGCAACCTCTCCGATACAAATGGAATTTGTCAATAATTATCAAAACATTGGTGTTGTTGATTTTGATGTATACAATCGGGTTTACTTTACTTTATTAATTTTGTATATAAAATTATATAATTTATCATTAACTTATTTTTCTTTAAAAATTAAGACTGAAGATATATTGAAGAATCATCATGTAATGAAGGACGTTTCAGAACTTCAATCCCCAAATTCAAATAGTCATGATACTGATGAAACATGTGAACATAGTAAGGTAATTTTAGCAGAGTAATTTGATTATTAGTATTCATCCAATTTTCAATGATACATGAAAATGTGCCAGTATGATACGTTTAAGTTTAATTATATTATGATGATACATTGTTGTTTTATTTTATCATTGTGATACATTGCAGTTTAATTGGATTAATATGATACATTTTGTTTTTACTGTTCACATATGTAGTTTTTTTTTTCAAGTTACTGTGTATGATACTATACTTTTTTATTTAGTGTGTACGTGATACAGTCCATTGCAAGATACATATCTATGTGACTACTTAAATTTCTTTGTCTCTTATATACAATTCGTAGTTTGCTGTTATATGTCCTTGATACATTAACAATCATTTGTGTATAATTATTTGTTGTTTAAGGTATCATAAATTGATCAGTACATTTTTTATTCAGGATGCTCTATCAGCACAAACGCCTCATCATTTATTTGAAGGAACAATGAACGGAGATACATCGATAATTTCTTCTTCATGTATCATATCAATATCATATGTCTATCAAACTATTTTTAATTATCAGTGTAAACCATTTAGGATTCTACACCATCTGGTTCAATATCTCCAGATACACGAGAAGCCATGAATACACTTATTGCTGATCTAGGAAGTCTGCCTATTCATCAAATCAACAAGAGTTAATCGAAAATCAAAGTTTGCTTTCGGACAGTCAGTTACCAATTGATATTCCAATCACAGATATTGTTGTTTGAAGCGAAATAAATACTCCTCATGCATGTATCCGGATGCCTTCGAGAAACTGCAAATCCCCTTATTAAACTTCATTTAGGTCAACTGAAAAAGGAAAAGCGGTCATGACTGATGTAATTCGTCCAAATTTTCCATTTCAAGGATGCGAGATCACAAACCAAGCCCCTTCATATCTGATTGATGAGTTTATTGAGTGGGTTACTACAGGGCTTCTTAAAGCTCATTCAAAAAAGTAAGTTTTATATAATTGTACTGAATCTGTTCAATTTTCAAATTGCAGCTATTGTTACAGTTTTGAATAACATCTTTTCATTACTCTTAACGCTATAGGAAACCATCAGTGGATAAATACAAATCAAGAGCATCTTAATTGGATTTTGGAATGATGGATTATGTCGTTGCATTTCTGCCAAATAAGAATTGGTTTTATGCCATGTGTCAGCCTAAAAACTGTTGGACTGATCAGGTAATTCGATATGTAAATTCTTTTATAATAATGTATATGATACATTGAGTAAATATGTTATATATACATATCAAAATCATATATCACTTTCATTGTCTAGTATTTTATTTTCGTTAAATGTTTTTCAAATGTATAATTATTTTTATATTTTTTTTGTAGCACATCGATGTTATTTGTAACTACCTTTATAAAAATCAAAACTTCGAAGCATGGATCAATACAGATACACAACAGTCAGTTGTTTGTTCAGCGCACATATCAACAATACCCATGATAGATATAATAACAATGAGGCTGATGATGATATTAGTACCCAAGAACACCTTGATCGTGCAAGAGCTGTATCAGTACATGAGAGGTCAATAATCAACGTCATGAAAGGTTTTTCAATACCAGCTGGATTACCATGGCATCTTGTGAACGATGTTTATATTCCAATTAATTATGATGGAAATTTTCATTGGGTGTTAGGTATTGTTGAATTGAAAAAGAGGTTGATACGCGTGTATGACTCTTCTTTGGGCACAAGGAAACATGAATATTCTAAGGAGATAAAAAATTGTCAAGGATGCTACTTTCTTACCTCATTGACAGTGATTTCTTTGAAAACACTGAGCGGACAAACTGGTCAGTTCTTGATGCATACAAGTACAAACAAACGGGTTTACCTTTAGAGTCACATATTCCTTTCAACATTGAATACTTTGAAGGTATCATGCAACAAGAAGACGATAGCCTGTAAGTATTTAAATTCTGGTCTACAATATATGTGTAAGCTATTTTACAAATGTATATTATGTATTTTGTTGTAGGGACTACGGGTTATACATAGCTACATTTGCAGAGTTTTTGAGTGACCAACTTGTTATACCACCTGATACTGATGGCCATCTTGCAAATTACCTATGCAATAGATATGCAACATTGTTATGGAGATACGGCAGCGACAAGGTCAATGGTGGATACATAAGTGAGAATGACGATCCACCAAAGCCTAAGGGTCAATTCACAACACCAACAGAAGATGATATTGTTAACATAGATTAGTAATTAGCAGGGATAGGATGAACAAGTTTTTATGTTGTTTTGTGTCGAAGACAATTATCTTTTATATTTTTCTGAAAGCTTATTGGTATTACAATAGTTTGTTAGTTATTAACATTATGTGTTTTCAAGTTATTGTTTTATACACAGTTCTTGCTTTATAACTTTAAGGTACAAAATTTTTATTGTTTGAGTTTAAGTATTTTTGACAGTTAATTTACAAAATGAAGTATATGACACTTAAGTTCTAATGTGTATGATACATTATTGTTTCAGTTTAAGTATTTTTACTTACAAAATGATGTTTATGATACATCAGTTATAATATATACATACACAAATATTGCAATTACATATTAGCAACTTGAATCATATGAATCTATATGATACATCATATACATAAACAAACTAATCACATATTACTATTACAGTGAAAACCACCACAGTTGAATATAATATATCAAATTATAGTTCATAAGGCAGTATACACGAAACATATAGTAAATATTTGAACAAGTCATGTTTTGGGACACTTGAATAACTCATAAGGCAGTATACACGAAACATATAACATCATTTCAATCATATGAATGTATATGATACATAATATACATAAACAAACTCATCTGGAATTACTGTTACATTGAAACGCAACACTGTTGAGTATAATATATCAAAATTATAACTCATATGGCTATATACACGAAACATATAGTAAATAATTGAACAAGTCAAGTTTTTGTACACTTGAATAACTCATAAGGCAGTATACACGAAACATATAACAACTTTTCAATAATATGCATGTATATGACACATCACATATATAAACAAACTCATCTGGAATTATTGTTACATTGAAACGCACCACTATTGAATTATCTATTTATAAATTTTGGAGTTTATGTTTGGCACAAAATTTCCAGCAAAGTCATATATTTGAACATCAAATTAAGTTGTGTAACCAATACACTTTACTTAGTCCAAATTCTAAAAAAAAAATAGATATAAGTACCATGAACACTAATGTCCCACTTTAAAACATTATTCCAATTCTCTTTCGGGAAGAAGGTACAAGTTCTCCTGTTATGTACTTCTTGTCCACATTGCCCACAAGAATTATTGGTCACTGTTATTTTCTCATCCGCATTTTTCTTTCTTTGCTTTCTTGGTCGTCCAGCCAACCTTCTATACCTAGGTGGCCGGACAATTTCATCTAAAACATATTCTCGAACGTTCCAATCCTCCTTATCTGGCATTGGAACCATTACAACCTCGTACGTTTTTTCTAATGCATATGGCTTATAGTAATCAGAGCAATATGGGTGCAAATTTGTAACATTCTTGTGCTTCAAAACTGCAATTGCGTGTGCGCTAGGTATCTCATCATGTTGAAACCTTCCACATGTGCATGTTTTCCTCTCAAGGCATACAATGTATCTTTTTCTGGCTTCATGAACTGAGAAAATATATTCAGATGATGGAACAACCTAAAAATTTAAGAAGTTAGTGATACATTACGTAATATACAATTTATATATCATTTCTAAAACAACAGTTACCATTGAAAATCAGTTTGTTTCTGATACATAAAACAGAAATTTGGGGAAATCGATAAATACCTTCATCTTTGAACTTTTAGATGCGTTTACAATCAATATCTCCTCAAATCTTTGTCCCAATGTGTCCTTTGTATATGACGTTATTTCTCTATTTTTATAGTTCCAACTACCAAATAGAAGTCTAGCTACCTCCAAGAAGTCTATTATAGTTAACTTACGTGCATCGACAAGGCATCCATTGATACACTCAACGATATTCCATGTCATCATTCTACCTCTATTTATGGTTGAATGAACTCTTGACCGCTTCTCATAACCAGCATCTTCAAGGTAATCCTTCACCCTATGATCAACTTTCACAACCTTAGCCATTAATTTATCAAAATATTCCTTTCTGTATGATTTTGCCATTGAGTAAAATATATCACTTAGTGTGTTTTTACTCCTTTTGAAGCTTGAACATACATTCTTCCAAAGGCGCCAGATGCATGCACAATGAGGTACATTTGGGTACACAATGCTTACACACTTTATGATACTTTCATTTCTATCTGATACAATACACATGTTTTCACACTCACCAAATGCATTTTTGAACTGTTCGAAAAACCATGTCCACGAACAGTCATTTTCAGTGTCTACAACACCATATGCCAATGGCAATATGCATCCTAATTACAAAGAAGCACACATTTAACTTCATGATACACAATGTTTACACTAAGATATATTAATATAAATATAAAACAAGTTTTACATTACATCAGAATTATAACACTCATACCTGCACCATCGAGTGTGCTTGCTGATACAAAAGTACCCTTGTAAGCCCCGCCAAGATGTGCAGCGTCCACTACAACTACAGGCATGCAGTAGTCGAACCCTCTTATCAACGGTCTTAGGGCTATGAACAGATACATGAATTTATTATCTTCCGTATTTTGCATCCTTATATATGAATTTGGATACACTTTATTTAGCATCCATATGTATATCTGCATCTGTTTATATCCTTCTGATGGCTTACCCTTGAGCATTTCTAGTGCATGTTCTCTAGCACACCATGCTTGTTGGTTCGATATCTCAACCCCATACAATTCTCTAATATCTTCAATTACATCTCGAGGTGTATGGATTCGTTTATGATTTACCAATTTAGGGGCAATCACACCACTAATAAATCCAATTGTTGCTTGTACTTTTGTTAGTATCCTATCCCGCATCGGACATGTATGTTCACTATTAAAATATCTCACTTTGAATACATCAGATTTTTTTCTGCAAGATGATTTTAAGGTCCATCCACATTGGTCAGTGAAGCAAACCAACACATAGCTGTCCAAATTTTTTATTGGTTTAATTCATATAAGAAAATCAATGTTATAATTATCACAACGAAATATATACTACTTATACTTATGTATCAGATACAATATAAATAAAAATGTACTAGAGAAAAATAATCAAATTATAGAGAAATCATTTCAATACCTTTTCTTATCCGATCTTTTCACTCGATAATTGAAGTTGTTCTTTATTTTATATTTAGCCATTACAGCAAGGAGTGTTACTTTGTCCTTATACAACTGCCCAGTCTTCACTTCAGTACTATTGGAATCAGTTATGTAATTTGTAGCATTTAATTCTGGAATATAATAAATGTCACAAATTCTCGACTCGACCAGTGCAAGAGCTTCAGTATCTTTTTCGGTACCTTCCACGCATACGACTTCACCTGATGAACAATCAAAATTACGTATCTCCCCAATAATTTTATCAGTTTTATCAATTCTAAGCGGATACATGCCGTTTTTGAAGCATTCTTTTTTACTTCAAAATAAAGTTTCACACCCATGTCGTTCTTGATTTTCAATGGACATGAGCTTCCCTCAACAAGGTATCGGATTTCATAATCTTTTGTAACAGTGTCGATCTCAAGCTCTGATAAAATCAACGTTTTTAGATTCACAAATGAAATGGAATGACCAACAACAATTCCATCAACCTTGTAGCCTTCATAATTAACATCGCTTACCCAAATTCTAGAATGGCGCAACAGAATTGAGATATTCATCTTCAAACCGTTTTTTTTATTTCTTAGAATGCAGATCAACTTTTATAGGAATAATTTTGATTTAGGAAGCTACTCTGATTTAAAATTTGAATTTACTAATCAGTTACGCAAGTTGTAGAGCGTTAATTACGTGATTTCAGTTAATAATAACAGAAATCACGTTAAATCTTCCTAATTAACCGCAACAGATGTCAACTACGATGTATCACAAGTTATGTATCCCGTGCTCTCAGGATGTATCCCGCTAACTTGAGTTTTAAGAGATTTTTCGTAATTTCAATTCTAAAAGGGATAAAAGGTTATTTTGTATTTATAATATGTGGTTCCTATAATTTATACAAAAAAGAGTTATTTAATGAAGCTGTTGATTTTCGATTTTAAACTTTAAAGTTGTTTTATATAAACTCTATTGATAAGAGTGCTAGAACCTTCTAAAACAATTAGGATTAGGGTTATTTTTTGCATTTATCAGAAGGACCTTTAAGGCTACATAAATAAGTAAAATTCATCCCTTCGTAAGAATTGTAAATAATTGATGACATAAGTGATCAATGTCTGAATTATATTTGTTGTTGTTATTTTAAGTGACCATTGCAGATCCACTTCCGCTAAGGAAAAAGTTGCAAGTCTCCTAACTAGTATTTACAATTTTTCACAATTATTATTTGCATTTACAAAAATACATAAAATAAGATATAGACAGTTATTTTTTCTAATTTTTCACTATTAATTTTTTTTTAAAAAAAAAGTCCTTTCTATAACTCATACCTAGGGGTCTTCATGCTTCGGTTTGAATCGGTTATTGATTAAAATTAAAACCAGAAAAATCTAGTTGGTTTTTAATATTTCTAGAACCAAACCAAACCAAATGAAAAAATAACCATCGGTTTGGTTATTATCGGTTTGGTTCAGTTTTTCTTATTTATTTGGTTTGAAAGTAATAATTTTTTTTGAGGACGTACGTATCTTGATAGACACAAACACCAAGTAGATGAATAATCTACAGAAAAGCTAACGTCAATTCACTCAAACAATTAAGCAATATTAGAGTTATCATTACACGAAAAAGTGATTCATTTAAGAGAAAGTGTGACTACTTTATGTGAAGTATAGTAGGTAATGACTAAAATGGAATTTGATGGACTTGGATTTGAGATTGTTATACTTGGCTAAAGTGTTGGGCTTGAGAACATGATAAAGTTTAAGACTTAAGTTAATTAAAATTTAACAAAATATTTTTAGTTTATTTATGAATAATATATAAATAATTATAAAATTTATATATTCTCATTTATCGGTTCAGCTTGGTTATTTTTGCGGTTATTTTTTAGTAAAATCAAAATCAAACCAAAGAGTGTCGGTTTTCACAATTTAAAAATCAAACCTAACCAAATTGAACCAAATATCAGTTATCTTTAATCGGTTTGGTTCGAATTGCGGTGCAGTTTAATTGTTAATCATAACCATGAACAGCTCTAAAGTCACGCCTGTTCTTCTACATTTATAAATGACATGTCTTTTAATCATATTAATAAAATATTCATAATTGTCTAATCTTTCACATTTATTAATTTCATTATTTAATTTTGTATGTCTTAAAATATGAGAGAAAAAATTAGTTACTTATTTTGTTTTTAAAAATTTTAAAATAATTATTCAATTCAATCAACTTTTAACCTTCCACTATAATAGTCTTCTTTATTATAGATTTTAATTTATATGCATGTTTTCATCATCCTTCAGTTTTTATAATTCTTAATTAATTTTATTAATGTAGAGTAATACTATATTAAAAGATGGGAGGTGAAAAGACAAAAGTTGACTTATATGTACCTTTTATTATCAAACTATGCTACCAAACTATGCATACATGAATCTACCATTTTAGTTTAGTTGTGCTTGTAAAATGCTCCAACATATACTAATGTATTTTTTATGGGCAACTTTCACATGTAGTAAATAAAAAAATTATATTTGTATGTTATAACAAAGTTTGCATAATTGCGCCATAGCAAACATAGAAATTATATAATTCGCTATACATATACAGTTGAAGCAAATTGTATAAAACGAAGTGTATAAAACCAAAAAGAGAAAGACACTTGGGCAGAGAACTGTATAAAACGAATTGTATTATTATAAGTGTATAGAACGATTATATACAATTTGAATTTGTATAAAATGAGAAAGAGAGAAAGACAAAAGAGACTTGACAAGGAATATACAATTGAATCGAATTGTATAAAATGAGAAAGAGAGAAATTAGATACAATTTGAAAATTGTATAAAACGAGAAAGAGTGGAAGACAAAAGAAACTGGGCAGGGGGGTATTTCTATTGTATATTTATAAGTGTATAGGACGAAAATATAAGTACTTGCATGTGTATATAAAATTTGCTCACGCTTTATACAAACAGAAACACAATTTATACATTTCGCTTCTGTTTGTCTAAGTGAGAAAGGCGAGGGTGGCGAGCGAGATTTGACAAAGTGGCGAGCGAGATCTGGAAGAGGGGAGAGAGGAGAACAAAAATATATGTATTTATATAATTTTCTCTGCATTATACAATTAGAAATAATTTTTATACACTTATGTATAAAAAGTGAGGAAGTGAGCGAGAGATTGGAGGAGAGTGGCGAGCGAGATATTTGGGAGAGAGACACCTAACAATTTTTTGCAAACGTTTGCTACGGAGCACAATTACCCTATCTACTTCATTTATTTTAGGTTATTAGTTTGCTTTTATATACAATTTTCCTTTTTTTTTATAGTAGCAATTCGTCTAATGAAATGATGCATTGATGAATATTTATCTTAACAATGCTTATTATGTGTCTTTTATTCATAGTAAAGTTTCTTTATAGACTAATATATCTCATCTTATTAGTTGGAAACTTTATTTTTTTCCTTTATACTATTTTCTTCTCAACATGTGCTAAATTTTGGTGAATCATCTATGTCATCTATATCGAGAAGCTTGATACATATAACAGATTTCTTCTAAGGTAACTTTATACACTCAATCTTTAAACTCATACAACCAATTCTGCTCCTATTTTATTTCAATTTCGTTTATGATGTATATTTTTCTTAGATTAAATTTGTTCAAGAATATAATAAGTGATTGATACAATGTAACTTAAAAAACCGATTTAAAGTTTATGACTCAAAAAGAATGGTAAAAATTAATTTCATAACAAGAAATTAATTACATATGAAATTAAATACAATTATATTTGTAAATACTTTTTAAAAAAAATTATATGGAAAAGGACATTGAAAATGGTACAAAACTATCCTCCATCTACCTATTTAACAAGAAATAATTACATGTGAAATTAAATACAATTATATTTGTAAATACTTTTTTAAAAATAAAATGGAAAAGGGCCTAAAATACACTCGATGTATTGGAAATGGTACAAAACTATGCTCCATCTACCTATTTGCTCCAAAATACACTTCTCATTACATATTGGCTCCAAAATATCATTCTCATCCACCTTTAGGTTCAAAATTGACCACTTATTTGACGGTTTTAAATTTAAACTATTTAAATATTTTTTTGAAATACTTGTGCTCAACTATTGGTCATAATTTAATTTATTAGTATAATTATAAACCAACCCACTACTAATTACTAATTATATCTCACCCAATTAATAAATCCGCCCCAACCACCTTATTAAACCAAGCCCTGAATCCTTCCTTTCTAAGACTGTGTTCTTCGCAGTCAATTTCTCCCATGTTTATCAAAATTATCCACTGATTTTCAAGATTTAAACAAATTGCAAAATTGCTTTTCTATTTTTGGTTGGATTTTAATTGAATTGAAAATCTCAAGAACCAATATCGAGTCTTCAAAAATTGAATAATGATGAAAGAGTGATAGGAAAATTTCTTCTAGGTTTATAAGATTCATGTTTTGCTTATTTCTCACTTAACTGGTCTATGTTACTATCTGTAGCTCTTGTTTGGAAGTGAATGAGGTTGTTTGTTTGTTAATGTTGAATGAATAGTCTTCGTAATTCATTTGTTGATTATAACTAGTTAAATGATCTTGTTTGAAGCCAATGAGGTAGTTTGTTTGTTAATATTAAATGAATGGTTATTAAAACATTAATCTTATAAACCCAGGAGAAACTGACTGAGAAGAACATAATCGGACGGGTTTATTAATTGAATAGGTTTAGTAAGTAATAGGTGGGTAGTGGGTTGCTTTATAAATTATATTAATAAATTAAATTATAACAAATAGTTGAGTGCCACATATTTCTTAAAATATTTAAATAGTTTAAATTTAAAAACGTTAAATAAGTGGTCAATTTTGATCCAAATATGGATGAGAATGTATTTTGAAGCTCATAGGTGGATGGAGGATAGTTTTGTGCCATTTCTAATACTTCAAGGATATGTTAGACTCTTTTCTGAAAATTAAATAAAGAAGGAAAAAGAAATTAAACATAACATAAGAACTCTTCTATTACAAATATTGTATATATTAATTTTTCATATCTCTCTTCTCTTTCTCTCTCTCTCTCTATATATAAAGACATATAGATTAAAATCTCTTAATAAAAAAACACTTATCATAGGAGGTGAAAAGTCAATTGAATGGAATAAATATTTTTTCATCTATATCAAATGCTTGGTAAATATAATAGATTTCTTCTAAGGTAATTTTTGGACTCAATTTTAATTTCAAAAAGAAAATTTCGCTCCAATTTTATTTCAGCTTCTTTTATGATATATTATATTCTTATTAATTTGCTCAAGAATATGATTAGTGATTGTGATGTGTAACTCTGAAAACTATTTGTAAGTTTATAACTAAAGTATATAGGCAAAAGTTAATTTTATAGCAAAAAATGAAAACAGATAAGAAATCTTCTATTACAAATATATATTTGTAAATTGGTTCATAAAATTAATAACATGTATTATACATAATATATGTTAATGTACTTCAAATAATTGTTCTGAGTAGTGAGAGACTCAAAACTATTCATTAAATAACGATAATAATTTAATTTTTCATGTTAAAAGTTTCATTCAAGTAAATTAGTAACTTCTTTCTATATTAATGATATAGTCAGAAGTTGGATGTACTTGTCAGCTCTTCGTGCCGTATAACAATAATTAAAATGAAGATTTTATAAATATTCCATCCACTTCCTTTTTTTTATATTATGTATTTATAAATGTAGTTAATACATAAATTGAAATGGATGAATTAAAAAAAAGTTAGATTCATAATCAACTGGCTAAGCCATTCCGATAAATTGCTATAACTAAAAGGTGTACCTAGAATCTTCCATTAAAAATATTCCGACCATTCGCTACTTACACAAACTTTATACAAACTTCACCAAGTCACAGAAAATCAATTTCACAATTTTTTACTAACAATTCTCTCAAACAATTCAATACAAAAAAACGTTCTCTCTTCCACACAGCACACACGCACTTCCTCTCTCTAACTTGAGCTTAACAATAGCCGACTTACTCCTCTGTGTTCTACTGGTCGCGGAATACCTTTGTCATCACTTCAATGGTTGTATTCCCCCACTACAAGTTGTGCCCACAAGTTTGTTTCATTCTCTACAAGCATTTCTTCACCACCGGTCATCAATATATCCGGCTCCCCTTTGATTCAATGTTGCGACAATTTCGTGGTTGCCATTAATTACAATGTCGTGATTTGTTTCTACTTGGTTCATAACTAGATGATCATTCGCTTGCCGTAAGATTACCTATCCATTTTTCAATATAGACATTTAATTAACTTACATAAATAAATGACAATATTATGACTGGATATTTTTCTTAATCATACTAGTTTGACTACTTTGGTGACTAACAAGCTATGTGAATACAAATGCACACATAATATTTTTGCATATGAATACTTTTATGCATTTAGTTTGGCCACTTTTATAACTAATAAAGTATAGAAACACAATAAATGCATCAAGTGATCATAAATACTACATGCGTAGACGTTAATTTCTCCATTATGACCACTTTGATGATTAACAAACCATTTTCACAAAATACACTTATTTATTGCTTAGTGTAACAACAATTTTAATTAACTAGGCAGTTTTTAACAAAACATAATAATTACATTTTGGAAAGATTAACTTAAGAGTCCAAAAACTTAAAATATTCCAGCACAAAATTATGCTAAAAATTCAATGTTATATTCAAATAGAATTTGATTTGTCAAACTATAGATGGTTGACACAATATATTCATTAAACGATCAAGATGGCATGGTACAGAAACTTTGACCAAATATAGCTAATATATAGAATATTCTATTGTATTTAAATTAATCAAACAAAAATAATTGACTAAAAGAAATTAAGGCATATAAGGTAGCGTTCTATGGTACATCATGTACGAGGATCGTGCAAAAATTGTGTTGTATTTCCTTTCTTGTGGTCAAAGTTTTTGTTTGAAAAACTTTAATGAACATATTGTATTACAGAGTTACATCTAATGTGATGTTTGGACGATGCCTATGATAATTTTTTTCTTTTTCTGATTTGAATTATTTGCAGAAGATATACAAAGATTATCTGTTCAAACAATTCAAGTTTTGATGTCACATGTAAGATTAAATATTTTAATACATAATATCATGATCTTGAGCATGATAATATTACATAGAGATCGTTAGGATCACATACCTGATGCGGAAGATATCATCAAATCGGAAGTGTTAGTTGTAAATGGTTTCTACCTCCTTGTCGTAGCCTTACGTACCACAACCGTCAACGATGAAATTATTGTAGAGAATATGTGATAATCCAATTGGTGGAGGGAAGACCAATTTATAGAGGTTAAGACTTAAACTGGTACGTCTATCAAATAACCAATGTACGGGCCAGATCTATTATTCGTTAAATATTATTGATGGTATTTCTTGGGCTACAAGTAAACTTAGGCCATAAGTAAGAAAAAATCTTACATTCTCCCACTTGGCACAATGACCATATAATATTAATATTTCATAAACATGAGTTGCGCTTACAATAAGTATCTTCTATAATGTCCATCATACATACCTCAATATAACAACCTACTAATGTGAGTTATTACGGTTGTACATAAAATTTATGTTACATACTTCCTTTCATATAGTACATTAGTGACTTATCATACTAGGTTCATATCAAACATATACCATTACGATCCACAATAATGTCTGATAGAGACTTATCTTGTAATTATCAAAACAATAACTTATACACCATTATGAGAAATAAGAAATCCATTAATAATGTATATCAAAAACATATAATTGAGCTCAGAGCGTAGAAACATCATAAATCTATCAATCATAAGTACAATCAAGACCCATTCTGTGAATATGTTCTTTAAATACCTTTGTTTTAACGAATATGCAAACATGAGATCAATTCTAATCTTCTCAAGTTACATTCTTTGTTTATGAACTTTTTTCGTGACAGTAAAATACTTTAATTCCATATATTTGACACCTTTGGATTACTTATCATTCTTGAAGAACAATAATGCTTCAGTATTATCACAATAAATTTTTAATGACTTGATAATGGTGTCAACAACCTCAAGTCTTGAAATGAAGTTTTGCAGTCATAATTCATGAATTGTGTCTTCATAACATGCCACAAGTTCTGGTTTCATTATGGATACACCAATGATAGATTGCTTAGCACTCTTCCACAATATTCCTCCTTTAGCTAATAGGAACAAGTAACCAAACATGAATTTTCTAGTGTCAACACATTCGACAAAATTTGAATATGAGTATCCAGTAATTTTTAAGTTTTTATTATGCATCCGTTAAAAGCTCCAGGAGTAGATGGTATGCCGCCTTTTTTCTTTCAAAAGTATTGGGCTGTTATCTCTTTTGATGTTTGTGAAGCTGTAAAAAGATTTTTTCATTTAGGATATTTGTTACCTTCTTGGAAACAAACTCTTATAACTTTGATTCCTAAAGTGAAAAATCCTAGTGATGTTAGTCAATTTTCGACCCATAAGCTTATGCTCTACAATATACAAAATTATTGCTAAAATCATTGTCAAGAGACTTAAAGGTTACCTTCCCAATATTATTTCTCCAATTCAATTTGCTTTTATTGGAAAACGATAAATAGTTCATAATGTTGTTCTAGCTCAGAGTTCATTCATCTTCTCAAAAATAAAAGATGTGGAAAACAAAAATATATGACCATTCAGCTAGATATGGCTAAAGCTTATGATCGAGTTGAGTGGGTTTATATTCAAATGTTTTTTTTTTATAAAAAAATAGGGTTCATGATACTTTTATTAACTAGATTATGCAATGCATCACTACCTGTAACGACCTGCTAGGTCGTTTTGAGAACTAGGACTAGTTTGACTCCTTTTGAAAATTTAAAGGGGTATTTTTAAACTATTCGAAACTAAGAATATTTAGTTGATAAAAATTTTAGTGAAGAATTAATCTAGTTAATAGTTAGTGGGTCATATCCATAATTCATTTAATACCTTTTTACTTGACCCATAATTAATTTTGGTTAGTGGGGTTAATTTATTTATTTTACTTAATTAACATTAAGAGGGCAGAAAACAAAAGAGGTAGAAACTGATTTTTTTGGGCAGCGTAGATTACAGAACGTGAGGGAACCAACGAAATCTTAAGGTAAGAAGCAATTTGAAAAATTTCTTGATTGTTATATGGAGCTTAATGAAGTAAGGTAGATGGAAAGTTGATCCCTTATTCGTCTATTTATTATTATAATAAGGGCTTTGATAGGAAAATTGGCAGGGAACTATATATATAGTTTCCTTCGTTATTGCCAGTTGGAGTATGTTGTTGCTGTTACTATTATTATCATTAGATGTGTAGTTGTTATATTTAATGAAGTTGGGAAAAAAATATATTTGGGGTTAGTCAATTTTATCGGAAAGGTTTTAAAACCAAATTGGTGAACTTTATTATTGATTTTTTCTTATTTGCATCTAATTTTACGTTCTTGATAAAATATCAATGTAAGGTTAGATTTCTGAAACAAACGGTTAACAAGGTATGAAAAATTATGTGGATTAGTGCAGATGGAACTTTTTTATGATACAAGTCCACTCACTTTCCCTGCAACTCCAAACAATTCCTTCTTTCTCTTATATTCCTATCCCTCTATCTCTAACTATATTGTTTCCTCCAAAATTATAAAAATGTTTGTCCATTTTGGTGGGGAATCATAAGAAAATCGCGAGCCAATCATTGGCAATCAAAGTCATAAGCCAATCATTTGGCAAGCTGCCAATGATTGGCATTGTTATGAATTTTGGGAATGTGATAATTTTTTTCTTCAGATAGTCACGTTACAGTGCATTCTGCCTGTCCGTAGTGTAGATATTACATTGACCTGCTTAAGCTAATTATCAAGTTTAGATTTAAATTTAATATATTGAGATTGGTAATTCATTATTAGGTGTTATTTTATATGATCTAGCATGAATTTTAGTCCATTTGAAGAGGTTAGAGTTAAGTTCTTGGCTTGAAATTTAGCAAGTATGATAAATTTGGCATACTAATATGTATCAAGATTTGGAGTTTGGTTGAAAATATGAGTGAGTTTTAGCGTCTATGATAGACATATAATAATTTGAATGTCTACAAAAATTGCTTACTTAAGAATATTGCAAAATTGGTAGATTGGGAACGTTCTGAAACCTTGCGAAAAGGAAAGGAAAAATCTTAAAAGATTCGTGGCACAAGTTCGGCATCTAAGGTATGTTAAGATTTTTTAGACTTGTTGAAGGACGTTTTCCTAATTAAAGATTAAAAATGAAAATAGACTAAGGGGTAAGGGTGAAAGATGGGGTCTCGTATCAATGGTGTGACGGGCATTGGTACGAGTACTGGTGTTATAAAACGGAAAGTTACTACTATAGAATGTGGAATGTAAATTGAGAATTTGCCAAAGCATATGGGCTTTAGCTGATATATTGTTAACTTCAAATTTTGGTGTGATTGTGTTTTCTTTATTACACCCGTATAATGGTGATAATTGAGGTGGTTATGTATTATGTTGATACTGATTGAGTGAGATGCATCATTATCCCCTTATATTGAAATAATATTGTATACATGCATTGACATGAGACTGAGTATGGTGAGATGTTAAGATTGTAATTTGGGCACGTGGAGACCGTCCGTGCGGAAGTTATTTGATATTATGATGGTGCGTTGAGATCGTCCGCACAGACACGTGGAGATCGTCCGTGTCGGTATATGGACCTCGCGAGTCCCCCATGGGTCATGAACTCTCGATGTATTTCCGAGGAGTATCATGAATATACGGTTGAGTGAGTACTGGGTATTCTGAGACATATCATTACATGGCATCATATTGCATGCATTTCATCCCATCATTCATTCTTGATGACTATATGTTTCGTTTGGTGTTTGGAAAATATTAAATGTTGATTTCCTTTATTGATGAACTTAAATAGTAAGTGTAATATATATATACTTGTACAATCTAAGAATTTATTTTCTTATATAACTCCCGTCACTACTTCTTCGTTGTCGGTCAATGAGACATACTGGGTATATGTGGTTTCATACTCATACTACGCTTGTTGCACTCTTTGTGGTGCAGATTCGATTCCGAGTAGGAGCACATATCGTGGAGCAAATTGAGTCCGGCTTGAAGTTCTTGGAGTTGTGGAGCTACTTGGCTGTTCCGTGGCCCACACCTCCCTCTATCTTTTATTTATTCTGTTATTAGTATTCAAACAGGATATCCCTTATGTTAGATTTGTCATTTAGTTTCAGACTTGCTTCAAATTTTAGAAGCTCTTGTACTTAAGACACCAATTCTTGGGGTGATATATTTTATCTTCCGCATTTCGTACTTATAAGGAACTCATGTTGGAGATTCTTGCTAAGCGTTGGTCTTTTTACTCATTTGTTGGTTTAGTTGGGTTAATATGTTGGGTTGGCTTACCTATTGGTTGGGAACATAGGTGCCATCACGACTTGCAAAAATTTGGGTCGTGACAAATTTGGTATCAGAGTGCTAGGTTCATCGGTCTCAAGAGTACAAGAGCAATGTCTAGTAGAGTCTTGCGGATCGGTATGAAGACGTCCATACCTATCTTCGAGAGGCTATAGGACATTTAGGAAATATTCTATTCTTTTATTCATTATCGTGCACACTTGACCTTGTAGAAATTCTAATCTTGATATCTCATTCTCTCTCAGATGGAGAGGAATCGTACATCGGCAATTAGTGGTCAGGATCCTATTCCTGCGCCTTCTTCTGGGAACAGTGTCCGAGGTAGAGGTAGGAGACGAGCTCGAGGTCGGGGTAGGGGCCATGTTGCAGCACCTGTAGATGTTCAAGTACCAGTAGCTACCTAGGGTCGTGATAGGACCGTACCTCCTGATGCAGAGCTTATTAATGGGGATGTGCAAGATCGTGTCGAGGGGGATGGGCCAGCTCAGGCTCCAACTAGTACTATTGTCCCCCCAGTGCTTCAAGATACCTTGGCTCGTATGTTAGGAATCCTAGAGGGGATGGCCCAGGCAGGAGCTTTGCCTGTCACTTCTGATGGCTCACAGACCCGTGTTGGAGGTCAAACTCCAGATCCGATAGTTGCTCCAGATTCTCAAACTCCCAGGACTCAGCCAGCTCCGTTGCCGGGAGTAGCTCCTCGTTTGGATGGTTGGAGTTTCCAGATATGACATCACATTTGGTGAACAGGCCTTCTATGACTATTGATGAGCAAAAGATGTTTGGGAGGTTCAGACTAATGAATCCTCCTACTTATACTGGTGACTTAGCTGAGGATGCATATGAATTCATAGTCATTTGTCATGAGAGGTTGCATAATCTTGGATTAGTAGAGTCTCATGGGGTTGACTACACAGCGTTTCAGATGACTGCCTCTGCTAAGCAGTGGTGGAGGGATTATATTAGTAGTAGGCCAGCTGGATCCCATCCACTATCCTGGACTGAGTTTACTCAGGTATTTCTATCCAAATTTGTTCCACGCAGTGAGAGGGAGCACAAGAGGGCCGAGTTTGACGGTTTGCAGCAAAATGGTATGTCAGTTGCAGAGTTTGAGGGTAAATTTCATGCCTTGGCTAGGCATGCTTCGATGATACTTCCCACAGAGGCTGAGAGAGTGAGAAGGTTTGTTAAGGGGCTGATTATTCCGATCCGTCTAGGAGTTTCTCAGGTTACTGCTTCTGGTGTTCCATTCTAGAAAGTGGTGGATGCTGCTAAGGAGTTGGAGATGATTCGACATGAGGGATTTGAGATGCGAGAGGGCAAGAGGACTCGTTATTCAGGTGATTATGGTGGTGCTCCGCCTAGGAGTCGGGGTTACTTGGGCAGAGGTTATCACCCTCAGTCCAGCAGACCCATTCATGCTGCTATACCAGCGTCTGAGGCTGGTTACGCTGGGCATAACTCTTCGAGCTCGGTACATACTTCGCAGGGTTTATCTTCTAGACCTGTAGTTCGTGGAGGCATTCTGGTCATTCCGGTTCCTCTCATCAGCCGGCGTCTCGTAGGGGTTGCTTTGAGGTGGGTGATATGGGACACTTTGTGAGAAACTGCCCTAGGACCAGACGTGGTGGCTTACATCAGGGTTCTCAGGTTTTGACTTCCAGGGCTGCACAACCTCCAGCTAGGGGTGGTGCACAGAATGGTAGAGGTGGTTCTCATTCAGGTAGAGGTGGTTCTCCTTCTGGTCGAGGTGGTGGTCGTGGAGGTTCACAATCTGATGGAGGTCGTTCTCACTGTTATGCTTTTCCAGGTAGGCCAGAGGCTGAAGCCTCAGATGCTGTTATCACAGGTATTATTCCGGTTTGTCATCGACCAGCTACTGTATTATTTGATCAAGGCTCTACTTATTCTTATGTGTCCACATATTTTGCTCGTAGTCTGGATATATTGTGTGAGTCTCTTGATTTGCCGATACGTGTTTCTACTCCTGTCGGGGATTCTGTAGTTGTAGATCAAGTGTATCGTTTATGTACTGTTACTTTGATGGGGTATGACACTTATGCAGATCTAAAGGTCTTAGAAATGATAGATTTTGATGTGATTCTTGGTATGGATTGGTTATCTTCTTACCACGCAATTTAAATTGTCATGCCAAGACCATCACTTTAGCTATGCCTGGAATTCCTATAGTAGAATGGAGAGGTACTCTTAGTCATCCTTCTAAGGGTGTGATATCATTCCTTAAGGCTCGTCAGTTGGTACAGAGAGGATGTTTGGCTTACTTGGCCCATATTCGAGATACTAGTATTGAGACTCCTATGCTTGAGTCTATTCCAGTGGTGAGTGAATTTTCAGAGGTATTCCCGACCGATTTGCCAGGTCTTCCACCAGATCGTGTTTGTATCGATGTGGAGCCAGGCACTCGGCCTATTTCTATTCCTCCTTATCGTATGGCACCGGCTGAATTGAAAGAGTTGAAGGAGCAGTTGCAGGATTTGTTGAGCAAAGGTTTTATTAGACCAAGTGTATCTCCTTGGGGTGCTCCAGTGTTATTTGTGAAGAAGAATGATGGATCTATGCGTATGTGTATTGACTATCGGAAGTTGAACAAGGTAACCATCAGAAACAAGTATCCGATACCTCGTATTGATGATTTATTTGATCAGTTGCAGGGTGCTTCAGTTTTCTCCAAAATTGACTTGAGATCTGGCTATCATCATCAGCTGAAGGTTAGGGCGGAGGATATACCTAAGACGGCTTTTCGAACACGTTATGGTCATTATGAGTTTTTGGTGATGTCTTTCGGATTGACTAATGCCCCAGCAGCTTTTATGGACTTGATGAATGGAGTGTTCAGACCGTATTTAGATTCCTTTGTTATTGTCTTCATAGATGATATATTGATATACTCACGCACTAAGGAGGAACACAAGCATCATTTGAGGATTCTTCTTGGGATTCTAAAGGAGAAGAAGCTTTATGCAAAGTTTTCAAAGTGTGAGTTTTGGCTTAGTTCGGTAGCATTCTTGGGACATGTAGTGTCCAAGGAGGGTATCATGGTGGATCCTAAGAAGATTGAGGCTGTTAGAGATTGGGTCAGACCTACTTCAGTTACTGAGATTCGGAGTTTCTTAGGCCTTGCAGGTTATTATCGACGGTTTGTTGAGGGTTTCTCATCCATTGCATCTCCATTAACTAGATTGACACAAAAGGAGGTGACTTTTCAGTGGTCTGACGAATGTGAGGTTAGTTTCCAAAAGCTCAAGACTTTATTGAGTACTGCTCCAATTTTGACCCTACCCGTGGAGGGAGAGGGTTTTATCGTATATTGTGATGCTTCTCGGGTTGGTCTTGGTTGTGTGTTGATGCAGAAGGGAAGGGTGATAGCTTATGCTTCGAGGCAGTTAAAGGTTCATGAGAAGAACTACCCTATTCATGATTTAGAGTTGGCGGCTGTGGTGTTTGCATCAAAGATTTGGAGGCATTATCTATATGGTGTGCATTGTGAGGTGTTCACGGATCATCGTAGTCTCCAGTATATATTCAATCAGAGGGATCTAAATTTGAGGCAGAGGAGATGGTTGGAGTTGCTCAAAGACTACGATATGACTATTCTTTATCACCCGGGCAAAGCAAATGTTGTAGCAGATACCTTGAGTCGGAAGGCGGTGAGTATGGGTAGCCTAGCCATGTTACAAGTTGGCGAGCGTCCCTTAGCTAGGGATGTCCAATCCCTGGCTAGTAGCTTTGTGAGACTTGATATTTCAGAATCTGGTAAGGTGTTGGCTTATATGGAGGCTAGGTCATCCTTGTTGGAGCAGATTCGGGCTCAACAGTTTGATGATGGTGATTTATGTAAGATTAGGGACAAGGTTTTAAAAGGAGAAGCCAAGTCTGTAATTCTTGATAGTGAGGGAGTTTTGAGGATTAAAGGTCATATATGTGTTCCTCGTACAGGTGATTTGACTAGATTGATCATGGAGGAGGCTCATAGTTCGAGGTACTCCATTCATCCGGGAGCTACTAAGATGTATCGTGACTTGAAGCAACACTATTGGTGGTGTCGTATGAAGAGGGACATAGTAGATTTTGTATCTCGATGTTTAAATTGTCAGCAAGTGAAGTATGAACACCAAAAGCCTGGAGGTATGACTCAGAGGATGCCCATACCTGAGTGGAAGTGGGAGCAAATTGCTATGGACTTTGTGGTAGGGTTGCCACGTACCTTGGGTAAGTTTGATGCTCTATGGGTCATTGTGGATCGACTGACTATGTCTGCACATTTTGTACCAGTTCAGAATACCTATAACTCAGAAAGGTTAGCCAAGATTTATATTCGGGAGATAGTTCGGTTGCATGGGGTTCCTATATCTATTATTTCAGATCGTGGCACCCAATTTACATCTCATTTCTTGCGGTCTATGCAGAAAGAGTTGGGCACTCGGGTGGATCTTAGTACAGCCTTTCACCCTAAGACTGATGGTCAGTCTGAGCGGACTATTCAGGTTCTTGAGGACATGTTGCGGGCGTGTGTGATTGACTTTGGTGGTCAGTGGGATCAATTCTTGCCATTAGTGGAGGTTGCTTACAATAATAGTTATCATTCGAGCATTGAGATGGCACCATTTGAGGCTTTGTATGGTAGGAGATGTTGATCTCCAATTGGTTGGTTTGACGCATTTGAGGTTAGACCATGGGGTACAGATTTGTTAAGGGAGTCCTTGGACAAGGTCAAGTTGATCCAAGATAGACTTCTCATGGCTTAGAGCAGGCAAAAGAGTTACGCAGATAGGAAGGTTCGTGATTTAGAGTTTATGGTTGGAGAGAGGGTTTTATTGAAGGTTTCACCCATGAAGGGTGTGATGAGGTTTGGAAAGAAGGGCAAGTTGAGCCCAAGGTATATTGGTCCTTTCGAGATTGTTGAGCGTATTGGTGAGGTGGCGTATCAGTTGGCTTTGCCACCTGGTTTGTCAGGTGTCCATCCTGTATTTCATATTTCAATGCTTAAGAAGTATCACCAAGGTGGTGATCATGTGATTCAATGTTAGTTGATCAAAATTTGACTTTTGAGGAAGAGCCGTTCACCATTTTGAATAGGCAAATTCGGAAGCTAAGGTCCAAGGAGATTGCTTCAGGAAAGGTTCAGTGGAAGCATCGTCCAGTGGAGGAGGCTACATGGGAGACAGAGTCAGACATGAGGAGTAAATATCCTCATCTTTTTTAGCGTTCAGGTTAGCTCTCTTCTTTTCCCGTTCGAGGACGAACGTTTGCTTAAGTGGTAGGTGATGTAACGACCTGCTAGGTCGTTTTGAGAACTAGGACTAGTTTGACTCCTTTTGAAAATTTAAAGGGGTATTTTTAACTATTCGAAACTAAGAATATTTAGTTGATAAAATTTTTAGTGAAGAATTAATCTAGTTAATAGTTAGTGGGTCATATCCATAATTCATTTAATACCTTTTTACTTGACCCATTAATTAATTTAGGTTAGTGGGGTTAATTTATTTATTTTACTTAATTAACATTAGAGGGCAGAAAACAAAAGAGGTAGAAACTGATTTTTTTGGGCAGCGTAGATTACAGAACGTGAGGGAACCAACGAAATCTTAAGGTAAGAAGCAATTTGAAAAATTACTTGATTGTTATATGGATCTTAATGAAGTAAGGTAGATGGAAAGTTGATCCCTTATTCGTCTATTTATTATTATAATAAGGGCTTTGATAGGAAAATTGACAGGGAACGATATATATAGTTTCCTTCGTTATTGCCAGTTGGAGTATGTTGTTGCTGTTACTATTATTATCATTAGATGTGTAGTTGTTATATTTAATGAAGTTGGGAAAAAAATATATTTGGGGTTAGTCAATTTTATCGGAAAGGTTTTAAAACCAAATTGGTGAACTTTATTATTGATGTTTTCTTCTTTGCATCTAATTTTACGTTCTTGATAAAATATCAATGTAAGGTTAGATTTCTGAAACAAACGGTTAACAAGGTATGAAAAATTATGTGGATTAGTGCAGATAGAACTTTTTTATGATACAAGTCCACTCACTTTCCCTGCAACTCCAAACAATTCCTTCTTTCTCTTATATTCCTATCCCTCTATCTCTAACTATATTGTTTCCTCCAAAATTATAAAAATGTTTGTCCATTTTGGTGGGGAATCATAAGAAATCGTGAGCCAATCATTGGCAATCAAAGTCATAAGCCAATCATTTGGCAAGCTGCCAATGATTGGCATTGTTATGAATTTTGGGAATGTGACAATTTTTTTCTTCAGATAGTCACGTTACAGTGCATTCTGCCTGTCCGTAGTGTAGATATTACATTGACCTGCTTAAGCTAATTATCAAGTTTAGATTTAAATTTAATATATTGAGATTGGTAATTAATTATTAGGTGTTATTTTATATGACTAGCATGAATTTTAGTCTATTTGAAGAGGTTAGAGTTAAGTTCTTGGCTTGAAATTTAGCAAGTATGAAAAATTTGACATACCAATATGTATCAAGATTTGGAGTTTGGTTGAAAATATGAGTGAGTTTTAGCGTCTATGATAGACATATAATTTGAATGTCTACAAAAATTGCTTACTTACGAATATTGCAAAATTGGTAGATTGGGAACGTTCTGAAACCTTGCGAAAAGGAAAGGAAAAATCTTAAAAGATTCGTGGCACAAGTTCGGCATCTAAGGTATGTTAAGACTTTTTAGACTTGTTGAAGGACGTTTTCCTAATTAAAGATTAAAAATGAAAATAGACTAAGGGGTAAGGGCGAAAGATGGGGTCTCGTATTAATGGTGTGACGGGCATTGGTACGAGTACTGGTGTTATAAAACGGAAAGTTACTACTATAGAATGTGGAATGTAAATTGAGAATTTGCCAAAGCATATGGGCATTAGCTGATATATTGTTATCTTCAAATTTTGGTGTGATTGTGTTTTCTTTATTACACCCGTATAATGGTGATAATTGAGGTGGTTATGTATTATGTTGATACTGATTGAGTGAGATGCATCATTATCCCCTTATATTGAAATAATATTGTATACATGCATTGACATGAGACTGAGTATGGTGAGATGTTAAGATTGTAATTTGGGCACGTGGAGACCGTCCGTGCGGAAGTTATTTGATATTATGATGGTGCGTTGAGATCGTCCGCACAGACACGTGGAGATCGTCCGTGTCGGTATATGGACCTCGCGAGTCCCCCATGGGTCATGAACTCTCGATGTATTTCCGAGCAGTATCATGTATATATGGTTGAGTGAGTACTGGGTATTCTGAGACATATCATTACATGGCATCATATTGCATTGCATTTCATCCCATCATTCATTCTTGATGACTATATGTTTCGTTTGGTGTTTGGAAAGTATTAAATGTTGATTTCCTTTATTGATGAAACTTAAATAGTAAGTGTAATATGTATATATACTTGTACAATCTAAGAATTTATTTTCTTATATAACTCCGTCACTACTTCTTCGTTGTCGGTCAATGAGACATACTGGGTACACGTGGTTTCGTACTCATACTACGCTTGTTGCACTCTTTGTGGTGCAGATTCGATTCCGAGTAGGAGCACATCTCGTGGAGCAAATTGAGTCCGGCTTGAAGTTCTTGGAGTTGTGGTGAGCTGCTTGGCTGTTCCGTGGCCCACACCTCCCTCTATCTTTTATTTATTCTGTTATTAGTATTCAAACAGGATATCCCTTATGTTAGATTTGTCATTTAGTTTCAGACTTGCTTCGAATTTTAGAAGCTCTTTTACTTAAGACACCAATTCTTGGGGTGATATATTTTATCTTCCGCATTTCGTACTTATAAGGAACTCATGATGGAGATTCTTGCTAAGCGTTGGTCTTTTTACTTATTTGTTGGTTTAGTTGGGTTAATATGTTGGGTTGGCTTACCTATTGGTTGGGAACATAGGTGCCATCACGACTTGCAAAAATTTGGGTCGTGACACTACCCCCACATATAATTTTAACATTAATGGGTACATAGAGGGAGAAGTAAAACCTACTAGAGGATTAAGACAAGGAGATCCACTTTCTCCATATATTATATTGTTATATGCAGAAGGTCTCTCCAGACTCTTAAATCAAGCGGAATTATGTGGGGATATTCAATGTTTAAGCTTCAGTAGAGGCGGGCCTACGATAATCATTTATTTATTTTTGCTGATGACTCCTTTATCTTTTGTAATGCTAATATTTAGAATGCTCAAAAAATTTCTGAAATGTTAAAAATATATGAAAAGTGTTCGGGCCAAAAAGTGAACTTCATTGAATCTGCTATTTTCTTCAGTAAAAATTGTTCTGATATTGAAAAAGATAATATTAGTGAAGTGGTAGGGCAACTACAAAGGAATAACATAGGATTGTATTTGGGGCTGCCTGCTGTAGTTGAAGATTAAAGAAAAAAAATGCTAGAGTTTATTAAAGATAGGGTGAAATTCAAAATAAAAGGGTGGAAAAATAACTTCTTAAGTCCGTCTGGAAAAGAAGTGATGCTTAAATCTGTTTTGTCTGCTATTCCTGTTTTCAATTTCCGAATTCATCAAGTAAAGAGATTACAACTATCTTATCTAATTTTCGGTGGGGGCATGATAAGGATAAAAGGAAGATGCATTTTGAAAAATGGGAGACCCTTTGTTCAGCAAAGTCTAAAGGGGGCATAGGCTTTAGAGAAATAAAGTTATTTAATCAAGCTTTGTTGGTAAAACTTGCTTGGAGAATTTTGACCCAAGAAGATTCTTTACCGTTTAGAATTCTGAAGAGTAAATATTTTCCACATACTGCTTTCCTTAAAGACTCTTTTTTGTCTACTAGTTCTTGGATAAGGAAAAACATTATTTGGGGTAGAGATCTTTTACAAAGGGCATTACATGGAGGGTAGGCTGTGGAGAAAGTATTAAAGTATGGACAGATCCATGGATTCCTAACTCTAGTGGTTTCAAACCTAATCTAATACATGCTCCAATAGATGTCGAGTTGAGAGTGAATGATCTTGTAGAAAAAAGTGCCAATACATGGAAACTGGATGAACTTCAAAATTGTTTTTGACCAAATGGCGTTAATACAATAGTATCTATACCTATCTAAACTACAGATTCACCAGATAAGATTATTTTGCACCATACAAAGTCTTGAAAGTATGAGGTTAAATCACGATACAACTTAGTTAGGAAAATGTTTATATGTGAACAAGTGAGTAATGAGAAAGCCCAATCACTTTTTATGGTCTATGAATATTAAAAACAAGTATAAGCATTTTATTCGGAAATGTATCTTGAATGTATTACTGGTCAACCACATGATTTCTAAGAGAATGAGGCATATGTGTGGAGTGTGTAAGGGTTGTTGACTTAAGAATGAAACGATTGATCACATATTGTTTAGATTCCCTAGTGCCCAATTAGTTTGGAAAATTTGCTCCATTCATTGCCCTAATTTCGAAAATACTATGGATTTTGCTGGATGGTGGGATGATTTTTTTACTAATACTAAAATATATCCTGAGTCTATTGATTTTATAAAATTAAGTATTTCTATTATTTGGCAAATTTTGAAGGCTAGAAATTCAAAGAGTTTCAATGAAGAAATTTCTGATCGTAATGATATTGTTAACAAAGCTCTTTTTGATTTCCATGAGTATGAAAGCAATTTGTTCCTTCATTTTCCCCTATAGTTATACCTGCTTGTAATGATGATAGAAATATAACTATGGTACAAGATGGTATTGTTGTGTTTGCAAATGCTAGTGTGCATAAGGAAAAGAAGACGACAAACATTGGTGTGGTGGTTTTGGATAGCTACGGTAACCTGCTTCATACCTTTGTTCCCCAATTCAATATGTTGGGAAAGCCATCATTGCTGAAGCAATTGAAATTCGTATGGCACTGGAAAATGTTAGAAAAGGGGTGGACAAAGGTGCAAATCTTATCAGATGCGAAAAATGTGGTGGATATGGTACTACAAAGAACTATAGTCTCATGGGAGATAGAGACTCCAAGTGAAGACATATGGAACCTTATGAAGTGCTTTGCGATGGTCAATGTAAAGCATATATAAAGGTCTTGTAACTTAGAAACACATAATTTAACGATTTTTTCTATTTCATTAGTATGCAAAGTTGTTTGGCTTTCTAATTTCCCTAGATGGATTGTAAGTGATGCTATCACATCTTTCAACTCTTTGAACCTTTTTATGCATTAATATAACTAGCGTATTGGTTGTAAAAAAAAAGTTGATACCTTTTGTTTGGAAGGAAAAAAAGTGCATTATCCATAAAAATGAAATTGTTCAATTTCATATTTATTGAGTATAATAAATGACTCAATATTATTAATTGATGCTCCATCAATTATTTTATTTTGTTATATTTTTTTAATTATCTATATCGTATATACACACAAAATTAAACATATGCAAAGCGATATGATACTTTTTCGTAACAAAAATTCATAATTTTTTTTCTCATTTTCACTATTGTTTTCATCTATAATTATTTTATAGAATCTAATATATATTAATAAAAGAAATCATGATAAAAAATATGATGTGACACTTTTCTGTGGTCAATATTTTAATTTACTTTATCTTTCATTTACTTGTGTTAAAAGACTATTGGAGATGACAAAAAAAAAAACTAATGTCCAATATATTAGCGAACATAAACATATCAGACCATCTCTAACCCTACTCTATATTTCTCTTCATTCTCTATATTTGGAGAGTAAAATAGAAAATGTCCTCTCCAACTATTTTATCTTCTACTCTCCAATTATAGAGAGTTGAATAGTAGTCCTCCAAATTTGGAGAACTACAATTCATACTCTCTACTTCACTTTTTGAAAATATTTCTACTTTTTTGTTGTAATTAGCATATTATTTTTTATATAAGAATATTAATTAAATCTCTAATATATGCAATTCTTTTAAAATTTAATATAACATTTTTAAAATATTTTATTTTATATATACTACTTTCAACTCGAATTAATAATGTTTTAAATATTTTTTTTTAATTTTTCTTACTTTGTGATACAATTTGATGTTATATTAATTTCCACTATGAAGAATGCAAAAAATTTAAATGATAAGAAAAAAATTTTAATTTAAAAATATAATACATAAAACAATAATTTAAATACAAGATAACAATAGATACAATGCATAGCATAATCATTTTAAAAATTACAACAATATAATTTAGTAATTCGGTAATTCATTTCTAGATTTAACAATATTCAAAAAAGGAATTAGTGTATGATTTAAAGAAACTGTGATTGTGATTGCGGTTTGCTTGTTGATTTCTTTTTTAAATTATTCGTAGTAGTTCTTTAGAAATTTAGAATAATATATAATTAAATACTAAATATTTTTTTTTATATTACATGAAATTATATAGTATTCTAGCTACTTAATATTTTAAATTTTGCCATGATTGAATTGAAGGTACATTTACTTATGATACACTTTTTTTTATATATCTACCGAATATTGTTGCCCCAATAAATTTATGATATGGTCTATCATATTAGTAATCAATCATAAAATAAATGAATAAATCTTTTTTTAGTATTAAATATTTTTAATGATATCTTCTAATTGAGCACACTCGATATCACTTTGTAAGAATATACTACATTGTTGTTTTAATTAAATATATAAAGTTTGCATTTTTAAGCTGATAATGAAATAGTATGAGAATATATGTAAAGATATTAATAATAAATTAATTTTGAGGAGAACAATTTTTCTTATTGTAATTTGTTATTTATCACATTTTAAGTTTCTTCATTTGTTAAAAACTAACCTTTTCATTGTCTCATATATATATATATATATATATATATATATATATATATATATATATATATATATATAATATATATATATATATATATATATATATATATATATATATATATATATATATATATATATTATATATATATGCACGCACGCACGCACGCTCGCTCGCTCGCTCGCTCGCGCGCAGCGCACGCACACACACACACAGGCTTAGCAAGTTAAATTTTTTCAAGAAACTCCAAACTTTCTTCAACACAAATAGGCTTAGTTTCTTTTCTAAGTCAATCTTGGACAAAAATAATACATTGCACACATTTGGGAGTCAATGAACTTCTAAAGGGATGAAGAATACGGCCACCAGTGCTAAATGCACATTCCGATGCCACACTTGACATAAGAATAACAAATACATCTCGAGCCAACTGTGAAAGAATAAGAAATCTAGGAGAATTAACTTTCAAGCAAATCAAAATATCAAAATTTCCATATTCAGGCCCTTGGTCTTCAAGAATATATTTATCCAACTCAGATTTAATACGTAAACTTCCAGAATCTTGCTTGTGTTTCTTCATGTGCAACTTAGTTCTCAAATAATTTTTGGACACATTTTGACAAAGACCACAAGCAGAAGAATCAAACGAGTTAGATGAAAATGGTTAATTTAGAACCTTTTCCATACTTACGTGCATACGTCGCAAACAAATTCCTCAAGTAAGCCTCTACTTTTGTATCCACTACATTTTCCATTTCTTCCCCAAGTAATTCTTCAAGAGAAAAACTAGCATACACAAATTTATAGTGAGGATCCAAAACAAAGCAATAAAAATCATTTTGTTCATAATTTTAGGAGTACCCCAATATTTCTTGAACTTTTCTTTCATTCCCTAAGTCATTTTACTCAAATCAAGATCATCACTTGCCATAAATAATTTCAAATAAGCATCAAGTTCACATATATCCTCAAAATGAACGTTACAAGTAACATACCGTGATCTTGAAACTTTCAAAGTGAGCTCATAAAATTTTTCAAGAAACTTTGTGACATTCCTCACATTAGCCCAATCTTCATATTGAATTGAACTTGCGATACTTGCATCTTCACAAACATCAGTTGCAAGAAAAAGATTAAAATTACCATCATAAAGATCAAACCTCTCAAAATCCTTCTCAAACTTTTCTGCTGTGTCCAACATCAAATAAGTGGAATTCCACCTAGTAGGGACATCTAAAGACAACATCTTATCACATTCTATCTTTTGCATTTCAACACATTTCAAGAATTTTCTTGTCCTTGAAGAAGATGATCTAACATATATCACCATTTGTACCACCCGTTTGATAGAATGATCAATTTCTTTCAAACCATCTTGCACATTTAAATTAAGTATATGAGAAATACATCTCACATGGAGATGCTTACCTTCCATCATATTAGTTCCCCGCATATCTAATTTTTTGGACAACTCTAAAACTGCAACATCATTTATGAGGCATTATCAACCGTAACAATAAATTTATCATCCAACTTTCAATCAAGTAAACAATTACTAATAGACTCAGCCAAATGCTCACCTTTCTGACTAGTGATAGGACAAAAATTTAATATTCTTTTATGAAGTACTTATTTCCTATCAATAAAGTGAGCAGTCAAACACATATGATTGATTCTTTTCACCAAAGTCCATGTGTATGTTGTGAGACAAATTCTTGATTGTATTTCTCTTAAAGAATGTTTCAAATTTATTCTCAATTCACCATAAAACTTCATAACAATCCTTTGTTATGGTTCTACGAGAAGGAATATGAAACAAAGGTTGGTCTTTACTAATAAACTTCTTTAAGGCTTCTTTTTTAACAAAACTAAAAGGTTCATAAAAAATTATCATCTCAACTAAAGCTCTCCTACGTACTTCTTGCTCAAATTTCCAAGTCTCTAAATTGTTACTTTGAATATTTAACAATTTTTGAATACCAGGTGCAATAGTCGGGGGCTTATACACTGTACACCGATAAGTCAAATGTTGTTTTGGTCCACTTGTTCCATTTCTAGTTGTATAGGCAACATAATTTTATTTGCAATGTCACTTAGCTTTAACTAATACACAAATAGGAGATCTTGGATCCATTTTTTTTCTTTTTTCTGTTATTTTTTGCCAATTGACGCATCATTGCTATTACTAGGTGTATTATCTGTAGAATCAGCCATACTTATTCAACATTGATCAGCCACACCCATATTTAATTGATTTTGCTTAGCCATTTATATATAGAAAACTATTTGACAATAAATTCACACACTAACTAGTAACAAAAGCAAAAATCAGAAAGAAAAATAAATGAAAGAAGAAATTCATTTTTAAAATTGTTAACTTAAAAAAATGAATAAAATAAACAAACCTGATGTAGATTGGTGGTCGCCGCTCGCTGCCCGTCGGAAACTCAAAAGTCTGCTGCCACCTGTGCAGCTGTTCTGTTCACCGAAAAACAGCCGAAAAATTGATGGAAAACTGACAAAAAAAAATGAAAGAAGAAAAACTTGAAAGGAAGAATAGTAGTCGAATGGAACTATGGAAGAATGTAGATTCAAGATGAATGATTTTCAAATTTTGGTCTTTCTTCACTCTTTTGGATAAGAGATTAGGGAGTCATGGTCTGGCCGTCTAGGTGACTAGGTGTGAGGGTTTCTATAAAGTATAAAATAAAAGTATAAAAGTTAAAAATTATAAAGAAGTCTTTTACTTTTCAGTTTTTTTTTCTTTTAAAAAATATTTAACATAAATAATTAATATTATATATTATATTTTGGTTTAAATTAAAATATCGAAAAACAAAAAATTACGTATCGAAAATAGATCTTAAGTACCAAAAAAAAAACATACACCGAATGCGAATCAAAAGTTGAAATATCGAAAAAATTCGATTGGATTCGGTGTTTAGTTTTTCGGTGTTTATGCCCACCCCTATCTAATACAACTTTAATGTAATTGCGACATAGTTACATAAACTTCAGCTTTTTCTAGTTTAATATCATATCCTTCTAAATTCTATTGTATTAACTTAACCAGATCTTGTTTAAATTTAGATAGAAACTCCAAACGACATTTTCAATTATTTGTAGGAGCAACCTATCCAAACTATAAATTCGTAAAATTCAAATAATGAATTCAAAATTTGAGGCTGTATAATGACTTCTAATGGTGATCTCTTGCTATTGTAATTTTAGAAATTTGAAATTTCTGTTTGAAAATATAATTTTGTACAAAGTTTTGGTCTTTCTGTTCCTCTTCTCGTCGTGATTTTCAAAAACCAATAGTGAAATATATACAATAATTGATTTGGGAATATCCATTTGAGTTAAAATTTGAAAGAATAAGAAGAAGATGAAGAAGAAGAAGACGACAAAGATGAAGAATGACAGTGTCATGCCCCGAGCCTACACCCTGGGCGTGATCGGCACTCGAGAATCACTGCTGGCCCCAAGTGAACCCTTGGCCTGACTTACTTACTCAGAGGAAGACTTTAAGCATAAATAAAAGGATTGAAATGTTAAATAACTTAATTGTCTCAACTGAACTCATAATGTTTTTTTTTTTATAAAAAAATAAGCATTTAACTTAGCCAAAGTGGCAATTCAAATATGAAGATAATCCAATAAGATAATGACGAATGAACTAACATTTGACTGACTATCTATGAAACCTCTAAGACAACTGAGATAGAAGTTTTGACAAGCCCCACAACATCCTAATGAACTAATATAATAATTGAAAGAAATAAAAAGGAGTCCTCCGGAATGCAAGGAGGCTAACCAACTGACGCTGGAGTGCTCACTTGATAAATGATGCATTGCTTGCTCCTGGTTACCTGTGACTGCATCATAAGACAATGCAGGCCAACTGCCATCAGTACATTGAATGTAGGTGTATGCGGTTGGAATGCTAAACATAACATAGGCTTGAAAAGAGTCTGAAAGAAATACTTACCTAGACTTTACTTAACTCTATTGAACTCAACTGATTTCAATCTAAAGTAGTGTGAATAGATGTTGTATGAAAAAAAAAAGATATTAATGTAATAATAATATTATTGTAATAGTATTATTGTATTTTGTTGTTTTGTGTCGGCCATAAATAATTAGGCCATGTGTAAAAGTCGTGTCGGCCATAAATAAAGTAAAGGCCACTGTCATGTAAAGTTTTTTTGTCGTTATGCGTCAGCCAAACATAATTAGGCCATGTGTAAAAGTAAGTGCCGGCCATTTATATTGGCCATACATGTAAATTTGGTTGTATAAATAGAGGGTTCTCCCTCATAATAAGATCATCCCTTTCAAATACATCTCTCTCTCACTCTTAATTCCTAAATATATTAATGTAATAATAATATTATTGTAATAGTATTATTGTATTTTGTTGTTTTGTGTCGGCCATAAATAATTAGGCCATGTATAAAAGTCGTGTAGGCCATAAATAAAGTAAAGGCCACTGTCATGTAAAGTTTTTTTTGTCGTTATGCGTCGGTCAAACATAATTTGGCCATGTGTAAAAGTAAGTGTCGGCCATTTATATTGGCCATACATGTAAATTTGGTTGTATAAATAGAGGGCTCTCCCTCATAATAAGATCATCCCTTTCAAATACATCTCTCTCACACTCTTAATTCCTTTAATTCCGCATTTTTGTATTTAGAAATACAATGATAACTCTGTATGTATGCAAAGTTACAATATGAACTTTGTAAAATACAATTTTTTCCGATGTATATAAAAATACAAAATACTGATGTGAGAGTTTTTCTAACCGACAACCATCATATAAGAGCTATAGTGATGATACAACGATCTACTTCCCTTGCCAGCACATCCTATATCCGGCCAAAGGTATAGGACCTAAACTGCCTAATGGATTCACTACTCTACTGTGGAAAGGATTTATCTAAAAAGTATGACCCTTTCTACCTATGATGGCTACATGATTTATGGAGACATGAGTTATCTAAACTGATGATCGTCCCCAATTTGGTTCTCAATACTACTCCCAAAAATACTTGCTCTTATATTTTTAAGACATACTTCTTCTTTGATTTGAGATTAGTGCTAAAAAACTTAGCTCAAAGGCTATCTTGGAAATCTCGATTTCCTTGCTTGCTTCATTTAGAAAGCTATTAATCTTTTCTGAAAACTAGCCTGAAGGCTCTTTTGAAATCTAAGTTTTCTTACTTGTTTAAATATGAAAACATTTACACTTTTATTGAAAATTAGCTTAAAATTTCTTTACTGAAAACTAGCACAAATGCTCTTTTGGAAATCAAAGTTTCTTTACGTGTTTAAATGTAAAAATATTTTAAACTCTTTGGGGATACATAGTTCCCATATACTTTTGAAGAAATGAACTTTATTACTCTGATTGAACTCAAAACTCAAGTCTTAAAACAAAGTTAAACGTTTATAAAAGACTTTTAAAAACTTTAAGAATTTATCTTGACTTAACTGTTGACTTCATTACTTGACTTTTAACTTTCCTTGAATTGAATTATGGATTCAAGGATTATCATTTGTGATAACAAAAAAAAGGTCTTATGATGTTTAGGAATGAATTTAGATAGAAAGAATAAGGTTCTTGAAGAATCTCGGATAAAAACTTGAATAGAAACCTTGAAACCCTAACTTGAAGGTAAATGATCAAGAAAACCTTTGTTGACATTCTTGAATTAGTTTATTGAAATCTCTATGGCTAAAAATTTATGATTTTCATTAGTAAAGATGAAAATCTTATTGTTTTGAATCTTTTATTAGTAAATAATTTTTTTTAGGATTTTCTTGGAGGTTAAAAAACAAAAACAACCCTTTCCATGTTTTTCCGTCGGCTAATTCATAACAACATTGTATAGGTTATTGAAATAGTCACAACCTTTTACTCAGAAATTGGATGACGCGAAATTGGTGTCGTTGGAAATTAGATTCAATTAACTTTAATTAGATAGGTTATGGCTCACGTAGTTTTTTATATTCTAAGAGATATGACCGTTTAAAGTTGACCCAAATAGAATCTTACATCAAAACTTAGTGGAACTTCAAGAACACTTATCAAGAACTCATCAAGAACTTAAATCCTTAAATTTCAAGAACGAAATTACGCTGAAAATGACATGATTTGCGTGTGGGTGAATGAACCCAACAATATGTAAACTCACATACCTTTTTAGGGATCACCCCGACGAAATCCACAAGTTAAACTTCGATGATCTTGATGATTCTTGAACGCCCATCTCCTTTCTCCTCTTCTTTTCTCTTCTCTCAAAAGCCTGATTCATTTGGTAAAAGTGTAAACTTGTTTAATTCAGCTTATACCCCTAATTAATTCCAAAAATGAAATAAATTAATAGGGTAAGGAAAAAACTCAACTACCCATTCAAAATTCGGATTGGACTTTCTTTGTTCCAACCGCGCAACTTCCAAAGGGCATAACTCACTCATACGAACTCAAAATCATGAAATCCCGACAATGTTTGAAAGATCATTCCAAGGGTTTTCCAATCATATCTGGAACTACACCCACATCATCCTAAGCTAGGAGTTATGACAATTTGAAGTTAACCGAAAACCCACTTTTAACTTACTTAAATTTCCAGGTTTCCTTAAATAATTCAAAAATAAGTATTTTCAGATTTTAAACTCCATTCTAGATCCCTCTAGTTGCGAGATGTCACAGACAGAAAGTGATGAAAAAGAAGAAAAATAAAAATAAGAAGGGGAGGAAGAGAAACAAAGAAAGAGGCGAAGCGGTGGTACTTTTTCTTTAAAATTCCAAGAAATTGTTATATTTAGTCATAAAAGTTATATTGCCATATATGATAAATATTTTCTTGATATAGCATATTTATGTGATTCACCCAAAACAAAATATAGAATTTAAGACATCTTTAAATAATCACTAGACAAACAAAGTAGGTTTCTCTTGTGCTTCAACATTTTTACAAAAATCCAACAGAAAACGCACTATTCAAAGAAAATATTATGAACAAATTATTCAAAATCCTGTTTTTTTTTTTCAAAACATCTGTAAATCCTTAAATTATTTAATAATTCAATCTCCAAATTCTTAATGTCTCAATTAACTTACCAACACAAAAGAACAGGCCTACATATCATATTATCACTTAGAATAGAAAATAGGCCTTTGGTCACTTTCAACTACTATAATAATTTTAACTAAAACCTAATCAACTTGAACTGGTTGACATTATAATTTTCAAACCTAACAATCAATAGGGAAGAAATTATTATTGTCGTTCTAACAAGGATCTGGGTATCACTATCACATCCCTCTTTGATAGTGGTTGTTATAGGTATTTTTCTCTTTATTTTGTGACCACTTAAAATTTCATCAGCCCTCTATAATTCCAAATACCTATTTTTAATGTGAGATTGATATTTGATCATGTATTAACATCACACCCCGAGTCAATACCTGGGTGTGGTCGCCATTCAGGACTTTTGTCGGTCTGAGCAAATCCTTGGTATGACTTACTATTGTACTAAAGGATATGACATGTATGTGAAAGCTTTTAAAATAGGAGAATGCAATAACTTTAGAAGGAAAATGCTCAAATTTTCCCATCGAACTCCGAACAAAAGACATATCTATGCCATTTTCGTTTGACAAAAGGTTCATTCATCTCATTATTTGTTAAATGAAATGCAATATATGTGACAAACTTTTAACAGATGAGCTATATAGATGAGCCTTTTCTAAAATTTTAATGACATATTTGAGCTTTTTCCTTTTTAAAAACAATTTTACGGATGACGTGGCCAAATTATAATTGGCCACATATAAAAAATATTTTTGTAAAATCAAAATTGTATTTAGTTAACTAATAAGGGCATGGATGAGCCTTTTATCAAATGAAAATGGAAGAAATAAGCCAAACTTTTAAAAGATGACATAGATGAGCTTTTTCTCAAAGTTCATGTCACGGTCCCAAGTACACCCTGATCATAACATACGTATAGACTCTGAGCGACCTTATACAAGCCACTTAACATACATCATACAATATGATAGAATTACAGAGTTCAAAAGACAGTTTTATATCATAAAGAGTTTGACAAAAATTGAAAGTCTAACATAAGTCTCAAAATCATCTATTACATCATAAGGAAATAAATTGGGACGTAACTCATACATAACAAAATACATAAAACAATAAAGAGTCTCGGTCCTCGAAACATGAGGAATCACCAATCATCAAAGCTCAAGAGGATCAACTAGTCACAAGTGTGTGGAATGGAATCAACGGACCCTACATGTAATGACCGATTCCTATTTTTATAGAAAAGACAACTGGGAAAAAATTTTGACTGAAAAACTTTTTGGTAGTATCTTGAAATTTTCCAACCTAGTCCAAATTTGGGCAAAATCAAAATCAACGAGGTCTGGGGAAATCTGATAACAAACGGGAGGTCTAGTTATGAATTTTATCATATGAGTAGATAGCTAAGACGTCAAGGAATACGTACGACTTCATAAAATTGAATTTGGGAGAGTAGAACTCTCGAAAATGATCTTAGCATGAGCGAATATTTTTTGTGTGTCGTGGGATGAAGATGTGTTGTAAAATGGGCTTTGGAAATTCTTTAAATAGCTCTCTGCTTTGTGCAAACCACTAGGGCGGGATTTCTGCTGCCAGGGCAGGGCCATTGCAGTGGAGTGAGGACCGCTCTGGCGGGACAGAAGCGACTTAAGTCATAAATATACCCCAAAAATATTTAATTCTGCAAGTTTCGACTTCGTGACATAAGAAATGACCCCAATTTCTTTCTTGACATTTTTCACCATTTTTAGGCTAAAGAAAAGATTTTCACCCTCCGAATCCATTTTCAGTATGTAGAATTTAGTTTCTTGGGTAATTATTGACGGGGAGGATTTTGATCGAGAAATTATGGTGGAGAAAGCCCTAATTTGGGTATGGGGATAAGGGTTTGACCTAGGTTTGATGTTATATGTAGGCAATTAGGTTTTGTTTATTGATCCTAGCATTATATTGATTGTTTGTAGACCAAGAACAAGCAAAAAGAATCCGAAAAGGGAAGAATTAAGTTTCTTAGGGGATTCAAGTTTTGTTTGAGCTGGTGATGGTTGTGATTTCATATTGTGTGATGTATACTTTTGGTTACTTCATTATAATATATGTATGTATGCAAATGTTGCATTATTGATCACACTAGTTGTAAATGAGGTTAAATGAATGATGAATACCATGAATCATGACTTGATTTATTCATTTGAGAATGCATTTGTGATTGTTCTTGTGGTTTGTTGAATGAATCAAGTTTCGCATACCAACACATTAATTTGGATCAGTTTCCACGTTTCAACATCAACATGAGATCGGTTGCCATGTTTCGACATAAACATTGGATTGGGTACCATGTAACAATATGCTAACAATTTGGGAGTGGATTTTATGAGAGGACCATTGATGACATAACTATATATTTGGAGAAATGTGAAATTGTTCATTGCTTATAAATGTTGTTGATATTGTATATGTTTGATTATGCATGTTATTATTGTGTTGTGATGGCTTATGTATGTTTCACTTAGTGTGTGGTTGTGTATTGATACTGCACTTGCTCTTTCTTTATTGAGTACAGGGCATCTTCAGGCGGCTATTGACAGACTTCGTTTAGAACATCAGTGATAGCTGATTGAATTCAAGGGTGAGCCACATCTTTCAGGCTCCATGAGTTCTGTTTTTTGGGTTTAGTCCAATTGCTTCAGAGTTAGACTAGTTCTTTAGATAATTTTCTTATTTAGTTTGGGTTGTACCCATTTCCTTAGACTTATGATCGTTGTTAGAGTTTTGGTACATTAACTTTCAGGTTCTAGGGAAGTAATTCCACATTGTTTAGTTCCGCTGTTAGACTTTTCGAGTTTGTGGAAACTTTACTTAATTTTTTGCACTTAAACCTGATTTTGTATCTTTAAATTCTTAGTTTGAGGTTAGTTGGTTAGTCGTTATGGTTCCCCCACCGGAGGGTTGATGTGGGTGTCAATCACGTTAATCGGGATCATGACACTACATTAGTGAAACAATGTAGGGACAAGTATGCATAAGTACATAAAATGTACTGAGTATGATAGCAATGCATAAAATATAAAATGGAAAAAATCCTAAAGTACCCTCGAAGTATTGGAATGGTACAAAATTAGCCTCCATCCACCTATTGGCTCCAAAATACCCTTCCCACCCACCTATTCGCTCCAAAATACTGTTGTCATCCACCTTTGGGTTGAAAATTGACCATTTATTTAACGGTTTTAAATTTAAACTATTTATATATTTTATAGATACGTGTCACTCAACTATTTGTCATAATTTAACTTATTAGTATACTTTATAAATCAATCCACTACCCACTTATTACTAATAAACCCCACAAAATTAATAAACCCGTCACATTACTATTGCAACAGTAGAAAGCTACTGATAATGAGTGTTTTTAAAATTTGAGGTGAAAATACTATAGAAGTAAATTATCATACATTCAAGTGGCTAAATAAAAATTACCGATAAGGTTAAAAGTCTTACTATGTTCATCTTAATTATTCCTTCATCTAAATTATGTGATGTTACTACATATATAACTTTTTTTGAAAAATAGTATATTAAATATTTTAAAAAAATCATACATATTTATAAAATTATATTTAAAAAAAAGTGCATGAATTAATTCAAGATGTACTACTTCTTTACCTTTGATCATAAATTTCGAGTTCAAACTTAAAAGAGAATCCTATTGAAAGTGTCCTCTTAAATAAGCGAGTCAACTTAAATTTAATTGGGGCTTCGATTCTAACTCGAATAATTTTGGATGTCATTTTGAGGAATCTATGATTTTGTCATGTTTTAGTAGTGTTTATGGCGACTTTGATATTATAATTGGTTTATTAAGTGGGTGGGGTTTAGTTAGTAATGAGTGGGTAATGGGTTGGATTAAAAATTATATAAATAAATTAAATTATAACCAATAGTTGAGCACCAATTATTTTAAAAAACATATAAACAATATAATTTTAAGTCGTTAAATAAGTGGTCAATTTTGAACCCGAATATGGATGATAAGGGTATTCTGGAGCTAATAGGTGGATGAGAAGAGCATTTTGGAACCAACAGGTGGATGAAGGGTAGTTTTGTACCATTTTCAATACTTCGAGGGTATTTTAGGCCCTTTTTGAATATAAAATCATGCTAAAAAGGAATTTACATAACATGTAATAACCAAGATATTTCATAAAATAACATATTAGAAAAATAACTTGTAATCATAATCAATGCAAGCTAGACATCTTTGAATCATATTTGAGATACTTTTAGAAAGTAACCTTAGTTTATTATTGTGGGAAGTTTTTCATTAACAGACATAGACCATGTGATCTATAACATGGAATCTGGTGTCTATCCACATCGAAAAGAGATGTCCTTACTTGCAAAGGTAAGAACCATTAACTTGAGCTAAAGTGGATCCACTAGCTAATGTTTATCTAAGACAAACCTAAGGCAGCACATAATTATGGGACATGTGTAATTGCCATTAGTCCTATAGGTGCTAAGTATAAATCCCACGAAATAGTCATTAGTCATATTCATCTTGTTATCCATGGAAAGACACAATTAAGTAGTCAATAAAAGCTAGAATTCACTTAGAATAGCTTTTAAATCTTGATTTGATCTTTAATTGAGAAAACCATTCAACCCTGTGAATCTTTCATGTGAGAAAAACATTCACACAACAACAACATCAATGCTTTACTCTCAAAGCAGCTTTAGATTATTTAATAATAACTTAATGAAAACATGCTATCTTCATAAATTCATGGTTCATGGGTTTATCATAAGATTGTGGTAGAAAAGAATAATTTAAGCATGGAAAATGAACAACTAAATATCATATATTAAGATCAAATAATGCATTGGAAGACTTAGTATATCATAATCAATCATAATGGAAAAGAACTACATTCTTTGAATCGAAACCCTAATTTGATGATTTGAGAATTGAATTGGAAACTTGAAATCTTTAGGGACTTATGGAGAAAAAGACTTTATGGGTAAATAGACACATACCTTGATAAAAAATCCAAGGGAGTGGAGTATTTGGAAACTAGAATGAAACCCTAACTCTACTTCTTAAATTCCTTAGACTTGAGAGAATTTGGGAGAATGAACTTGGTCAACTTTTTGGGAATTTAGGAGAATGAGTTGAATTGGGTAATATGTGGGTTAAAAATATTTATATAGAGACTAGGGAAAAAGTTAAAATGACATAGTATTGTGTATGAATAATTAGGAAAAGACCAAAAACCCTTAAAAAGCTTTCGAACCCCCATCTATGGTTGAACCTACGGCCCTTATGTCCTTCGATGGATCATATTGGCCAACCGTAGATAAGTTATTAGGACCTTAAAATCCACCTACTTCCGATGGATCCCATGAATGGTTTGTAGGTATTCCTACAATCCGTATATGCCGATATGACATTCGTAGAACCCAACTTTGACCCTCCAAATTTCACCAAGTCTGGGACTTACCTACGACTCACATATGGGATGAAGAACTATCCTCGTGAAATTTAGAAAGGGTATTGGAACTTCAATTTCAAAAATTATTTTTGCCACCACCTACAGTTTCCATCTACACCCCGTAAGAGCACCTACGGTCCGTAGATGGGACCCATAGACACAAACACCAGCTAAAATATGCATTTTCCTTTCTTTTTAAATCCAGGTGTTATATTTCAATGTCATATTTGATTCTTTCTCAACTTTAGAAACAAACTGGAATATTTTATTTAAAGATTTGAAATTTAAATAATATGTATGTTTGTAAAATAATGTTGAAAGTTATAACTCTAATGACTCGTCTATGAATTCTCAAACATATTGCTATTAGGTTAATAAGACAAGACCTTACATGACCAAAGTATATCCTAGGTGTAACATGATGTATACAATCCCATGGAGGTCCTACAGAAGACAATTAGCATATATCACTACCCAATAATGGACTATAGGGGGTGTGTGTGTATGTGTGAGGAGAATGGGAACTGACCGAAAACTTGAACTATTTCCAAGAGTTCAAAAGATAGCATTTTATAGATATTAAAAAATCTGACAAAGTGAAAGTCTAACATAAGTCTAAAATCCATCTAATACATCATAGGGGGTGTCTGGGATGTAACCCATACATCACATACAAAGTTGGAAAAAGGGAAATGACATAAATTTATTAAGTGTCTCGGTCCTCGGAACATAAGTACTTACCAATCACTTGAAGCACCCAATCAATGTCTATCCACGAGTCTATAAGGTAGGAACGTCGGACCCTAAAATTCATGAGATAAGTTAGGTACAAGTATGCATTAGTACATGGAATCTACTATGCATGGGGAAATATGCATAAACATGGAAATGCTAGCATAATGATTTAAAGCATGTAGACATGGTCAATATTTAAATGTTTTAAACATAAAGAAATAACACATGAAAATAATTGAATATAGTCAATGCATTTAAAGTAAAGTAAATCTGAAAAGATTTAAGAAATTTTAACCATTTTTTGGGATATTAGGTTTAAATGACAATAAGACCATTAGAGCTATATCGCAGAATCAGGTATAACCCTCATATCAAAAGAGGGAAATCTATTCCCAAGGTACAATTTTGTAAGACTCCAAAATGAGTTAGGGTGTCTAGATACTAACATGTTTTTAATAAGATTATAAGGTCCTAAAATTAATTATAATATGGTATAGAGGCAGTGTGCTAAGTTTGAAATGATTTGGAAGTCGAACGTCAAGGGACGACCAAAACGTTCGACGACTAGTCACATATGTGTCTCATGTGTCTGTGCGTGTTTATATACTGTATGATATGAGCTTATGAAGTATTAAAATTAGTTATAATGATTTTTAAATATGGTATATAGAGTTTCGATATTTTTGAGGTCAAACGACCAAGAACGTCTAAGGTGTTCGAAAGATAGACCTTAAGACGCTCAACGTGTGTCTTGATGGGGCCTAGCCTGTTTGGACGAGTTGTGAGTATTTTTTTTGGGTTAAAATCATGTGGAAGGTCTAAAACTTGTTAAATGTTGTATTTACATTGTAAACATTTGGGTACAACTTCTAAAGGGCCCCGCAAAAGGACCCACAAGAAGGACCCAAGGATGGTCGAGACATTGCCTTGGCATTGTCAATCGACGGACCAAACGACGGCCAGTTGGTCAACCAACGGTCCGTAGGTGAGGTCTAGTCAATGAAAACTTATCTTGGAAGGTCTCTACCCAAAATTTGGATAAGTACCAATCTACGGAAGCCAAAGGATGGCCAGTAGACTGACCAACAGCCAATCGATGGGTCCATCGATGGTGGCCTGTAGCTACTATCTAGCGGACTGTTTTACCAAGGGGTAAATAGGAAATTCACCCAACGTACTAACGTGAATATAATAGGTTTATTTATATACTTTTGTGTGTGTATAAGTCATCTAAAACGTGATCATCCATTCCCAACTCACACAAATTAAACTTTTCCCTCCAAAATATTCTCCCTAGAAACCACCATTGTTGGTGAAGCTAAAGAAAAGTTTGAAGCTTGGATTTACATGGATGAATCACCAAGTTTTATATATTTTCAACTAGATAGAGGTATAGTGATCCTTCATATCTAAGTAACCTTTCCCTTGGCGAGTTCTTCCCAAAGTTTCCAAAGAAGATTTTATGATCAATCTTTCAATCTAGCCATGGGTTCTTTCTAAAAACGTTTTGAATGATTAAATTATGATGAATTAAGTTAATACATTGGTTTTAACGTGATTTTACTCCAATTGCATGATGAACCCATGTTCTCTCCTTAAATCAATTTAGTTTTGCATGGGCTTTGTGATCATGGCTTGTTAATGGTTGAATTTTGTGATTTTCTTACGTTGAATTGTCTACATCTACTGTAATTTTTGTTAATTGCTTATAAATTGATGATGAACGATTCATGAGGATCAATGTATGAAGATTTGGGTATGAATAGCATATGTTTCTATGTGTTACAGTGAATTTCAATTATAGCAATTGTGTATGATTTTTGATTATGCAAAGCATCATTGTAGCTACTGCCTTTAGTTGGTATTAAAGATGAATTGTGGGTTTAAATCCTTTATGATCAAATTAAAAAAAGGCTATGTATGTGATGTGATCTCGAATTATGGTTAGATGAAGCATGATTTTTTATTAGTAAAGATATGATTAGATACAGCCTAACATGTACGTTATTGTTAAAATATGATTGATGATCAAGGCCTTACGGAATCAATAGTATTGGCTGATTCCTCTGTACTCTACCAAATTAATAAGCCTAATGTCTATGTTGGAAGCTTGATCTTTAAGGGATTAAGCATGATTTCGTTATGACTAAGTGTATGATTAGCTACTGCCTTGCAAGTGCAATTGGTTGATGGTCTATGTCCTTCTACCCTCTAGTATTTTAATGTATTGTACTAGTAGTAACATGACCTTGTATTAGCTTATGTTTAACTTCATGTATGATTATGGTACCTTAAGCTACTGCCCTATACTTGATTTATTGATAAAATAGTAGTAATGGTCAATGATGATCAAAGGCAAAAGGTTTGGTAAGAATTCCTCTACTCTTCTACTTCTCTATTTCCTTATAGTAATGTTGATGAAGCCTTGTATGACATTGTGTGGTATGGTCCACTTATGGTGGCGGTGTTTACTTTATTGTCATTATATATGTGTTGATTATGGCCTTGAAGATGATTTGATGAATATATGAATATGTGGCTGTGATGATTACCCTATGTGAAGTTTATGCCTACTTTCCTATTTTTGTTGTGACCTAGGTTGTATGGCTATTGTATAAGCATGTGTATATCCATATTAGGGTAAAGTATGGGTGCTTCCATTGACTAGTTAAAATGGTTAACAATCCCTTGCCTATGTACCCATATGTGAATGCATGAATAGCACAAGTTAGGAGTCTTAAGTGTAATACGAAGTTGGCTTGTCTCCTATGCTATTGTGTGTTGTGTGGTCTATGCTTGAAAGAGTATTATGGTCTACGAGGGGAGATGCCTCAATGTGTTATTGATATCCATTATGTGATCATGTTGACCAATGTACACACACACTCACTTATATGCATGTAACAAGTAGTATAGGTCATCGTGTCTAAATGAAAGGTATTTCTCATATTCACTAGTGTATACTGCTATGAATGTTAAGGTAACGTTTATGAAAGTATGATATGTGTTTCCTTAGCTAGGATGATTTGATAGGTGTATTAATATGGGCAAGGGTATGGGACTTTGCCTATGCATTGTACATGTGTACCTTGATAGGATAGTTCAAGATTTGGTTTCTATATTTATGAATATGAATATATGAGCATGTGTGACTTAAGGTGTTATGTAAAAGGTTTGCTCACATATATGTATACACACACACATGAATGATGATATAGTCAATAGATGAGCCTTGAAAGGTGTGCTCAAATGTGTCTTAAAGTAGATAGTGCTAATACATATGGTATGTCCATGTGAAAGGATCTTCTCACATGATTTATGTTGATGAACTTTCATCTATGACCTATGAGCTAAGCATATATGGGTATAAATCTCCTACGCCTATGTTTTATAAATAAATGATAATAAAGGCTTTTTCAATAAAGATAACTTAGCTTAGCACCGAGTGAACTTGAATATGAGTGTCTATCCCCTCCCAATAAGGGAAGGTAGGTCACCATAAATCTCATGAGGTGGATAACTACAATGCCTCAATAGGCATAAATAGGGTTTCCATAAGTGAATAACCATAATGCCCCATCTAGGCATAAAGAGGGTTTTCACATGTACCACCAAGTTCCATAACTATGTTTCCACCATAAGATACTAGCTAGTGGATCCACCTAGAAAGCTATGTCACATTTGGTTCTACTTTGGCCAGTAAACCACCTTCCTTCAGTGTGGGGTTTTATGACACCGGATTCCATGTTTAGCATCACGTGGTCTATGTTGGTTAAGGCTATAGTCTCCCTAAAGTAAAATGGACAATGGAAGGACCCTAACTAGGATAACCTAAGGGTAGTTGCTTAGTGTAGGTGGGGGTATGAGCCTTCACCTATACATTGCACAAACGACTCTTGAGGGAAGTCTTAAGAAGGTGTTCTAATGCATGTCATTATGTATATGTTCTTTATGCATGACTTTGTAGTAATGGTCAACTTGTTATGAAGATGTGCAGGGTATGAATCTATGAGATGTAATCTTATCCTTGTATGCACTATGTTGGTGTAAATGACTATATGATGAAGGTCTTGTATTGACATGAATGAAGTTGTCTTCACTTACTTGTTTATGCATAAATTGAATGTTAAGGTTTCTGGTCTCATGAAGGGTTTACTAATAATGTATGGGGATATGGGTTCCTATATGTTCATTACACTATTATACTAAGATTGGGGTCATGAAAAAGGTCTAAGAATGATGAATATGCGAAGAAGTAAATGTATGTGTGACTTGATGTAGCTTACTGTAATGTTCCTAAGGCCATTACCTAAATGTGTCTTTGATATATTGTACTTATATGATGACATGTGTTGGATTAGGTAGGTTATATGTATGTTCCTTGTGACCTTAACGTGATGCATTGCACCAAGTATCACTAAAGGGTTACTTGGGAAGTTAATGAACAATAGAGAAGATGGTTCACTATTATGGGAAAAAGAGCTTACTGTAATGTGCCTTAAAAATGCAATAAATTCTAAATGTGATCTTTGTCCTTTGAATATGTTTATATGAAGTATGTGAAGGATATAAATGTTATTTTCTAAAGGTTTTATGAAGATTTACTCAAAAATGCATGAAGTATGATTTCAAGAAAATGTGCCTTTTGAATGCATGTTTTTGCATGGTTTTCATACTTAGTGCATTCTTGTACTAATCTCATTCTTATCTACTTTTTACACAAAGTGTAGGTTATATATTCTTAAAGAGTGTCTACATGATTGAGGAGCTTGATAGGTGATTCCAAAGCTCAAGGAAAGGAATCCTTAAGTCCAAGGATGTCCTAATGTGTACTTACTATATAGACTGTTAAATATCATATAGTTTTGTATTATATCTTAAGGGACGTGTCCCTAATTTATTCTAAGGTTGTTGAGTCTAAGATGTCAAAGAGACTTAGGGTCTAAATATGTGTTACGACTTTTATAATTATATATATATATATATATATTATATATATATATATATATATATATATATATATATATATAATATATATATATATATTATATATATATATATATATATATATATATATATATATATATATATATATATGAAGTAAAGTTTCTAGCATATGATGTGCTATGAAAATTTATTATAGGTAAGGAAATGATCAAACCAATCCAATCTTTCAAAAATCAAAACATAGAATAACTCCTTAAACATAATTCAACATAGATGGAAAATATTTCACCAATGTAAATCCATATGTGAGAAATACCTTTCACAATTATGATCATAATAACATGTGACAAATCCTTTCACAATTATGATCATAATAACATGTGAGAAATCCTTTCACTATAACATTGATACTTTCATTTCAAAGCATCATCAAATCGTTTAAACAATTTCATGAAAACATGCATACCTGCATAAATTCATAATTTATTGTTCATAACTTTCATTTTGGGTTCTTAATAAAAAAATCATGGATAGTGCATATGTCAACAACAATAAATCATAATAGAGTAAAACCCGAGAAAATTAAATTGAAAAAACTACTTGAACCAATTGAAATCGAAGGAGAAATTGGGAACCTTGGGGACCCCATGGGGGAAAGATCTCCATAGGTGAATATCAACATAGCTTGATGCTAAAATCCCAAAAATAATGGAGAATTTAATAGTTGAGGGGAACCTTGGCTCTTTTTCTTCTTTATTAGCCTCAACAGAATTTCAGGGAGGATGAGTTTGGTTAGGTTTAGGGGATTTAGCATAATGAATTGAAAATGGGTAATTTGGAGGGTAAAAGCTTTATATATGGCTTAGGATAAAAGGTAAAATTACATATTATTGGATCAAAAGAATTAAGGAAAAGACTTAAAAGCCTCTTAAACTAATGGTCCGTACTATTCAACCGTAAACCAAGTATTGAAACATGATTTCACCTATTTTTTGACAAAATATTTCTATGGCTCATAGGTCTTCCTGCGGTTCACAACTGTCAAAACAAACTTTGATCCTCAAAATTTTACTAAGTTTGGAACTTACTTAAAAGACCTATCTATGACTCTTATATAGGATGAAAGACCATCCTGGTGTATAGTAAAAAGGGTACTGAGACTTGTTTTGAAAAACTTATTTTACATTTTTTTATGGTTTCCATTTACAACCTTTAAAAGCTTCTACGTTGCATAGACTAAAACCGTAGAGACAGCCTGCAATCCAAAAATTTTTCTTTTCCTTATATTCCAAATCTGAGGAGTTACAAGACCCCACGCTACCTAAATACTCTACTAACATTTTAACCAACTACTAATACTAAAAATAAATTGGAGCTCTACGAAAGTAATGAGTCTTACCAAAGTTTTGTGAAAGTGAGCCTAATTATTTTCCTACTGTCAGGAGTACCTGAATTTGTATCATAAAAAGATGTACGTCAAATAGCGTCACTACATGGAATGTACGATATGTCAAATACCTAAGTGTAATAATTGTCTAAAATTGATTATACTGAGCTGAAATGAGTAACATTAAACATAAACAGATACAAGATCAACTAAATAGTAAAACATGTATGTTTGCGTTAACAATAAAATTTTAAAATTGAATTTAAGTAATAATAGAAAGTTCTAAAAAGAATATAATTAATTTACTTTTCTTAGGGAGTTTATTTCAATCGACATACATCATATGAGCTCATGATGTCCAACAGCTAACCTATTTAGGAGGGATGTCTTATAATTTTTCAAGGTATACAACATATCTATCTGATGTGGATTCACTAATTGAGACTCAAAGAGTTGAAAGAGTTGACTGACAAAGCAGTAGGCTCAAATCTACGGTACCACCTAGTTATGAGACTTAGATTTTCTAACTTTGCATCCTCTCCATACTAAATAGTCATCCCAAATAATATACATATACATATATAGATATATCATAAGAACTATAACTGAAATCATACTGTAAGTCTTTACTCAAATCCGTAAAATTGTACTGCTAGTAAGAGTAAACTCACAACTATTTGAAACATACTGATATTCTAAATTTTAATGATCAAAGACAATTTTTTATTAAAAACGTGTCTGCCAAAATATGGAAAACTATAATCTTTCGTAATGAATCTTTCAAGTGACTACACTTTCTTATAACATAATCGTTAAAAAGTATATAATGAAATTTCATCGAGAGAAGTTTTCTTGAAATAATGCACTTGAAATTTGAAATAAGAATATTTTTTAAATACTTCTTGAAAATCTTGGAATTAATTCTTTCATGAAAACAATGTATATAAACTAGTATAACTAGAATTTTCAAATAACTTTGGCTAGAAAAGAGATCCATGAGTCATGATTCAAAGATTATTAACGATATCAAGTGTCATAATTTTTTGTGATATAAATAAAAAATCTACAATGGTTAGAGAATTTAAAATCAAGAATCTTGAATAAAACCTAGTTTTGATCTTACTAACTAAATTGCAGATGTAAGGCGTGAGAATGACTTAATTCCTCACTATGATAGTTTTATATACCTCAAATGCTCCATGAATCTTGAAGAAGAACCCTAATTTGAAGAAGAATGATCAAGAAATCCTTTCTTGATTTCTTAAATTTGTTATATTGAAATTCCCATGTTTTGATATAAGGTTTTGCTTAGGATGCATAAGTACATATTAGAATATTAGCAAATTTAGAGAGTATGATTACCTTAATTTGGAAGGAGAATCCTGAATAACTTACTCAAAAAGCAAGTCTTGAACTCTAGAACTGAATTCTTGATTTCAGTAGAGATAGGATAGTGATTTGATGTTAGAATCTTGTAGATTTTCAAGAATTTAGATTATAAGACAATGAAAATACTTACCAAAACTTAGGAGAGTTGAAGAGAGCTTTTGGGGGTTGTGAGAATCGATTAAAGGGTTAAAAGTTAGAAAGGAAACTTAAAATAGTATTTTATGAAATTTGAAATATTGGTATACGGTCAGTATACATAAATATGGGTGATATATACGGTCTACAAACCTTTTTACGATCCGCAGAATGATTCATGACTTGTGGATTGGATCCACAGAATTGAGGAAAAAATCAACTATTTGAACCCATTTCAAGAGCCCATATACGGTGCATACTTGCATCAATGGCCCGTAGTTTGACCTGTAAAATTTAGGCAAAAGGCATCCATGGACCCTTATATGTGTATGTGTTTGTATTGTGAACCCTTGACTTTATTGAAACACAATATTTTAAACACTATTTTTGACTTGTCATCCTATGTGGCAGCTAATACCAGAGTGCGTGTAAAACACACCTATCAGGAGCATGAAACCCTTGGAAAATGGTTTAACAGTCATATTAGGGATTTTATATAGCCATCATGTTCCTACTTGGATCTAAAACCATTATTAGACAAAATTTAAAATTTTCTTAACCTTATATTTTTTATCCCCCCCCCCAAATTTATTCTCTATTTGGCATTGTTATTATACTACTCTCTTTATTATGAAACACGCCATGGAAGACAAACACTACTATCAAAACATTTTACACTAACATTTCAAAAACTATCAACAAAATCAATGTAATCGACTAAAACCCAAAATCAAACAAAGATACAAATAGAAGATCAAATCCACATTAAACAATAAATAAATTCAAAAATAAATTGAAAACCCTACCTAGACAAGTTGAATATCAAACAAAAACAAAAAAAACCTCAAATAGTTTTTGAGATTGACCCATGCTTCAGTCATCCACTACTCAATGACTGATATACCAGGGTTTCAAAGTATTATTAATACTTTTTCCTTAAGTTTAGTGTGTCCAAAAGCCTTTTTGCACTAATTTTTATATAAGTTTCTCTTTATTTTGTAGGAAATTTGTCCAAAGATGAATACGGAGATTTTGAGCGAAGAAATGCAGAAGAGACCACCTACGGAGCTTGTGACGGTCCGTAGGTTGCAGTGTAGTGCAGGTGCTGAAGGAAGAAGGGGAAGTCTGACCAAGTGTGGGGTTACGGAGTCCATGACGGTCGTCGTGTCTATGAAGGCCCGTCCTGCAGGTTCGTCATGAAGTTTAGAGAAGTAATCCCAGTACCCATATTCCAAGAGTTGAAGTATTTTGGAACGAAGACCCTCGACGGACCGTCGTGTCTGTGAAGGTCCGTCATACTTGCGGTCGAGGGTATGAAGAGAGCAGCAGAAGAAATTTCACAAGTATGGGACGACGGAGTCCATGACGGTTAGTCGTGACCACGACGATCCGTCGCGAGTTCCGTCGACCGAGCGCGTTTTGACAGATTTCCAGCAAATAGAGTCCTTGTTTAATTAGGTTTTTATTTTTTATAAATAGTTTGAAAAACCTCATTTTTTGAGGTTAGACTCCGTATTGCTAGACTGTGGATCATTATTAGACTCTGTGTAATAGTGTTAGACCTTTTGATTATCATTAGACTTTTTGTGAGATTATTGATGACTTTGAGATTCTTGCAAGTGATTGTTGGTGATTTTTGGTGATTAATCAAGCAAACTTTCGGATTTTACTCTTTCTCATTGAAGTAAGTACATGAATTCTTATATCATATATTTGAATATTGTGATTATGACTATGAGTAACTAAACTCCATAACTAGGGTTGTGGGAACCATAGGCAAATAGGAGAGAAAACTAACTAAAATAACAATTCTAAAATAGTTTCTTGCATGTATTAATAATTCTTTCGCTTAGAAGTCTTTTTAACGGATGACCAACGTTAGAACTCGCCTTATGCTACTTGCCGACCAAGGAGGTAGATAATAGAAAAGAATTATCAACATAGATTAGTGTATACTATGTAATAGGCTAGTATTGATTGGTACGAGGTAATAACTTAGTCAAATATCGAATACGATGCTTAATATGAGGTAAAGATAGGGTTAGGATAGCAACACACGTAGCCGGACCAAGGTGCGGAGTGAGATTTTCTAGATGCTGGACCACTGAGACAGTAGCCTAGGCCCGCATGACTACGTAGGCGGCGTCCACTGACACTACTCCGGTCGAGACTATCCCGGGTAGTAGCACTGCCCCGAGCTCCTCTCGCACAAACCCTCTACCCGCGTTGGTCCCGCTTGCTAGGGCCCAAAAATTAGAGGTGCAAATGGCTACACTTCTGCATCATATCCAGCCATGGATGCAGAGGTCCATTACCGAGACTGAAGAGCGCCTGTAGCGAAAAATGGTCCAGTATACAGAGCGGAAGATCGCTGAGGTTCACCAGCTCTTGGATGCCTTTGAGTTGAGGGTGCTAGCCCGGCCAGCCCCTCCGGTGGATGTGTCGACTCTTTAGGCTGCGGTCGTCAGTCTTCGTGTAGATATCGACACGATCTTAGAGGCTAGGGTGCCGGAGTATGAGGACCCTTCTGTCGAGCCTGCTGAGGACACAGTGTTGGCAGCCCTATTAGCCACCTCAGAGATTCCACCACCTCCCCCTCGAGAGCATGCCAAGAGGCATAGGGGTCAACCAGAGGATGAGGCGCGAGCACGGAAGAAGGAGCGCTGTGAGATGGAGGATGCGAGGAGAGCCTCACTAGCTGAGGAGGCGGCGCACCAGATGAGAGCAGGAGAATTAGCAGTTGGGGCGTCTAGCTCCCGAACTGTGGAGATAGCGGGAGACACTGCTGATAGTGCGGTTGTTGCTGAGGACACCACTGAGGGTGTCCAGATTGCAGAGGACGTGGGTTCCGAGGAACCGGACCCACCAGCTTGCTGATCGACGGCGCTTTGCGCCACAGGTTTGCTTCACCTACCACCCTAGTATTTAAATTTTTTTATGCATTGGGGACAATTGCATGGTTTTTTGTTGGGGGTGGGGTAAATGGATAGTGAGTGCTAGGGTGAAGTCTGAGTAGCCCAATTCACTATCCTCTTTTGGGGTTTTCTTGCCTGTGTTCTTTTCCCCCAAAAGACTGATTACTTTTTCTGTTGAACCGGCATGTCTATATCTTTTGTACATAGTTTAATTCTGGAGCATGATGACTAAAATAATATTATGATAAATTGGAAAATGATGCATGACTAGGCATAGTAACTAATAATTCTGTGGCTCTAAGCATGACATAGAGGTACACCATTGCATTACCCTAAGTCTAAAATTCGAACTAGGTGTCTGATAATCTGGTATAGTGATGAGATATCAAGTGAGTGTGAGGAAGATTTGAATAGTCCACTATTTGTACTGAGCTAGACCATGCCTGGTTAGTCCTGCTAAAAGTAAGATGTAATAGATAATAAGGAAAGGATCATAGGCCCTTATTCAATATAGCCCATTTATAGCCTAAACAAAAGAAAATCAAATGAAATTTATCCTTCTTTGATCTAAATGATATGAGCTTAAATTAGACCTTTCTTTTTCACCCCAACTGACCTTTTTTGGGAATAATGTGTTGGCCCTGGTCCCTCCTTGGACATGTGCACCTCAGCTTATGCCAAAAGCATAAGTTGAGGGTGGCTAATGCAGTAAACAACCTTCATTATAGGGCTGACCCAACTTTGGGTATTGTGTACCTTGACTCATGGCAAAGCCATGAGTTGAGGGTGGCTATTATGAGAATGCTCTGGAAAGTGGGGTTGAAAGAACAAAGAGAGAAAGAACAAATTAAAGTGACTCAAAAATTAGTTGAAAGAAAAGTAAAGAAAAGAAAAATATACAATAAATACAGCAAAAAATAAGAGTCACTTACACAAATGAAGAAAGAAGAGAAAATAGCAAGGTGAAAGAATATGAGAAACTGGGCGAGATAAAATGATAGAAAGTGGAAGGTTTAGCCGATATGTCAAGGAGGCAAAAAGTCTCTAAAGTATACCTAAATATACCCAACCTGACCCTGAGCCTATGTTACAAGCTAAGAAAGTCCTATCGTGATCCTAAGGGTTGTATAGCAAACATAAGACAGTGAAAATAAGGGCTAGCTTATGGCAATAGGTATGAATGAGTGTGACTTTGTTCTGAGAGCGAGTGTTGAAAAGTAATCTTTATACTCAAACTGAAATCATTGTGTGAAAAATGAGGATTCTGTTTTAAAGTGAGGACACTACTTGCAATACCGGAATTGTTAGCACCTCGGTGAGAAATTGAAGAGGATAGGTGTTAGTGCATAGTGAGTTTGTGTCATGGTCTGATCTCACATAATTCAAGCCTAATAGTGCTAGCATGCATAGATTTGATGAGATTAATCGGGATTGATAGACAAATGATTGCAAAGGATAAAACATGGATACTATTGTACAAAGATTTTGTATTGAGTCATAGTGCGTCGCTTGAGGACAAACAACGAATTTAAGTTGAGGGTGTTGAATGCGGGGATTTTGAGAGAAGAAATGCAGAACAGACCACCTACGGAGCTTGTGACGGTCCGTCATGCTTATGACGGTCTGTAGGTGGCAGCGTAGTGTAGCTGCTGAAGGAAGATGGGGAAGTCTGACCAAGTGTGGGGTTACAGAGTCCATGACGGTCCGTCGTGTCTATGACGGTCCGTCCTGCAGGTTCGTCATGAAGTTCAGAGAAGTAATCCCAGTACCCATATTCCAAGAGTTGAAGTATTTTGGAACGATGACCCTCGACGGACCGTCGTGTTTGTGATGGTCCGTCAAGGGTATGAAGAGAGCAGCAGAAGAAATTGCACAAGTATGGGACGACGGAGTCCATGACGGTCCGTCGTGACCACGACAATCCGTCGCGAGTTCTGTCAACCCAGCCGCGTTTTGACAGATTTCCAGCAAATAGAGTCCTTGTTTAATTAGGTTTTTATTTTCTATAAATAGTTTGAAAAACCTCGTTTTTGAGGTTAGACTCCGTATTGTTAGACTGTGGATCATTATTAGACTCTGTGTAATAGTGTTAGACCTTTTGATTATCATTAGACTTTTTGTGAGATTATTGATGACTTTGAGATTCTTGCAAGTGATTGTTGGTGATTTTTGGTGATTAATCAATCAAACTTTCGGATTTTACTCTTTCTCATTTAAGTAAGTACATGAATTCTTATATCATATATTTGAATATTGTGATTATGACTATGAGTAACTAAACTCCATAACTAGGGTTGTGGGAACCATAGGCAAATAGGGAGATAAAACCTAACTAAAATAACAATTCTAAAATAGTTTCTTGCATGTATTAATAATTCTTTCGCTTAGAAGTCTTTTTAACGGATGGCCAACGTTAGAACTCGCCTTAATGATACTTGTTGGACCAAGGAGGTAGATAATAGGAAAATAATTATCAATATAGATTTAGTGTATACTATCTAATAGGCTAGTATTGATTGATACGAGGTAATATGTAACGACCTGTTTAGTCGTTTTGAGCAGCAGATTTTATTCTGGAAAAACTGGGCCATACTACGGACACCACGACGGACCGTCGTAGGCACGACGGCCCGTCGAGGGTGTATCGTTGCAACATACTTAGAAATTCTGAAATTGGGTACTGAAAATCGACTCTCTGTAAATTGTGACGGACCTGCAGGACGTGCCGTCACATCCACGACGAACCGTTGTGAGGTTCCGTTGCAAAACACTTCAACTTTTGAGAATTTGGTACAAGAAACGAGTTTCTGACCGTCATGACGGAGGAACAGGACGGACCGTCACGGCTGTGACCGGCCGTCACACAGGCCACTTGAGCTCGAGGGAGCTGCGACGACCACCGTGACGGACCGTCGCAGGCACGACGGCCCGTCACAGGTTGCGCAGTCCCAGGCAAAATAGGATTCCTCTACACGTTTTAGGGGTCGTTTTGGACTATTCTTTCCTTAATTATAAAGATTGAGGTTAATATTAATAGGTCTAATTACTTGGGGGTTAAAAGGGGTAACCTTAATTTAATTAGTGGGTTTTATTGTCCTCCTTTACACTTAATTATACTTTTAATTAGGGTAAAAAAGAAGGAGGGTTTGAATAAAACAAAACAAAAGAAAAGAACAGAAAGAGAGGAGAAACGAACGAGTAGAGAGAGAGAAACGAAGAGGATAGCAAGGATTTTGAGAAGATAGCTTGTTGATTCAATTCTTCGGTGGAGGTAGGTTATGGTTTTTATATTACGATATTCGTAGTGAACTCTTAATAGTGAATAATATGTGTTGATGATATTGTAAACCTGTCTATATGCTTAATTGCATGCTTGCATGAATATGATTATGTGATTTTGATAAAACAAGCATGATGAAAACCCTTGAATCCAAAATCTTGAAAGAAACTTTAATCTACAATATTAATGACGATGCCTTGGTATAAAAGAAGGCTTGATGAATTAAAGTAATGGGATTGATGATGCCTTAGTATAGAGAAGGCTTGATGAACGGATAGAATGAATTTATTGGATCGGAGTGTCACGTACCGACACATAGTAATAGTGGATCGGAGTGTCACGTTCCGACACATAGTATTAGTGGGACGGGTGTCACGAACCGACACTAGATATAGGGGATCGGAGTGTCACGTACCGACACATATAGGGGATCGGAGTGTCACGTTCCGACACATATAGGGGATCGGAGTGTCACGTTCCGACACATATAGGGGATCGGAGTGTCACGTTCCGACACATAGTATTAGTGGATCGGAGTGTCACGTTCCGACACATAGTGGTAGGGGATCGGAGTGTCACGTACCGACACAAGAGGAAGAAAGATAATGAATCTCGAAAGATGTTAATATACTCAACATAATGAACTTAATTCCCAAATGAGTATGGTATTGAGGCTTGAGCCCTCATGGATGAACTTGATGGTATTTATTGACGATTATGATACTTGTTGTTGCTACATGTTGAGTTTATAGTTGATTTATAATATTACTTGATATATATTATCTTCTATTTTGAGTTGGCCGATGATACTTACTCAGTACGTGTGGTTGTACTGACCCCCTACTTTTATGTTTCCCTTTTGTTATTTGTGTTATGCAGCAAACGTTCCGTCAACTTCAACACAACAGTAATTCGGGCCAGATTTCGTCATACCGGATCTCAGGGTGAGCTAACGCTTCTAGCTTGGACTGGATCTTCTTCTATAAGTCTTGATGCCTTGACTTCCGGCATGGACTAGTTTCTTATGTAATTTTTAGCTTCTTAGACATTCTTAGATAGTTTAGATTAGTATTTTTATCATAGATGTTCTTGTGATGATGACTTCCAGATTTTGGGAATATTAATAATAGTTGACTTGTTTTAATTATGAGTTTAAGTCTTCCGCATTATTTTCTGTTGATATTATATTAAAATGTTAAGGTTTAGATGGGTTGGTTCGCTCACATAGGAGGGTAAATGTGGGTGCCAGTCGCGTCCCCGAATTGGGTCGTGACAAACTTGGTATCAGAGCATTAGGTTCGTTGGTCTCATCACACAAGAACAGGTCTAGTAGAGTCTTAAGGAACGGTAGGGGGACGCCTTTACTTTTCTTTGAGAGGCTATAAGACTTTAGGAAAATTCCATTCTTTCATTCTTTCTTTCGTGCTACTACTTGAGTCCAATTGGTATCTAGGTGATACAAATTGGTATCTGACCATCTTCATTCTATTTCGCTGATGGTTAGAACTAGAGCAACGACCGCACCAGCAGCAACAACGGAAAGACATGAAACGACTGAGCCAGCCACTGGGGCTGTGGCTCGAGGAGGAACAACGGCAAGAGCCGTGGAAGAGGTCGTGAGGACGTCCTCTAGAGGGAGAGGACGAGCCCCTAGCCCATCTGATACTAGGGCAGTGACTCCTCCACCGACCGAGGATGTGGTAAGAGAGGGTGAGGAAGGGGAGAATGAACAAGGGCAGAATGAGGAAATGCCACCCCAACCTACCCCAGAGATGATCAACCAAGTACTGGCTTATCTTAGCGGGTTGTCTGATCAGGGCCAGGCACCTCCAGTGGTTTCTGCACCAACACCTCCGGTTTCAGAGATACGACATGCGGCTACTATGGCTTCCCGCATGGATGCCTCATTGGGAATAGGCACATTTCCACGACTGACTCCTGGGCCTATTATGACAAATGATCAACATGAACTTTTCAGTAAGTTCTTGAAATTGAAACCTCCAGTCTTCAAGGGTGCAGAATCAGAGGATGCTTATGATTTTCTGGTTGATTGTGATGAGCTACTACACAAGATGGGGATAGTAGAGAGGTTTGGTGTCGAGTTCGTGAGCTATCAGTTCCAAGGGAACGCCAAAATGTGGTGGCGTTCACATGTTGAGTGTCAATCAACAGAGGCACCACCAATGACTTGGGAATCATTCTCTACCCTGTTTATGGAGAAATATATCCCAAGGACTTTGAGAGATAGAAAGAGGGATGAGTTCTTGAGTCTGGAGCAAGGTAGAATGACGGTTAATGCATACGGGGCTAAATTTCGCGCACTATCCAGATATGCCACCCAACTTTGTTTCAGTCCACAAGAACGGATCCGCCGTTTTGTGAAGGGGTTGAGATCAGAGTTGCGGATTTCAGCCTTACAGATAGCAGCAACGGCAACATCCTTCCAAGAGGTGGTAGATTTTGTGATAGAGGTGGAAGGAGTGAAACCAGATGACTTCACCACGACATCGACATCAAAAAGTTTCGAAGGGGAGGTGAGTTTAATGGTTCTTATTCTAGAGGACAGAACTCCGGAGGTCACTCAAATCGACCAATTCAGTCTTCACTACAGACTGTAGTTGGGGGTCCACCTCAGAACGGTCAACACTACTCCGAGAGACCTATGCCTGACTCCAGAGAGTGCTATGGATGTGGGGAGATTGGACATATTAGGAGGAATTGTCCAAAACAGAGTTACAGAGCCCCACTAGCTAGAGGTAGGGGTGGTCATGGTAGAGGCCGTTTTTCTGGAGGACGTGGTGGTCGAGGTAATGGCGGTCACCAAAACGGCAGAGGTGATGGGCAAAACGGAGCCACTACTACACAACATGGTAGGGGCAACGGATAGACGAATGATAGGGCCCATTGTTATGCTTTCCCTGGGAGGTCTGAAGCGGAGGCGTCTGATGCTGTTATCACAGGTAATCTCTTGGTTTGTGATTGCATGGCATCTGTATTATTTGACCCTGGCTCCACGTTTTCATATGTATCTTCCTCATTTGCTAACGGTCTAAATTTACATTGTGAATTACTTGACATGCCTATTCGTGTTTCTACTCCGGTGGGTGAGTCTGTGATAGTCGAAAAAGTGTATAGGTCTTGTTTGGTGAATTTTGTGGGGAGCAACACTTATGTAGATTTGGTTATTTTAGAAATGGGTGACTTGATATAATTCTGGGTATGACTTGGCTTTCTCCAAATTTTGCGATTTTGGATTGTAATGCTAAAACAGTGACGTTAGCCAAACCTGGGGCAGATCCGTTAGTATGGGAGGGCGACTACACTTCCAAACCAGTTCGCATCGTGTCATTTCTTCGTGCTAAGAAAATGGTGAGTAAAGGGTGTTTAGCTTTCTTGGCACATCTCAAGGATGACACTACCCAAGTACCTTCGATTGAGTCAGTTTCGGTAGTCCGCGAGTTTTTAGATGTGTTCCCTGCAGATCTTCCTGGTATGCCACCCGATAGGGATATAGACTTCTGCATTGATCTTGAACCGGGTACTCGCCCCATTTCTATACCCCCTTATAGAATGCTCCCGCGGAGTTAAGAGAGTTAAAGGCTCAACTTCAAGAATTGTTGAGTAAAGGCTTCATTAGACCAAGTGCATCTCCTTGGGGTGCTCCGGTGCTATTTGTGAAGAAGAAGGATGGGAGTTTCCGAATGTGCATAGATTACCGACAGTTGAACAAAGTAACAATTAAGAACAAGTACCCCCATTCCTCGCATTGATGACTTGTTCGATCAGTTACAAGGTGCTTGTGTCTTCTCAAAAATTGACTTGAGGTCCGGTTATCACCAATTGAAAATACGAGCAACGGATGTGCCAAAGACTGCTTTTCGAACTAGGTATGGGCACTATGAATTTGTGGTAATGTCTTTTGGTCTAACTAATGCCCCTGCTGCCTTCATGAGCTTGATGAACGGGATTTTTAAGCCGTATTTGGATCTCTTTGTGATCGTATTTATAGATGATATACTGGTATATTCAAAAAGTAAGGAGGAACATGAGGAGCATTTGAGAATGGTGTTAGAGTTGTTGAGAAAGAAAAAGCTTTATGCGAAATTCTCCAAGTGTGAGTTTTGGCTAGATTCAGTGTCCTTCTTGGGACACGTGGTTTCTAAGGATGGAGTGATGGTGGATCCATCTAAGATTGAGACGGTAAAGAATTGGGTTAGACCTACAAACGTGTCAGAAATAAGGAGTTTTGTGGGGTTAGCTAGCTACTACCGCCGATTCGTCAAGGGATTCTCTTCTATTGCTTCCCAATTGACGAACTTGACTAAGCAAAACGTCCCATTTGTATGGTCGGACGAGTGTGAGGAAAGCTTTCAGAAACTCAAGACTTTGTTGACTACCGCGCCTATCCTTACCTTGCCGGTAGAGGGTAAGAACTTCATTGTCTATTGTGATGCATCCTATTCGGGTTTGGGTGCAGTGCTAATGCAAGAGAAGAACGTGATCGCTTATGCTTCAAGACAATTAAAAGTGCATGAACGTAACTATCCAACTCATGATTTGGAATTGGCCGCGGTAGTATTTGCACTAAAGCAATGGAGACACTACTTGTATGGGGTTAAGTGTGAGTCTACACGGACCATCGTAGCCTACAGTATGTATTCACTCAGAAAGACTTGAACTTGAGGCAGAGGAGATGGATGGAACTACTGAAGGACTACGACATCACTATCTTATATCATCCGGGAAAAGCAAATGTTGTGGCAGATGCTTTGAGTAGGAAGGCCGGAAGCATGGGAAGTCTAGCTCATTTGCAAGCTTCTAGACGCCCATTGGCTAGAGAAGTGCAGATTTTGGCTAATGACCTTATGAGGTTAGAAATAAACGAGAAGGGAGGATTGTTAGCTTGTGTAGAGGCAAAATCCTCTTTCCTTGATCAGATAAGGGGAAACAGTTTGATGATGAGAAACTAAGGCGAATTCGAGATAAAGTGTTGCAAGGAGAGGCTAAGGAAGCAATAATCGATGGGGAAGGTGTTTTGAGGATTAAGGGAAGGGTATGTGTACCCCGCATCGATGATTTGATCACCACTATTCTTACAGAGGCTCATAGTTCCGGATATTCTATACATCCTAGTGCAACCAAGATGTATCGCGACCTAAAGCAACACTTCTGGTGGAGTAGAATGAAGCGTGATATTGTTGAGTTCGTTGCCAAATGTCCAAATTGTCAACAAGTAAAGTATGAACACCAGAGGCCCGGAGGAACACTTCAGAGAATGCCCATTCCTGAATGGAAGTGGGAGAGAATCGCGATGGACTTCGTGGTTTGTCTTCCCAAGACATTGGGTAAGTATGACTCGATTTGGGTGATTGTTGATAGGTTAACTAAGTCTGCTCACTTCATTCCTGTCAAGGTGACCTACAATGCAGAGAAGTTAGCCAAAATCTACATCTCAGAAATTGTTCGGTTGCATGGAGTTCCACTCTCAATCATATCGAGGAGAGGTACGCAGTTTACTTCTAAGTTTTGGAGAACATTGCATGCAGAAATGTAGGTACTAGTTGGACCTAGTACGGCGTTTCACCCTCAGACGGATGGTCAGTCTGAGCGAACGATTCAAGTGTTGGAGGATATGCTTCGTGCGTGTGTGATAGAGTTTGGTGGCCATTGGGATAGCTTTTTACCTTTGGCAGAGTTTTCATACAATAATAGCTATCACTCCAGTATTGACATGGCTCCATTTGAAGCATTGTATGGGAGGAGGTGTAGATCTCCCATTGGTTGGTTTGATGCCTTTGAAGTTAGACCTTGGGGGACTGATCTGTTAAGAGACTCTATGGAGAAGGTGAAAGCTATTCAAGAAAAGCTTTTAGCGGCTCAAAGTAGACAAAAGGAGTATGCAGACCGAAAGTTAGAGACTTGGAGTTCATGGAAGGTGAACAAGTCTTGTTGAAGGTTTCACCCATGAAAGGGGTGATGCGGTTTGGAAAAGAGGTAAGCTAAGTCCAAGGTATATTGGACCATTCGAGGTACTAAAGCGAATAGGGGAGGTGGCGTTATGAATTAGCCTTGCCCCCAGGGCTGTCCGGAGTGCATCCGGTGTTTCATGTGTCCATGTTGAAGAGATACCACGGAGATGGAAACTACATCATCCGTTGGGATTCAGTTTTGTTGGATGAGAACTTGACTTATGAGGAGGAACCAGTTGCTATTTTAGATAGAGAGGTTCGCAAGTTGAGGTCGAGAGAGATTGCATCCATCAAAGTTCAATGGAAGAATCGACCGGTTAAAGAAGCTACTTGGGAGAAGGAGGCCGATATGCAAGAAAAATACCCACATCTGTTTACAGATTCAGGTACTCCTTCTCGCCATTGTTTTTCTTCTTTTGATCGTTCGGGGACGAACGATGGGTAAATTGGTATCTATTGTAACGACCTGTTTAGTCGTTTTGAGCAGCAGATTTTATTCTGGAAAAACTGGGCTACTACGGACACCACGACGGACCGTCGTAGGCACGACGGCCCGTCGAGGGTGTATCGTTGCAACATACTTAGAATTCTGAAATTGGGTACTGAAAATCGACTCTCTGTAAATTGTGACGGACCTGCAGGACGTGCCGTCACATCCACGACGAACCGTTGTGAGGTTCCGTTGCAAAACACTTCAACTTTTGAGAATTTGGTACAAGAAACGAGTTTCTGACCGTCATGACGGAGGAACAGGACGGACCGTCACGGCTGTGACCGGACGTCACAGGCCACTTGAGCTCGAGGGAGCTGCGACGACCACCGTGACGACCGTCGCAGGCACGACGGCCCGTCACAGGTTGCGCAGTCCCAAGGCAAAATAGGATTCCTCTACACGTTTTAGGGATCGTTTTGGACTATTCTTTCCTTAATTATAAAGATTGAGGGTTAATATTAATAGGTCTAATTACTTGGGGGTTAAAAGGGGTAACCTTAAGTTAATTAGTGGGTTTTATTGTCCTCCTTTACACTTAATTATACTTTTAATTAGGGTAAAAAGAAGGAGGGTTTGAATAAAACAAAACAAAAGAAAAGAACAGAAAGAGAGGAGAAACGAACGAGTAGAGGAGAGAGAAACGAAGAGGATAGCAAGGATTTGAGAAGATAGCTTGTTGATTCAATTCTTCGGTGGAGGTAGGTTATGTTTTTATATACGATATTCGTAGTGAACTCTTAATAGTGAATAATATGTGTTGATGATATTGTAAACCTGTCTATATGCTTAATTGCATGCTTGCATGAATATGATTATGTGATTTTGATAAAACAAGCATGATGAAAACCCTTGAATCCCAAATCTTGAAAGAAACTTTAATCTACAATATTAATGACGATGCCTTGGTATAAAAGAAGGCTTGATGAATTAAAGTAATGGGATTGATGATGCCTTAGTATAGAGAAGGCTTGATGAACGGATAGAATGAATTTAGTGGATCGGAGTGTCACGTACCGACACATAGTAATAGTGGATCGGAGTGTCACGTTCCGACACATAGTATTAGTGGGACGGGTGTCACGAACCGACACGTAGATATAGGGGATCGGAGTGTCACGTACCGACACATATAGGGGATCGGAGTGTCACGTTCCGACACATATAGGGGATCGGAGTGTCACGTTCCGACACATATAGGGGATCGGAGTGTCACGTTCCGACACATAGTATTAGTGGATCGGAGTGTCACGTTCCGACACATAGTGGTAGGGGATCGGAGTGTCACGTACCGACACAAGAGGAAGAAAGATAATGAATCTCGAAAGATGTTAATATACTCAACATAATGAACTTAATTCCCAAATGAGTATGGTATTGAGGCTTGAGCCCTCATGGATGAACTTGATGGTATTTATTGACGATTATGATACTTGTTGTTGCTACATGTTGAGTTTATAGTTGATTTATAATATTACTTGATATATATTATCTTCTATTTTGAGTTGGCCGATGATACTTACTCAGTACGTGTGGTTGTACTGACCCCCTACTTTTATGTTTCCCTTTTGTTATTTGTGTTATGCAGCAAACGTTCCGTCAACTTCAACACAACAGTAATTCGGGCCAGATTTCGTCATACCGGATCTCAGGGTGAGCTAACGCTTCTAGCTTGGACTGGATCTTCTTCTATAAGTCTTGATGCCTTGACTTCCGGCATGGACTAGTTTCTTATGTAATTTTTAGCTTCTTAGACATTCTTAGATAGTTTAGATTAGTAATTTGATCATAGATGTTCTTGTGATGATGACTTCCAGATTTTGGGAATATTAATAATAGTTGAGTTGTTTTAATTATGAGTTTAAGTCTTCCGCATTATTTTCTGTTGATATTATATTGAAATGTTAAGGTTTAGATGGGTTGGTTCGCTCACATAGGAGGGTAAATGTGGGTGCCAGTCGCGTCCCCGAATTGGGTCGTGACATAATAACTTAGTCAAATATCGAATACGATGCTTGATATGAGGTAAAGATAAGGGTTAGGATAGCAACACACGTAGCCGGACCAAGGTGCGGAGTAAGATTTTCTAGATTCCGGACCAAGGATTTAGAAATACATAACTTATCACTTTGCATGCAAGATACCAGGAAAGAATTTTATAGTTAGAATTATCAAGTTATGAACCTGTGGGGAACACATAAACCCTAGCTACTTTGATTAATTGATTAAACTCCAACATTCAAAGCTGTTATGTCTCTTTCAATTTAGTTAGTTATTTTCATTCATTTAGAAATAGAAACCCTCTTTATTGTTTTTGCTTTCCAAGGAAGTAATTGACCGAACAGGTTAAAGTTAAGTCTAAACTATTTTCCTCGTGGGAACGATCCCAACCTCACTAGTTGGGTTATTTACTTGACACGACCGCTTTACTTCTTATTTGAGAAGTAAGTTTGAGCGTATCAATGAACCCTAATTTAGATCCAAACCAAGCACAAACTTACTGCCTTCCTCTTGTCCTTTTCACATTCTCCAACTAAAACACCTTCATTCTCACCACCTCCGACAATCTTCAACCAGCAGCTATAAGCGAGAACCCACAACAATGTTAAAAACCCCAAATCAACTCTACCAATAAGTCTCGGCCTTTCTAATGCTGCCACCCTCGAGCTTCAATGATATTATGAAAAACTAGAAACAATCAGACTATCCAACATACCCCACTATTCCTTAGGCCACCGGTCACCACCAAACCTCAATCGAATAAAATTCAAAATCAACTCCAAACTTGGTGAAATTGTGAACAATTAGAAATCATGCCAACATTTTATACTCCAATGGAAAGAGTAAAACAAGTAGAAAAAAGAAAAAGGTAAGGAAGATGAGAAGAAGGGATGACGTGAAATTGTGTGGATGGTGACAGTTATAGCAAACCGAAATAAAAATTAGAAAGAAAAGTGTTGGCACATTAATCTAATATAATAAAAGGAAAAATGACGTGTAGTGACTATATATATGTGTCATTTTATAATCATACATGTCATTTTATAATTATTTTTAAAATTATGTGCCACGCATTTGTGGTACACACACAATTGAGTAGTAAAAAACATATTTGCACTACATAAAACTGCCAAAAAATGATGGCTAAAAGTGACGGACTGCATAACTTTTTTGGTCAAAATCAACGGAAAAGCAACGCAGTCATGTCTTTGTTTTATACTAAGCTTTTAGAAAAATAATATTTTGTATGCTTTTTGACTTTTTAGAGTCGCACTTAATTTTTTAAAGAGAAATCAAGAAAACTTAGTTTTCGAAAAGAATTAAACAGAAAAAAACCTTAAGAAAACTTTAAAGGGGTCGGGGATTCCTATTTATATTTTAGGAAGGTTGTTACCGCACCTAAAATATTTGCTAACTCGTAATTATAAGACAACAAACTTTATTTTTAGCTAAAGTGTCTAACTTAATTTTTTGAGATGAAATTTGTTTGAAAAATTAAGTATTAATTTACTTTCTAAGTGAAATTTTGACTTGCAATATTTTATTTTATTTTACTTTTTTAAGTCCAATTTGAAGTCGATTGATTTAGTTTAAATGATTAAAAGATAACGGCGTCTTGCGTGAATTTAAAGTTTTCGACCCTAAAACTAACGTCAAAATAACTAAAAACGCATAAGCAAATAAAGTAAACGAGGGAAAGGGAGAGAGTTGGGTCCAAACCGGTTCTGTCCATCTGGACCGGTATTTAGACCCATTTCCATTTTGGTCTTTTAGCCCATTTCCAATTAGTACATGTCCTAATCTAATCATACAAAATCAATAAATGAAAGACAACAATGGTTTAAGACCAAAAGATAACAAAATACAATCTAAAATGAACAAATTATGAGATTTTGGCCGCAAGACTTCAACTCTACAATTATCCTCATATTCTCCAATTTTGTGGAACCTGTGCGTCAATTTTAAGGCCGGAAGACTCGATGAAACAGAATTGGGCCTTTATGGCCCAGTAGGAAAATATGTAGATAAGATTAATAGGACCCTGACAAGCTCCCATGCAAACAAAGGAGAAACAAGAAATTAATATATTAATTAAATTGATGAAAAGAAAAAACTTGATTTAATAGACATTATATAATTAAATTATTTCATGCAGAATCACGTTGAGCATAACATCTTGGAAGGAGTAAATAAAGGATTAATTATTTGGAACCGATCAAATTATGGCCACGTAGGCATACAATCAACAAGTAACGAAATAAAAAAAGTATAGACTTGAGATAGATAATTTTGACCTTTTCAATATAAACGCTATTTAGTCAGTTGAACAGGGAGAAACTAGGTCAAGTTATACTATTGAACCCATGAATAGACACAGTCAACATGAACACATAATAAGATAAGGATGTTTTGGGACATATGATCGATCAACATTTCTCAGACTCGACTTATCATTAAAAAATGGAACTAGTATTTCTTTGTCGGAATAGCCAAATGAAATAACTTCATTATTTAATTATTGAAGCAAGCATGTTAAATAGAAACTTGACCAGACATATATAACATGATATTTATTGGAAAAAGTCATTATTTGAACAATGATTTAATACAATGCAAACTACGCCAAAACACATACAATTTTCAAAGTATGCTATTTCCCAAATCAGACAAAGGTAAAGTAAAAAGAAACTTTAGTAACATAAGGCATTACTAAAGTAACTTTTATGCGACCCATCAACTTTGAAATTAAAACCAAAATAGAATGTAAAATTGTTCAAACAAAACCACAGATTAGGCTCAACTTGCTTATGGCTCTAAAAGAACGACAATTTAACCCAAAACAAAAATATTATTTTTTTTGGCACAATAAGCCAACACAAACACCAGAAACCAAATGACATGCTATTCTAAAAGGTAAGCAGATCGAAAAGCGAAAAAATCTTGGTAGAAGGCGATCTAGGACACGGAAAAACAACAAGAAAAAAATAAAAATGCTAGATTTAGTTTAAGTTTAATTAGAAAAATCCCCAAAATGAAAGTTAACCATTGACTTGACACAAATTGCAAGCCATGAGGTTGATCATTTTAAATGAACAAAATGCCTAATAAGATGCTAGTAATATACAACAGAATTCATGTGATTCGCAAACACAGGTAGAAAGGAGCTTGACATTCACGACTTCATATAAGAGCAAAAGGGAGGGATAAACATGCTTCAACATTTATCAGGACAACCATTTAAATAACACGGAAGTAGACCGGCACTTGATTTAGAAATAAGAGAAGATAAATATACTCTCAGCTACAATCTAGAAAATTGAAAACATCGGGTGACGAACGACGACATAAATTGATACAGATTCATAAGCATATAATAAAACACAACTCTAACAAATCAACTAATGCTCGCAAGAAAATCGAGTGGACAACGTCTTGAAGCATTTCAGTATTTTCCAAACACATGAGCAGGCATGCTTGTGATTTCAATAAAATTATAACATAAGGCATCGAGGAAACTAACAAGATAGTGAGCCACGCTTGAAACGAGTATAATCAACCAAGAAAACTCATAAACAGGGGAAAAGCACATTATGAATGTGATAAGGTCATTCGAGAACAAAAAAAAACACAAATAATTAAAATACTATGATGAAGAGGAAATTCGGATTCGAAACAAACCATGTAGATCATAACTAAATAATAATTACTCCATGATTCGGTCAATCGCCAGAGTCCGAAAGAAGAAAGCAAGAGAAGACAGAGAATCGTGTAGCTTTGGCAGGGAGGCGAACTGGGATAGGAGACGAGTAGAGGGACTAAGTTAAGGACTCGAACAAATCTTAAACTCCAACTAATTCCTCCAAAGTTTTACTCTGTTCCTGAATGTTTGGGTATGTGAATGTTTACATCCAATAATTGTTATTTTTCCTTCAAATTTCAGATGATTCCTGCTACTTTTCCGAACTCCCTTTTTTAAAATTTTTTTTGCTCTCTCTGGAAAAAGAAAAAAACTCTCTGTAAAAAAATCCCCCTGTAAAGATTCCAATAAAAAGAATATACAATGGGGGAAACCAAAGTCCCAATCCGGGGGTCCAAATCCAAAGTCAAACCGTAAGAAACTTTTCTCATTTTGAACGAACAAACTTTTGAAAATCTAAATCCTTTCTCCAAATGAGAAGGAGTAGGACTGGGCATAATATGGTTCAAACCGAAAAAACCGACCGGACCGAATTATTTTTAATTTCGGTTTCGGTTTTTCGGTTATTTCGATCGGTTTCGTTTTTGAATTTTAACATTTTGGTATTTCGGTTCGGTTTTCGGTTTTTTGATTTAAAAATTCGGTTAACCGAAAAACCAAAATTATATATATATACTCAGCCCAAGCCCAAGCCCAAGCCCAACTACATAAATTCTTATTACTCAGCCCAAGCCCAACTATTCAAATTCCTAAATCCTAACCCAAATATACATAACCCAAATATACATAACCCAATTACCCAAGCCCCAAGACAATTTCCCTATCCCTAAATTAAAACAGAAAGTGAAACCTTCTTGACTTCTTCTTTGAAACACCAACACGTCCACAGTCCAGCCGCCAGCAGCAGCACTCGCCAGTCGCCGCTCTCACCACAGGCCCACAGCCACGGGCCACCACTCTCATTCATCTCTCAACTCTCATCTCTCGTTTTCGTCACTCATAAGTTTCTTAATTGCAGAGTGATTGTGGAAAACAGCTGGAAATTTGGGACCGTTGCAGATGCCTCTGTTTTCGTTTGGAATTTCCAGCTGGGAAATACTTATATATTCATACGCTAAATGCCCTATTGCCTTCTCAGTTCTCCCTAATTTAATTGTCGATTCTCTTTTAGTACACTTCACATTCTCACCCACAAGTTCATCTTTCTTATGTGCTAACCTAGCTGAGCTTATTTAATTATTATTTTTGAGCTTATTTAATTATTATGTTTTACTATTCGCATTTGAGTTTCACTATTTTAAATTAACATTGTTTCATCTTTCTTTTAATATTTTTTTTTATATTTGGGGTTGAATTTAAATTTTCTATATTCACTGGCAGTAGCTCAGTGAATCACTGCACATTTATTGGTAATAGCTCAAATACGTAGCTAGATGAGAGTTCATCGGATCGGAAGAATCTACTAGTTTTTTCATTAATTCTATATTTTATTAAAAAATTAAATAAACATATGTATATTAACATGTGAACTCTTCAAAAAATTGATTTAGAACCCTCGAATTCCTAACATTGGCTCTGCTGCCGAGTAGCTTAGTATATTTTTTTCTTATGCTTTTCTTTTGTATAGAACACTTTATTTTTATTTAACATTTCACTGTCCATATCGTAATGGGTGGTCGTCCATTTCCATTTTCCAATATCTGACCGTGTCATTTGAATTCGTCTATGTTTGGTAACTTTTCCCTATTCTTTTTAATTTACTTTTGCGGTGATTGAAAGATTTAACATGTAATGTTTAACGATTTGTTTTAATCCAAATATGGAGAAGTAATGTGTCAAGATGCCTGAATCCTGATCTTTGTAACTTTGTTGATTGTTGTTCTTGTTGTTTGCTTCACTTTTGTATAGATGGCACAACTGGAAGTAAAGGAAGTGAAAGTGGAGCTTCAAATGAGAGCATACCTTGTACCTCATCTCCAAGTGAGGGTCAAGTTGATGTTGATACTTCAAAGAAAAGAAAAACCATAGAACCTAGAGCTAATTGTTGGAAGCATTTTGAGAAGTTCACCGATGAAAATGGAGCTAGTAAATCCAAATGCAAGTATTGTGCAAAAGCTTATGCAGCTTCTACATCATCTAATGGTACGTCATCAATGAATACTCATTTGAGAAAATGTCCTAAATTTCCTCGTGACACCGTAGATAAAGGTCAAAATTTAATTAATTTTCTACCATCTTCAACGGGATCAAAGGAAGGGGTCATTAGCACTTGGAAATTTGACCAAGCACAAAGTAGGAAAGCTTTAGCCAAAATGATAATTGTTGACGAGCTACCATTTAGTTTTGTTGAGAAAGAGGGTTTTAAAAACTTCATGAGAGTTACAATGCCACAATTTCATATTCCTTCTCGTAGAACTATGATGAGAGATTGTTATGAACTATACCTTGAAGAAAAAAAACTTTTGAAGAAGGTTTTCAAAGAAGCACGGCCAAGAGTTTGTCTTACAACGGATACTTGGACCTCTATACAAAGAATAAACTACATGTGTTTGACATCCCACTTTATAGATAGAAATTGGATTTTGCATAAAAGAATAATAAATTTTTGTCCTATTTCTAGTCATAAGGGCGTGGATATGGCGGCTTGCATTACTAATTGTTTGCTTGAATGGGTTTTGGATAATGTGTTTACTATTACAGTTGATAATGCTAGTTCTAATGATGTTACCACGTGAAAGAAATGTCTAAAAAATTGAGCAATTGGGGAACTAACATTATGGATGGTGACCATCTTCATGTGAGGTGTATGGCATATATCCTTAATCTTATTGTGCAAGATGGGTTGAAGGAAATTGGTAAGTCTGTCAAGCTAGTGAGAGACAAGCCGTGAAATACATTAAACAATCTCCCGCACAGACTTAGAAGTTTAAAGAATGTTGTGAATCTGAACTGATAACTTGTAAGAAATCATTATGTTTAGATGTTCCTACTAGGTGGAACTCTACATATTCGATGCTTGATATCACAACATTTTGAGCTTGCATTTGAAAGATATAGTTTTTATGATATTGGATACTTGAATCATCTTCGTACCTTTGGTTCTGATTCTTCTGAAAACAAATATGAAACTAGTGTTGAAGATGGAACTAGTTTTGAAGATGATTTAGTGTTGAAGATGGAACAACTTCAAATATTCTTTCATGGTGACTGGAAAAATGTGAGGTCAATGGTGAAATTTCTTGAAACTTTTTATGTACTTACTTTGAAGGTTTCTGGTTCTAATTATGTCACTAGCAATACACACTTTGTTTGAAATTGCAGAACTTAATCTTATTTTGAAAGAGATGATGACAAATGAAGATCGTAATTTGAAAGAAATGGCGGAAAGTATGAATGAGAAGTTCAAAAAGTATTGGGGTGAACCACAAAAAATGAACAAGATGATCTTTATTTCATCTGTCTTGGATCCCCATAACAAGCTTGATTATGTTCCATTTGCAATTGTGGATATGTTTGGAAAAGAAGTTGGGGAAAAGCTATGTTCAGAAATGAAAAAATACATGAAAAAATTGTTTGAGTATTATGTCAAGAAATCCCCAAAAAGCTCTTTACATGTACCATCTTCACCCACTTCATCTGGCAATTCATCAAGTATATCTAGTGTGAGTGGTTGTGGCAACTTTGTAAATAGAGGAAGATTGAGAACGAAACAACAATTTGAGAAGCATAAAGAAGTTAGTGGAAGTTCAAGTAATAAATCAGAATTGGAAAGATATCTTGCGGAAGATATTGAGCTAGATAGTGATGACTTTGATATATTAATGTGGTGGAAAATTAACGAGCCAAGATTTCCTATTCTCGCGGAGATGGTTCGTGATGTGTTAGCCATTCCTATTCAAGTGTCGCATCGAATGTGCATTCAGCACAGGAGGTCGTGTTCTTGATCCTTTAGGAGTTCATTAACTCCTAAAATTGTTCAATCTCTTATTTGTGTTCAAGATTGGATTAGAAGTGAGTCTTTTCCAATCAATATTGAGGAAGATTTAGAGTATCTTGAACAACTTGAACTTGGTAAGAATTTGATATTTCTATTAACTATATTGAAAATAATTTTGTTACTTGTGTTTCTTAACAACTAACAAATTCTTTCATATTTTTTTAGATTTTGCTTTTAGTGGGACTGAATCTAGTATAATTGATACATAGTTGCAGCTTGTAAGTTCAACTATCAACTAGTGATGTGCGGTAATGAGTAAGTAAAGAACTTATTTACATAACTTGCTTGATAGTTTTATATATTCAATTATTAAATGTATATCATTTGTCTGAACAGTTCTGTTTTCTTGCAGGTCCATCAATGTTTTGTTATTTTCTTGGTTGCTATCTGCTAGAACTTGGAAGCTATTGCAATGGAGGTTGCAAGTTGCAATGATGTTTTGTTGGTTTTTAAAATCTATTTGTTGCTGGAAGTTGCAATGAGCTAGATATGATGACTTTATTTGTAACTAACTTTATTTTAGTGATGGACACAAGTTTGTTGAACTTTCTTCTATTGTTGTTGTGATGTTGTCTTGAGTCTTGACTTTTCATAGTTTTTTTTTATTATCGATTGAGTCGATATTTAGCTATCACGATGGCCGTTTTACTATTTTTTATTAAATTTGGTTAAACCGAAACCGAACTGAAATAAACCGAACCGAATTTATAATAACCGAACCAAACCGAATTTATTTTGGTCTTGTTTGGTTTCATATTTGGCCAAACCGAAATAACCAAACCGATATTTACGAACCGAACCGAACCGACCGAACGCCCAGGCCTAAGAAGGAGAATGGACGAACAGATCAAAACGGTTGTCCTTGGCAAGTGACGTGGATCGATCCCACGCCATCAAGGACAATTTGTGTGCCATTCTAGCATGCTGAAGTCATACGGTTTTAAAACGACATGGGAGGAAAAGGCCAAAACCTTACAGGGCTACTTTGTATTGCTTTTCTGGTCGCTCTCCTTCACGCAATTCGGACGTCGCTTAAATATCGTGTCCAATATGCTTGCCAGCCATTGTAGATGTCGTGTAGTCGATTGTTGTTATTGTCTTGTCGCGCGTGGAGAAAATGAAGGCGAGCGGACAAAGGGAATTTGGAATTGATGCGTGTTGTTACATTCTCTGAATTTCTCTTGTAAAGGAGAAAAAGATTGGGGTCAGGTTAAAGGTTAACAGAAAATAGGCTGAGGTAAAAAAGGAATTGGACCTTGTGTTGGGCCAGTTTAAGGGGTGGGCTGAAAATTTGGTAATTAGATTGGCCTGGTGTTGGGGATAATTAATATGGAATTGGGCTCAAATTGATGGCATAAACTATTCTCTTCATGGAGTTGAAGTGAATCCTAAACGAATAGAATAATTCACTAAACGAGTCAAACTAAAAATTAACTAACGAGCTTTTTTTAAAAATTAGCGAGATAAAATAGTTAACTTGATTATAAACTTATAAAACCAAAATGTAAACTAACGATTCAGACAAAATCAACTTAATAAAGCATTAAGTAAAACCAAAATCTTTTTGAGCCAATTTTTGAATATTTGTAAAATAAACTAGTCATAAATATGGCTATATAAAAACATATATGCTATTTAAACTATAACAAGACAAACTAATAAATCTATTTATAAATTAAGGAGCCAAACTACAAGTTACTAAAACTAATTTAATAAAGCATTAGAAATAACTAAAATCCTTTTTGAGACAAATTTTCGAATATTTCATAAAGTAGACTAATTACGCACCAAATTATAAAACATACATATTACTTAAAATTACTAAGAGTGACAATTTTATTTAATATAACTCACGAATTTTGGATTTCTTTAATGTTTTTAGAAAAATAATTATTTTTAAATTGTTTAGAATTAAGAAGCTCGTTAATAATTATTTCGGGGGGGGGGGTTCAAAATTGGATATCATTAACTGACCCTCATTTTACTTGGGTAGATGCAAGAAATTCGAGGAAAATGAAATTGGCCGAGCCAATTTTGACCGACCATAACTTCACCTTTCCGACAAAATTTGATACAAAATTTAAAAATTATGGCCGAACCCAGAAGTGGGTTTCCTGCATATCTCAGGCTATATGAGAATTCAGGCCACTTGTAGTTCACTACGCTTGATTTGACGCACGATTTTGGAAGAATTTAAAAACCATCTTGACACCAAATTATGAAGGGATCGAAATTCTTGGGAATAGGATTTGAGAGCGAACATATAGCCGAGTTTTCAGCACTGAGCCCGCCTACGTATCCTCTAAGCTTAGGAATCAGGCTGTTTGTAATTCGACTCTATCGGTCAAAAAGGAAATCTATTATGCTAGATAAACTTTGATTTTGGACAAGTGACAAATTAAGCTGAGTATGAAAATGAGGCTTGTAACGCGCTTCACACCCATAATTAAGAACTTACAGGGACATAATTTCCAAAGCTCTTGGCGCATTGTCACTCAGATTGGAAACTTGCTTCTGGTGGAAACCGAATATCTGGATGCAAAATTGAAACTGACAAAAGCCAAAGAAGTACCCACATGCCTTCTGATAGAGGTGTGACTTGATTTTGGTGGAAGTCGCTCCTCTGCTCGCGTCCTAAGAGTTTGACACTCCTCTTTGGACTATGTCCCAGTTCGCTGCTAAGAAAAAGTTCCATGTTGTGTTGCATCTATTTTGATGTCGACCACACCTTTGGTTTTTTTTGGATAATTCATCCTTTTGGATTCTCTCGACAGAGACTGAGATAAACTCATTAGCATAAAATGCAATTCAAATGGGAGATAGTGTCTTTTACCATGTTGACACTTAGTTTCTCTCCTTTAACATTTGATGTCAAATTTATCAATTTGACGTAAAGCAAATAAACCAAATAAAGATTATTTCTTATGTTTGCAATATAATCTTCAATGTACTCTTCATTGGATGTCGAAATAAATAAACAAGTAAAAATTGATGCAGTGTGCTGGTATTTTCTTGATGTTGCCTTTGATGATTCTCTTGGTATTTACTCTTGCCAAATAAAAAGATGCAATTGATGTTGAGGGGTAAATATTCCTCTTGAGATGCACGATTTCCTCCTCTGGAAGTGCATGATTTCTCCTTCGCAATATATGACTTTTCCATGATGCACGAATTTTCTCTTGCAATGTTGACTTCTTCTCCGCAATGCATGATTTTTTTTCCATTATGCATGAATTCTACGCAATGCATCAATTTCTTCTCGCGATGTATGAATACTTTCTTGCGATGCATGATTATTTTCTGGCGATGCATGACTTTTCACGATGCATGATTTTCTGTGAGGCATAAACATCTTCTCGCGATGCATGAATATTAACTCACGATGCATGATCTTCCGCGATGCAAGAATATTAAATCGCAATACATGATTTTCTGTGAGGCATGAATATCTTCCCGTGATGCCTGATTTTTTGCGAGGCATGAATATCTTCTCGCAATGCTTAAATATTAACATGCAATGCATGACCTAGCGATACATGAATATTAACTCACGATGCATGATCTTCCGCGATGCATGAATATTAACTCGCGATGCATGATTTTTTGCAGGGCATGAATATTTTTTCGCGATGACTGATTTTCTGTGGGGCATGAATATCTTCCCGCGATGTGTTAATATTAACTCGTGATGCATGACCTTCCATGATGCATGTTAACTCGCGATTCATGATCTTCCACGATGCATGAATATTAACTTGCGATGCATGACTTTTTCGCGATGCATGAATATCAACTCGCGATGCATGACTTTTCCGCGATACATGAATATCTTCTAGATGCATGATTTCTTACGGGGAATGAATTTCTTCCCGCGATGTGTAATTTCTTATCTTGATGCTATCCTTGGTACCAAATGAAGATAGTGTTTCAATCGAGCAACACAGTTATCTTCTGGGTGCCTTATGGAATTATATCGTTTCAATTGAACCATAACGGTAAAATACACTCCACGTAGTGTATCGTTTCAATTGACAACAGAAATGAAATGACCCCTCCGAGTGGTAATAATATCATATCTGAACATGACGCAGATGATGTCCTTGACGAAAAACCGTAAACTATTTCTCGAGATTTTTGCTTGATTCACCTTCGATATGCATAGTATAAAATAATTCCTACATCTACAGAAAAATCATTAATTTGGGGAGAGCTTTTTCCCTTTTGACTTCTCCACATCGTCGATCAGAGAAATTTGGTGATTAAACATGCATCCACAGAAAAAATTGTTAGTTTTAAAATAAACTAATCTATGTCGATTCTTCCGTTGTCTTCTCCCTATCCTGCCATCTCTGGTTGATTTTTCTGATCCCTCAACTCTAGATAAATAAGACAAAATATTTTATGTCAAAAAACAAGAAACACCAAAGGAAAATTTAAGAAAAACTATTTTGAAAAGAATATTATTTTAAAAAAGGGTTATTGTCAAGTGTCGTGTCACGTCAGGCTTAGCGAACTTTTTTGAGTCTGATGCCTGGAGGTCTATATGATTACTCGCTGGGGAGTATTCGAAGTCTCTCTAGACTGTCGACAAAATCATGTTGAAATTTTATGTCATCCTCGAATTTTCACTCCCAGTTGACTGTCTTGGTTTATTTTTAACTGTCGATGAGTAAATTGCAGAATTTTGAGATCCTCTCAAAAAATTTGTCCCGGTTGCATATCTCAAAGTAACTTCAATCTCGACTTGTTGAGAGAAAGTCTTCTTTTTGAGAATTTTTGAGTCCCCCTCAAAATTTTGTCCCAATTTCTATTATAAAGAGAAAAATATAAATCTTACAGGAGATATGACCGAACACTTGTGGCACCTACGTATCAAATGTAGTTCCCCCTCAAAGATTAACAACAATAAGAAATTTACAAAAAGAAAATTCGATAGAGGCTGACATAGGCCGCCTACATATCTCATACTTGAGAATTCAAGTTGAACGTAGTTCAAATAAAATATTAAAGGGGATAAATGGGGTGACAGAGGCCGATATAGGTTGCCTACGTATCTCATTCTTGAGAATTCAGGTTAGACGTAGTTCATTACAAGAGGGATAAAATTATAAACAAAGAAAATACAAGCAAAGAGGACAATTACAAGGAAATAACATAAATACAAACTGAAGCTTCACACGTAATATCTCTTGACGGCATCTGAGTTGATCGGTTTCGGCCATGCGGTGTCGTCCATCTCCGACAGGACCAAAGCATCTTCAGATAATACCTTGCGAACCATGTACAATCCTTGCCAATTTGGTGCAAATTTTCCTTTATACTCATCTTGATGAGGAAAAATGCGCTTAAGGACTAATTGACCGATTTCAAAAATTCTGGCTCTAACTCTCTTGTGGAAAGCGCGAATCATTCTTTGTCGATGCAGTTGACCATGACAAATGAAAACCAACCACTCTCTTCTCGTAAATCAATGTCAATTGGTCAATCCGCTTGCTAACCCATTAAGCGTTGCTCAATTCGGCTTCTTGAATGATTCTCAAAGACGGCATCGACTTCAGCAGTTATGAATGCTCCTATTCCATATATTAGCAAGTATAGAGTGGCTCCAATCGACGTTCTGACAATCGTTCGATAACCCAAAATCATATGACAACATCTCATGCCAACCTCATTAATTGTCAATTATTTTCCTCAGGATCTTCGTGATGTTTTTATTGGCAGCCTTTACAGCTACATTGATTTGAGGATGATAAGCAGTTGAGTTTCGGTGAGTAATCTTAAATTGTTCACATATATCTCTCGTGAAGTGACTATTGAGATTTGCCCCATTATATGTAATGATGGATTGTGGTACTCCAAACCTTCATATCAGATTGTTGCGGACAAAATCATCTACAACTTTCTTCCTTACCGATCTGTAAGAAGTTGCTTCCACCCACTTGGTGATTTAGTTAATAGCAACCAAAATAAATATGTATCCATTAGAGGCGGCTGACTCTATCGGACCGATGACATCCATGCCCCAAGCTACGAACGGCCAAGGTGAACTCATAGCATTGAGTTCGTGAGGCGGCACTCGGATTAAATCACAGTGCACTTGATATATATGACATTTCTACACAAACTTGCAACAATCGTGCTCTATATTCATCCAAAAATAACAAGCTGGAAGTATCTTCTTTGCCAAAGTCAGTCCATTCATGTGCGTACAACAAACTCCAATGTGTATAGGTTCCTAAATTTGGAGACCTCCTATAAAGGACTTCTCCAATCAAAATGAAGTTGAGGGTCATACGGCGTATTGACTTTTTGTGATTGGATGTGGCATCTTTATGATAACTCCCGGTCTCTAAGTACTTATTTAAATAAAAATATCATGGAAAACCATTTGGTTTTGCTTCAACATGTGAACAATGAACTGGATGTTCTTTCAGCGTTATATCTAGAGGATCAATATAATCAGTATCAAGATGCTTAATCATCGTGGCAATGGTGGCACGAGCATTATCAAACTCATTTTGCGTTCTGGGAGTGTGTCTGAACTCAATCTTACAGAATCATCTGCATAACTTCTGTATATATTACACGTATGACGTGATTTCTCGGTTCTTCACAGTCCATTCTTCTTGAACCAGATGAATTAATAAATCTGAATCTTCAATAACCAGCAACTCGTGGATATTCATGTCAATGGACATTTTCAAACCAAGGACACAAGCTTCATATTTAGTCATGTTGTTCGTGCAATTCAATCAGAGTTTTGCGGCCATAATATAGTGTTAACCATATTCTGACACTAAGACCACTTCGATACCCTTTCCTTGGTGATTTACCGCTCCATCAAAGAATAATCTCCAGCCAGGATATATTTCAGAAATATCTTTACCCACAAACAATATTTCTTCATCGTTAAAATAATTCTTAAGCTACCATACTCTTCATCGACAAGATTTTCTGGGAGATGATCAGCCAAGGCCTGTGATTTTATCGTCTTTTGAGTCACATACACAATATAAAATTCACTCAAAAGCATCTTCCATTTGGAAAACTTTTCGGTCGGCATCGTATTCTTGAAAATGTACTTCAATGGATCCATCCTTGAAATAAGGTATGTTGTATAAGAAGACAACTAATGTCTCAAATTTTGAGCGATCCTGGTCAAAGCACAACATGTTCTCTCCAAAAGAGTAAAACGAGACTCATATGGCGTGAACTATTGCTTATATATTAAATGTCTCTCTCATTCTTCCATGTTCCGTCATACTGCCCAAGTACGCATCCAAATGCGTTATCTAATACGGAAAAATACAGCAACAATGGACTCCCTTCTCGTGGAGGAACCAACACCGGTGGATTGGACAAATTGTTCTTGATAGCGTCAAAACCAGTCTGACACTCTTCAGTCCACTTTGTCAAAGCATTTTTCTTCAAAATCTTGAAGATAGGCTCACACACCACAGTTGATTGGGCTATGAATCGACTGATGTAATTTAACCTTTCTAAGAACTCATCACCTCCTTCTTAGTCTTCAGAGGAGGTAACTCTTGAATTGCTTTAATATTGGAAGGGTCGAGCTCAATACCTCTTTTGCTGACTATAAATCCCATTAACTTGTCGGTCGGCACCCCAAAATTCGCACTTAGCGGGATTTGACTTCAAGTTGTTACGATCAAAGAACTTTTTTAAATGCGTCAAGTGGTCCGAACTCTCAGGGGACTTGATTATGACATCATCTACATACACCTCGATCTCTTTATGAATCATTTCATGAAATATAGTGGTCATAACCCTCATATAAGTAGCGGCATTATTTTTGAGGCCAAATGGCATCACCCTGTAATGATATACCCCCCAAGGCGTAATGGAAGATATATTTTCTACATCTTCCTTATCAATCAAAATCTGGTGATAACATATGTAACAATCCAGGAACGACTGTATTTCATGTTTAGCACAATTATCGATCAGAATGTGAATGTTCGGCAATGGAAAATTATCTTTTGGGCTCGCATTGTTGAGATACCTGTAGTCGACACAAATTCTGATCTTCCCATCTTTTTTAGCAATCGGAACAACATTGGCCAACCAAGTCGGGTATTGCGTCACTTCAACCAATCGAGACACAATATGGTTGGTGATCTCTTCTTTGATATTTAAACTAAACTAAAGCTTGACACTAGACTGGACCCCGGATTAATCGGCAACTTGTGGGATACCACTTTGGTACTCAGCCCTAGCATGTCACTGACCTCCCAAACGAACACATCACTATATTCAGTAAGCAAATGAATCGGATCCTTTCTTTGATCTTCATTCAAGTGGATACTAATTTTGACCTCTTTGACACACTCTTGGTCTCCCAGATTCATGGTTTCAGTTTCTTCCAAATTTGGCTTATGCTGATTTTCAAACTGCAGAAATTTCTCAGCAACATTTTCCGGTACCTCATTTTCCTATTTTTATTCTTAATCTTCGTCATCACCTGCCTCATTTTGTTCGCTCAGCTTATGACATGACATGACATTGACAGGTTTAAAATTACTATTACTGAAACGATAAGCATACAAAGTTAGGAAAGTAAATAGCGGATAAGTAAATAAACAATTTTTCAATAAAAAGGCTTTCATTCAAATTGGAAAATAATGCAAACTTTAGCCATGACAAAGGGCCATGTTGCCATTTTAAACATCACAAGGGAATTTGAAAATTCAAGCGATTAAAAAATGCAAAATTGTGGGTCTCGGGCCTCTTCCGGACCGCCACCAATTTTTAAAATATGCATACACTAATGTCTTTCTACCAAGATGATCGAGGAATCAAGATTGGTGTAGAAGTATAATTCTGTAGTTGTTCTCCAGGCTCAGCATCACGGATACTAGCTAGCTCGACCTCTTCGTTTATGAAAGCATCGATTTCTTCAAAAAGGCTGCAGATTCCTTTTGTGAGGCCATCACGATCGGAGTATTCCCGGACTGGAAATGATTGATACAGATGGGGGATTTTCTTAGCCTATGCTCGATCGCTGCTTTTCTTTATCTTCATATCATCATCTGTGGGGATTTACGCCAAACCATGTCTAGCTTCTTTAACGGGGACTGGAATGATACGCTCAAACTTACTTCTCAAATAAGAAGTAAAGCGGTCGTGTCAAGTAAATAACCCAACTAGTGAGGTTGGAATTGTTCCCACGAGGAAAATAGTTTAGACTTAACTTAAATCTATTATTACTATTGTTCAGTCAATTACTTCCTTGGAAAGCAAAAATGATAAAAGGGGGGGGGGGGTTTCTATTCCTAAATAAATGAAAATAACTAGCGAAATAAAAGGAGACATCTAACAGCTTCGAATGTTGGAGTTTAATCAATTAATCAAAGTAACTAGGGTTTACGTGTTCCCCACAGGTTCATAACTTGATAAGTCTAACTATAACAATTCTTTCCTAGTATTTTGCATGCAAAGTGATAAGTTATGTATTTCTAAATCCTTGGTCCAGCATCTAGAAAATTTCACTCCGCACCTTGGTCCGGCTACGTGTGTTGCTATCCTAACCCTTATCTTTACCTCATATTAAGCATCGTATCGATATTTGACTAAGTTATTACCTCGTACCAATCAATACTAGCCTATTAAATAGTATACACTAAATCTATATTGATAATTCTTTTTTTATTATCTACCTCCTTGGTTCGGCAAGTAGTATTGAGGCGAGTTCTAACGTTGGCCATCCGTTAAAAAGACTTTTATGCGAAAGAATTATCAATTTATGCAAGACAATATTCTAGAATTGTTATTTTAGTTAGGTTTTACCTTATTATTTGCCTATGGTTCCCACAACCCTAGTTATGGAGTTTTTACCCATAGTCATAATTACAATATTCAAATATATGGTATAAGAATTCATGTACTTACTTCAATGAGAAAGAGTAAAATTCAAAATTTTGCTTGATTAATCAACAAAAATCACCAACAATCAATTAAAAGAATCTCAAAATAATCAAGAATCTAACAATAATCAAGGGCCTAACCAAATAATCTAGGGTCTAACCTCAAAAACGAGGTTTTTCGAAATATTTATAGAAAATAAAAAACCTAATTAGACAAGGACTCTATTTGCTGGAAATCTGTCAAAACGCGACTGGATCGACGGACATCACGACGAATCGTTGCGGTCATGACGAACCGTCATGGACTCCGTCGTCCCATACTTGATGAAATTTCTTCTGCTGCTCTCTTCATTACCCTCGACAGCAAGTATGACGAGTCGTCACAAGCTCAACGGTCCGTCGAGGGTCTCCATCCAAAACACTTGAACTCTTGGAATATGGGTACTGGGACTACTTCTCTGAACTTCATGACGAACCTGCAGGACGGACCGTCACGCTTTCCGTAACCCCACACTTGGTCAGACTTCCCCATCTTCCTTTAGCAGCTGCACTACGCTGCCACCTACGGACCGTCACGAGCATGACGGACCGTCACAAGCTCCGTAGGTGGTCTTTTCTGCATTCCGCATTCATCTTGGACAGATTTCCTGCAAATAAGGAGAAACTTATATAAAAATTAGCACAAAAAGGCTTTTGGACACACTAAACATAAGGAAAAAGTATTAATAATACCGTGAAACCACTGTATATCAACACCCTCAACTTAAATTCGTTGTTTGTCCTCAAGCGACAAACTATGACTCAATACACAATCTTTGTACAATAGTATCCATGTTTTATCCTTTGCAATGATTTGGCTATCAATCCCGATTAATGTCATCATATTTATGCATGCTATCACTATTAGACTTGAATTATGTGAAATCAGACCATGACACAGACTCACCATGCACTAACACCTATCCTCTTCAATTTCTCACCGAGGTGCTAATATTTCCGGTAATGCAACTAGTGTCCTCACTTCAAAACAAAAATCCTCATTTTCACACAATGATTTCAGTTTGAGTATAAGGATTACTTTTCAACACTCACTCTCAGAACAAATTCACACCTATTACCGTAAGCTTGCCCTTGTTTTCACTGATTTAAGTTCTCTATACAACCCTTAGGATCACGATAAGACTTTCTTAGCTTGTAACATAGGCTCAGGGTCGGGTAGGGTATATTTAGGTATACTTTAGTGACTTTTTGCCCTCCTTGACATATCGGCTAAACATACCATTTTCTATCATTTTATTTTTCCTAGTTTCCCATTTTTCTTCATTTGTGTAAGTGACTCTCTTCTTTTCTTGCTTGTATTTCTTGTAATTTTTTTTTTACTTTTCTTTCAACTAATTCTTGAGTCACTTTACTTTTGTTCTTTCTCTCTCTTTGTTCTTTCAACCCCACTTTCCAGAGCATTCCTCATAATAGCCACCCTCAACTCATGGCTTTGCCATGAGTCAAAGTACACAATACCCAAAGTTGGGTCAGGGCCATAAAAAGGTTGTTTACTGCATTAGCCACCCCTCAACTTATGCTTTTCGCATAAGCTGAGGTGCACATGTCCAAGGAGGGACCAGGGCCAACACATTATTCCCAGAAAAGATCATATGGGATGAAAAAGAAAGGTCTAATTTAAGATCAAATCATTTGGATCAAAGAAGGATAAATTTCATTTGGTTTTCTTTTATTTAGGCCAAAAATGGGCTATATTGAATAAGGGCCTATGATCCTTTCCTAATTGTCTATTACAGCTTACTTTTAGCAGGACTAACCAGGCAAGTTCTAGCTCAAAACAAATAGTGGACTATTCAAATCTTCCTCACACTCACTTGACATCTCATCATTCTACCAGATTATAAGACACCTAGTTCGAATTGTAGACTTAGGGTCATGCAGTGATGTACCTCTATGCCATGCTTAGAGCCACACATTTATCAATTACTATGCCTAGTCATGCATCATTTTCCATTTTATCAAGATATCATTTTAGCCATCATGCTCCAGAATTAAACTATGTACACAAGATATAGACATGCCGGTTCAATAGAAAAAGTAATCAATCTTTTGGGGAAAAAGAACACAGGCAAGAAAACCCCAAAAGAGGATAGTGAATTGGGCTACTCAGACTTCACCCTAGCACTCACTTTCCATTTACCCCACCCTAAAAAAAAAAGACATGCAATTGTCCCCAATGCATAAAAAAAATTTTAATACTAGAGTGGTAGGTGAAGTAAACCTAGGGTGCAAAGCGCCGACAATCAGAAAGTGGTGGGTCTAGTTCCCCAAAACCCACTACGTCTTTAATCTGGACACCCTCAGTGGTGTCCTCAGCATCAACAACACTATCAGCAGTGCCTCCATCTATCTCCACAATTTGGGAGCTAGACGCCCCAGCAGCTAACTCTTCTTCTCTCATCTGACGCGCCTCCTCGCAGCCTCCATCTCACGGCGCTCCTTCTCCGTACTCGCACCTCATCCTCCTCTAGACCCCTACGCCTCTTGGCATGCTCTCGAGGGGGAGGTGGTGGAATCTCTGAAGTGGCGAATAGGGTCGTCATAACTGTGTCTTCAGCAGGCTCTACAAAAGGGCCTCAGACTCAGGAACCCTAGCCTCTAAGATCATATCAATATCTGCGCGAAGATTATCGACCGCAGCCTGAAGGGTCGACACATCCACCAGAGGGGCTGGTCGGGCTAGCACTCGCAACTCAAAAGCGTCCAAGCGCTGATGAACCTCAGCAATCTTCCGCTCTGTGTGATGGACCATTCTCTGCTCCAAACGCTCTTCTACCTCGGTAATACACCTCTACATCCAAGGTTGGATATGATGCAGAAGTGTTGCTATTTGCGCCTCTAACTTTTGAACCCTAGCAAGCGGAACCAGAGCGGGTAAAGGGGCTGAGCGAGAGGAGCTCGGGGAAGTGCTACTTCTCGGGATAGACTCGACCAGGGTAGTGTCAGTGGAAGCTACTTGCGTAGCCTTACGGGTCTTTGCTACCGTATCAGCAAGATTGTCAGCAAGTTGAGGCAGCTCTGGACAGGGCCCTCTACGTGGAGCCAACTCATTGGCCTCATCTCTGATGAGGCCGTTATCAACAGTGTCCAGAGGGGTCTAGAGCTTATCAACATGCCATATAGGCACACCTGCAGACCTGCATAGAGAAAATATCATGCACGTGAAAGGGTAAGTAGTTGTGACCTTAAAAGCCCTCTCGTTCATGACCGCCTATAGAAGCCACGCAAAATCCATAACGCCGCCATCAATACTGCTTGATCCCATGTGACTATATTATCAGCGGCTGTGGGGGAAAGGCAGTGGCGGACAATCAACCACAAAAACTTCGGCGTGAAAGTCAGGTTGGCCTTCTTGATGGCCCCCTTTGGCTCAGTCACCCAGTTGGCACCCTCTCCATCAACAGACAAGTGCAGGGCCATCCATCTCTTGGTGGTCTCTCTCAGCGATGGCTAACGCAGAAATTGTCCAACTTTGACAAGCTGCCATCGGTAGTCAAACTTGGCAGTGAGAGGGGTCCAATTAGCATCAACCTTCTATCCGTATAGAAACCGACGGATAGCAGGCAGAGAGATATCAACCGGAACGCCACGTACTCAGACCAGCTCTTCACTATAACGTCCCTACGGACGTGCTTTCCACTCCAGTCGATGTCTGGTGAAGAGATTGTGGATCTCAGGCATCGTCGGAAGACTTCCCGTAAGGACCCGCCGCTCCAATGTAAGTGTCCGAGTCATAACTCCTTTGTCATTCAGGAACTTTGCATCGGAATAGACTTGAAACTGCCCGTCGACACACAACTGGTTGGGATGGTCAGTAACCGGGGTAAGGGCACGATCTGGTGAACCGGGTGTGGATTCCGAACTGTCAACCTCATCAGACGAGGCCGACGCTGCAGAGGTGGCGGGTGCGGGAACCTCAGCAGATCCAGAGGCTTCCTCCGACCACGAAACTCCTAAGAAATTAAACACTCCTTTTTCATTAGTGGCTGACCCAGAAGGTGTGTCGGTCAGTGTGAGCTCCTCATCAGACTTTGAGGCAGTGACTACGCCGGACGCCACCTTTTTGGGTGTGGCTCTGGCAGCACGTGCAGCATGGGATGGGGTGGAAGTGCATGGAGGCATGTACTCGGGGTCACACTCATCATCAGAGCCAATGACCAGGCGGGCAGACAGGGCGACAGACTTCGATCGCCCGCGTGCATAGACTCGATCTTGTTTTGGTGCCATAGTATAAAGTACCTGTAAAGGATCAATATTAGTACTAGAAGGAGCAAACAAGATAAGCAAAACCACACAAAACAAATAATAAAAAAATTAAAATAAAATGTCATTTCTATAGTAACAGTGAAACACGACGGGCCAGGTGACAGCTCGTCGTGACTATGACGGACCGTCATGAGGTCTGTCGTGTCTTACTTAGACTTTGTTTATATGGAGAACCCTGAAGGAGAGTCTCTGACAAGTGTGAAGGTATGTGTAGGACGGACCGTCACAGGTATGACGGTCCGTCGTAGGTGTCCGTCAGAGGACACTTGAAAAAAAATAAAAAATATGGAGACCCTTAGGAGAGGGGTCTCTGACCATTATAACGGTCATGCAAGACGGACTGTCGTGGGTATGACGGTCCATCGTACTTGTCCGTTTGAGGACACTTAGAAAAATAGAGAGAGACCCTCAGAAACAGGGTCTCTGACAACCAGAACGGTTGTGCAGGACGGACCGTCGTGGGAATGACGGTCTGTCGCATGTGTCAGTTGCAGGACACTTAGAAAAAGTGAGAGACCCTTAGGAACAGTGTCTCTGACAACCAGTACGGTTGTGCAGGACGGACCGTCTTGGGGATGATGGTCCGTCACACGTGTCTGTTGAAGGACACTTGGAAAAAATGAGAGACCCTTAGGAATAGGGTCTCTGACAACCAGAACAGTTCTGCAGGACGGACCGTCATGGGAACGACGAACCGTTGCATGTGCCCGTTGGTGGACACTTAGAGAAAATTGGACAGTGGGGTGTTAGAGATGTTGGAACGGACCCAACGACAATCCATCGTGGGTACGATGGTCCGTCATTGGGGTCTTGTTCTGTAACTCAATGACAGTATTGGGGGTGCCCCATTCATCCCCTATGACCCAAATCGAATTGGTAGTGTTATAACCTACATTTGTCTAACCCAAATACCTAGTAAACTAGCAATGCTAAAATACCTATTTCTAGGGTTTTAACACGGCAATTTAAGGATTTTTTTTTACCTAGGTTAGACAGAATTTTATTTAAAAAAATGAACATATCAAGAAGAACTAGGCTAATACTACTTGATAAACAAAAATGCAATATAAATTAGTAGAAATTAGAGACACATACTTGAGAATTTGAGAAAAACAAGAGGAAAAGGTACTTGGTGATCAAGAAGACACCCACAGCAGCAGCTCCGACTAGTAGATGAGGACTTTTAGGATTTTGGAGAATTTGGGGAAAATGATTGGTTGAAGAGGGATATGATTTTGGAAGTTGAAAAGGGAGGGAAATAGGAGGAAGAGTGAAGGAATGGGGTGAAATGAAGGGTTGGGGGTTTTAAATGTTGATTTTTTTTAAAAACCCAGACGGGTCGGGTCGGGTACGCCTCATTAATGACGTGACGATTCCACGACGACGGTTCATCTCATATGTGACGATCTGTCGTTGGTTCCGTCATGTGTGCCCTAGTTTGAAAATAACATAAAAACGTACCTGGTACGACGGAGGCATACGACGGTCCGTTGCAGGCACAACGGTCCGTCGATGTATCCGTCAGTGACTGCTGCAGAGTAATTTTAATCATGCAGTGACACTCTTCCCTTCATTATTTGCGAGGGAGATGGCTTCGACCCATTTAGATACATAATCCACTTCTACTAGAATGTACTACATTCCATGAGAACTCACAAAAGGGCCCATAATGTCAATACCCCAAACATCAAATAACTCAATCACAAGAATAGGGTTTAAAGGGAGCTCTTGGTTTCTTGAAATGCCGCCATCTCGTTGGCATCGGTCACATGCTTTGGCAAAATCATGAGCATCTTGATGAAGAGTTGGCCAATAGTAACCACATTGTAATATCTTATGAGCGGTTCGTATACCGCTGTGATGTCCACCAACGGGTGAGGAATGGCATGCTTCCAACACGCTCAACATCTCACATTCTGGCACTGAACGCCGAATAAGCCCGTCGGCACAACTCCTATATGAGTATGGTTCATCCCAAAAGAACTTCTTCACATCGTACATGAACTTTTTTCTTTGATGAAAGGAAAAGTCCGATGGAACAATATCACTAAACAGATAGTTTGCAAAATCTGCGAACCATGAAATCAAGTCTTGTGAAGCAGCCAATACATGCTTATCGGGGAAAGTATCATCAATGTCAATCTTATCCCCCAACTCTCTCATAGCTTCATCCTCTAGACGGGACAAATGATCAGCAACTTGATTTTCAGTTCCTTTTCTATCCATCACTTCAAAGTCAAATTCTTGTAGCAGTAATACCCAACGAATCAACCTAGGTTTCGCATCCTTCTTTGCCATCAAATATCTCAATGCTGAGTGGTCAGTATGCACTATAACTCTAGTACCTAGCAAATAGGAGAGGAATTTCTCAAAAGCAAAGACTACTGCAAGGAGTTCTTGCTCAATCACTGTGTAGTTCTTCTGAGCTTCATTTAGGGCTTTACTAGCATAGTAAATGGGGTGAAGGATTTTGTTCTTTCTTTGTCCCAATACTAAACCAAGAGCAACCCCACTAGCATTACACCTCACCTCAAATGGACTGTTCTAATCTGGTGAAATAATGATAGGTGCAAACACCAATTTTTCTTTTAGCTCACCGAATGATTTAAGACAGGATTCATCAAAACAAAATTTACAATCTTTCTCCAGCAGTTTGCACAATGGATGTGCAATCTTTGAAAAGTCTTTGATGAATCTCTGGTAAAAACCTGCATGCCCAAGAAAGCTTCTCACACCTTTCACAGAGATCGGTGGGGGAAGTCTGTCTATTACCTTTACTTTAGATCGATCAACCTCTATGACCTTTTCTGAAATGCGATGACCCAAAACAATACCTTCTTTCACCATGAAATGACATTTTTCCCAATTAAGTACTAAATTGCAGTCTTCACATCTCTTAAGGACCTCAAATAAATTGTTCAAAGACCGCTCGAAAGAATCACCAACCAAAGAAATATCAACCATAAAAACTTCTATAGCACCATGTCGGAAAATATCGACATCATACATCTCTGAAATGTGGCGGGTGCATAACACAACCCAAACGACATTCTTTTGAAAGCAAAGGTCCCATATGGACAAGTAAAAGTGATTTTCTCTTGATCTTCTGGTGCAATAGAAATATGATTATTCCCCGAATATTCATCAAGAAAACAGTACCACCCTTTTCCGGCAAGTCTATCCAACATCTGATCCATGAAAGGCATAGGAAAGTGGTCTTTTTCAGTCCATGAATTTAATTTGTAATAATCCATACACACCCTCCATCCAGTAACCGGTCTCATTGGAACAAGTTCATTCTTTTTGTTGGGGACCACAGTCATTCCCCATTTCTTAGGTCCACACTGAACAGGGCATACCCAACTACTATCGGCGATCAGATAGATTACTCCGGCATCCAACCACTTAATGATTTCCTTCTTCACGAACTATTGCAAAGGAGGATTTAAGCGTCTCTGGTGCTCAATACTTGGCTTATGATCAGGCATGAGTTGGATTTTATGAGACCAAATACTAGGAGGGATCCCAATAATGTCTGCAATAGTCCACCCAATAGTTCGTTTGAACCTTTTTATGACTTTCACCAAACTCTCAACTTGTTGTTCATTCAGGTCTGATGCAATAATTAACGGCAAAGTGTCACCATTTCCTAAGAATTCATACCTGAGATGAGGTGCGAGAGCTTTTAGTTCTAACTTTGGAGCCTCCTCTATAGATGGTTTCGCGGGTGGGGACTCGCAATTCTTCATATCTAACTCATATTTCTTCGGTTTAAATCGAACATCACCTCGATCAAGAGTCGCGACTAATGACTCATACTCTTCAATGCAATCGCTATCAAAATTCATTATCACTGCCGCTAATGCTTCTACACCTAGACGTTCTTATATTTGTGTCTCAGATGTCTCACCAATGTTGTAGGATATAGCAGATACTGATTGGAGCTCACCACACTTCCTCATGGACCAACAAATGTTAAAGGTCACTTCCTCATTGTTCAACCGAAATTTCATCTGCCCCTTTTCCATATCTACTAAGGCTCTTCCCGTAGCAAGGAATGACCTCCCAAGAATAATGGGCACTTGAAAATCGACTTCACAATCAAGAATAGCAAAATATACCGGAAATATGAACGACTCCACTTTTACTAACACATCGTGGAGTATCCCTATAGGCCTTTTCACTGTTCGATTAGCCATCAGTAGCCGCATCGCAGTGGGCTTTGGATCACCCAAACCCAACTTCTTGTAAATCGAGAGGGGTATGAGATTTATGCTTGCCCCCAGATCACATAATGTTTTCGCAAAATGTAATAGCCCGATTGTACAAGGAATAGTGAACACACCCGGATCTTCTTTCTTTTGTACCAGATATCTTGTAGCAATAACACTACAGGTGCTGCATTCTATCATCATCCTTAAAAGTAACCGATCTTTTCTTTGTAACCAGATCTTTCATAAACTTGGCGTAACCGGACATTTGTTCTAAAGCTTCTACCAAAGGGACATTGATAGAAAGTTGTTTCAACATTGTTATACAACGCCGATATTTACCATCCTCAGTATTTTTCAATAATCTTTGAGGAAATGGGGGTGGTGGCCTAGGCATGGGAGTTACCTTTTTAGGCACTTCAGCATCTTTTACAGTGTTATCCTCTACTTCACCATTAATATCTACCACATTATTAGTATCTTTTGTCACCTTTTTCATTAGTTGGCATAGGTGGGTCAATGATTTGCTTGCCACCGCAAGTAGTGATTGCCATACAATGTCCATCATTTTTTGGATTTTGGACAGTATTGCTAGGAAGAGTGCCCGGTTGCCGTGTGTTCACAGTCGCAGATAATTGGCCCAATTGTAACTCAAGTTGCTTAGTCGATATTGCATGTGTAACGACTTTTTGCCCAATACCCGCTAAATAATTCCTCAACTCTTTATTATGCTCATCACTAGCATCAAACCTCCTCATCATTTTATGCAACATATACTCAACTCGCGCCATACTACCTCCACCATCCCTAGGAGTAACTTCACGATTTTGAGGAGGAACATAAGGGCCATTCCGGTCATTTCTATTACAATAGTTACCCCTGTTGAAGTAGTTGTCGCGGTTGTAGTTTCCATCTCGGACATAATGACCCTCACGGTTGTAGTTACCATAGTTCCGACCTTGGTTCCCTTGACCTTGGCGCTAATTCTCCTGATTAGATCCTTGGGCACTTGGTCGGAAACCCCTCATCTGCTCATTTACCGCATAGGAATCCTCCTCATAATAGCACTCATCATTTTGTGGTGGTGGTTTCGACAAGTAGTTGACTGCATTTATCTTTTCTGCACCCCCAGTGACTTGTTTTAGTACCAACCCAAGCTCAGTTCTCATCTGAGCCATTTCTTCACGAATCTCATCTATGGTTGGGTTGTGAGTGGACTGTAATGCGAAGGTATTTCTCCCGGTATCTGACTTCCTAGTGCTCCAAGCTTTATTATTCCAGGAGATTCTCTCTAATTTTTTGGCAATCTCAGCATAGGGACACACCCCATAAGATCCACCTGCTATAGTGTCCAACACTGCTTTATTATTATCATCCTGTCCTCAATAGAAGTATTCCTTCAGTGACTCATCATCTATACGGTGATTTGGGACACTTCTAAAAAATGAGGTGAATCTATCCCAAGAACTACGAACTGAATCTCCTGGTAATGCCACAAAGTTGTTTACTCTGTCTTTGTGGTTTAATTTCTTGGAGACCGTATAGTAGCGTGCTAAGAAAACATCCCTTATTTGGTTCCAAGTGAAAATTGAGTTGTACGGGAGCTCAGTGAACCATATAGCATCCTCTCCCGTCAGTGAGAGAGGAAACACTCTGAGCCCTATTACATCCAAGTCCAAGTCAGGCCTCCCTACACAGCTTTTACACACTGCCCTTACCTTAGCTATATGGGCATGTGGATCCTCAGAAGGTAGCCTTGAAAACAAACCTCTAGCAATGAGCATTATCATCAAGCTACTAATTACTACAAAGGTGTGGCCAGGTGGTAGAGGATGCAAGAAAAGTGGCCCTTCGGAGTCTGCTATGTTATGAGCGGGATTTTGTCCCCTCTGTTGGTGTTCACTCGGGGCATCGGGTAACAACTGACCATGAACATCAACCGGATCTAGGATGTTCTGGTATGGATCATCATCATTTATTCCCAAATTTCGTTTGATATTGCGTAGTTTAAGCTCTAATTCGTGATCGTAGGAAAAAAAGGGTTCTTTCTCTCCGTGTATTTGACATACAAGGAGCGGTTCTTGCATGAATCAAAAATAATAAAACAAAGTAAAATCAAGAAAATATCAACTAAACTATAGTAATAAGTTTAAGTTAATCTAAAAGCTACTTTCCCCGGCAACGGCACCAAAATTTGATACGCTCAAACTTACTTCTCAAATAAGATGTAAAGCGGTCGTGTCAAGTAAATAACCCAACTAGTGAGGTTGGGATAATTCCCACGAGGAAAATAGTTTTGACTTAACTTCAATCTATTATTACTATTATTCAATCAATTACTTCCTTGGAAAGCAAAAATGATGAAAAAAAGGGGGTTCTATTCCTAATTAAATGAAAATAACTAGCGAAATAAAAGAAGACAACTAACAGCTTCGAATGTTGGAGTTTAATCAATTAATCAAAGTAACTAGGGTTTACGTGTTCCCCACAGGTTCATAACTTGATAAGTCTAACTATAACAATTCTTTCCTAGTATCTTGCATGCAAAGTGATAAGTTATGTATTTCTAAATCCTTGGTCCGACATCTAGAAAATTTCACTCTGCACCTTGGTCCGGCTACGTGTGTTGCTATCCTAACCCTTATCTTTACCTCATATTAAGCATCATATTCGATATTTGGCTAAGTTATTACCTCGTACCAATCAATCTAGCCTATTAGATAGTATACACTAAATCTATATTGATAATTCTTTTTCTATTATCTACCTCCTTTGTCCGGCAAGTAACATTAAGGCGAGTTCTAACGTTGGCCATCCGTTAAAAAGACTTCTATGCGAAAGAATTATCAATACATGCAATTTTAGTTAGGTTTTACCTCATTATTTGCCTATGGTTCCCACAACCCTAGTTATGGAGTTTAGTTACCCATAGTCATAATCACAATATCAAATATATGGCATAAGAATTCATGTACTTACTTTAATGAGAAAGAGTAAAATCCGAAAGTTCGCTTGATTAATCAACAAAAATCACCAACAATCAATTCAAAGAATCTCAAATAATCAAGAATCTAGCAATAATCAAGGGCCTAACCAAATAATCCAGAGTCTAACCTCAAAAATGAGGTTTTTTGAACTATTTATTGAAAATAAAAATCTAATTAAACAAAGACTCTTTTTGTTGTAAATTTGTCAAAACGCGGCTGGATCGACAGACATCGTGACGGATCGTCGTGGTCACGACGGACCGTCATGGACTTTGTCGTCCCATACTTGATGAAATTTCTTCTGCTGCTCTCTTCATTACCCTAGACGGCAGGTATCACGGATCGTCACAAGCTCAACGGTCCGTCGAGGGTCTCTGTTCCAAAACACTTGAACTCTTGGAATATGGGTACTAGGACTACTTCTCTGAACTTCATGACGAACCTGCAGGACGGACCGTCGTGGAAACGATGGTCCGTCACGCTTTCTGTAACCCCACACTTGGTCAGACTTCCCCATCTTCCTTCAACAGCTGCACTACGCTGCCACCTAGGGACCATCATAAGCTCCGTAGGTGGTCTCTTATGCATTTCTTCGCTCAAAAACCTCCGCATTCATCTTTGGACAGATTTCCTGCAAATAAGGAGAAACTTATATAAAAATTAGCACAAAAAGGCTTTTGGACACACTAAACTTAAGGAAAAAGTATTAATAATACCGTGAAACCACGGTATATCAAGGAATAGGCTCAATAATCCCTTAGGAATTTCTTATCAATCCAAAACATGGTTCGAACCCATTATATAGCATCACATTGGTGATCATCTTGTACGCGGAAGGCATAGGTTGTATGGCCAAATCCTCACCGGTGGCATTTACCAGCTCCACTGTGTAGAAACTGGTACCTCGTGAAACCTTCAATAATAGGCGTCTCCCTGCCAGAGTGAATTCCTTTGTCATGAATAACCAGTTCTTCATCCATCCAAACGCTCTTCATCATCTAGTGAAGAGTAGAAGGCACAACTCCAGCCGTATGATGAAAGGCCTTCCTAAAGAAGGTTATAGCTTGTGTCAATATCAAAAACTTGAAACTGTGCATGAACTCTGCCAGCCCATTTGGATGACAGATTCACTACTCCCAACATGTTTCTTTGTACTCCATTGAAGGCTCTCACATTGACTTGGTTTTGTTCCAACTTCCCAAAGTCAAACCTTAACTACCTCAAAGTCGATAGTGGGAAAATGTTGAGACCAGTCCCATCATTCACCAAGACACTGTTTATGACCCTTTTGCGGCATATGACAGTGATATGCAACGCCATGTTGTACGACCTCCCTTCAAAGGGAAACTCTTCGTAGCAGAAGTTAATCCGATGTTCAGATAACTTGGTTGATCATAACCACCACATTATCGTTGCTTGTGCCCATGGACACATATGTATCATAAAGAGCCTTCATCAATTCCTGTCTATGCAATTGGGAGCTCATAACCAGGGCCCATACAAAAATCTGAGCCAGGGTTTGCTCTAGATGCTTCACGATCGAATAGTCTTTGGGCTGCATCTTCCTCCAAAATTCTTCAGTTTCGCCTTCGCTTATATGCCTCTTTCCTTGATCCTTCTTATGCCCTCCAGCCAACTCTGCGAGAGTATAACACCTCCCAGTGTCATACCCTGAGTGGCAGCGGTTTCAATCATAAACTTCAACCTAGCAGGAGCTTCAATTGCACCAAGGCAACAACCTTTGCGGGTGTCAGGATCACGAACTCCTTTTTCTCTTTAACTCTCAGGGAGTCCACAACGTTTTCCAACTCATCTTGGACAATCAGAGTTATCACTTTGGTCATGCACCAGTCATCATCCATCTCTATCATGTTGACCCCTCCATGATTTGGCAAAGGATTTGTGTTGACATTAGACGCGACTGTTTGAAGAGAAACCATTTCTTGGTCGATCAGATCTTGAATCTTGTGTTTGGGGTTGATACAGTCCTCAGTATCATGTCCAACGCTGTTGGAGTGATACACACACGTTTGATCGGGTCTGTAGAATTGGGAACTAGTACCTGCCAGTTTGGGCCTCACCAAGTCAATGTATCTAGCTGTAGCTAGTCGCTTGAACGACTTTGTTTGTCTTTAAGTGAGCGCGGTAAAGTTTCTGGGATGCTTTTTCTAGAATCTAGGTCAAGGGGGATCAAAGCTACCTTGGTGGGGAGAAGGCATCTGTTGATAATTTTGATTATTTGGACGGGGAGTTTGGCTTCTGGGGGATTTGTTTTGTAATTAGGCGATGGATCTTGGTAATTTGTGTGGGAATTTTGGTATACTAGAGCTTGGACTTGATATACTGGTGGGGGTGCTCTTTAGTTTGGCTGCATATTGGCATAGTTAGGAGAAACATTTTGATAAATGGGGGATGGAATTTGATAAAGTGGAGGAGAGTTTTGGTAAGATAAATTTTAGTAATTTGGAAGGGTGGCATTTGGATATGTGGAGGTAGCATTCTGGTAGACAGGAGGAGTATTGGGATAACGGGCTTGCGTGTAGCAAGCCTGGTAAGAATTCAGGGAAGGTTGAGGACAATCTTGGTAGGATGATGATCTTCTAGGTCTTTCTCCCTTTGTAAGAGACAACAAAAACATATTCCCTTTTCTTCCTTCAACAAACCCGTTGATCCGGACGATGCAGAAAACAGGGCAATTGATACTCTAAACTTACTTCTCAAATAAGAAGTAAAGCGGTGTCGTATCAAGTAAAGATCCCAACTAATGAGGTTGGGATCGTTCCCACGAGGAACATAGTTCAGACTTACTTCAATGTATTATTACTATATTTAGTCAATCATTTCCTTGGAAACCAAAGACAATAAAGGGGGGGTTTATTTATAAATGAATGAAATAATTAGCTAAATCAAAGTAGACACACTAACAGATTCAAATGTTGGAGTATAATAGTTAAAAACAAACTAGGTTACGTGTTCCTCACAAGTTCCTAACTTTAATTCTAACTATAACAATTCTTTCCTAGTATCTTGCATGCAAAGTGATAAGTTATGTATTTCTAAATCCTTTGTCCGGCATCTTGAAAATTTCACTCCGCACCTTGTTCCGGCTACTGTGTTGCTATACTAACCCTGACCTTTACCTTATATTAAGTATTGTATTCGATATTTGACTAAGTTATTACCTCGTACCAATCAATACTACCCTATTATATAGTATACACTAAATCTATGCTAATAATCCTTTTCCTATTATCTACCTCCTTGGTTTGGCAAGTAGCATTAAGGCGAGCTCTAACGTTGGCCATCCGTTAAAAGACTTCTTAAAGAAAGAATTATCAATACATGCAAGACACTATTCTAGAATTGTTATTTTAGTTAGGTTCTACCTCATTATTCGCCTATGGTTCCCACAATCCTAGTTATGGAGTTTAGTTTACCCATAGTCATAATCACAATATTCAAATATGTAATATAAGAATTCATGCACTTACTTCAATGAGAAAGAATAAAATCCAGAAGTTTCACTTGATTAATCAAACAAAATCACCAACAATCAATTACTGAATTAATTGAAGACTAAGATTCTCCAAAAGTGTAATAATAATCACCAAGTCTATCCACAAAAGAAGCTAAAATAATCAAGAGTCTAACCCCAAAAACGAGGTTTTTCAAACTATTTATAAAAAACAAAAAATCTAATCAAATGACTCTATTTGCTTAAAATTTGTCATAACGCGGTTGGGTCGACGGACCTCATGACTGGTCGTCGTGGTCACGATGGGCCGTTATGGACTCTGTCGTCCCATATTTGCAAATTCTTTTGCTGCTCTCTTCATTATCCTCGATGGCAAGTATGACGGATAGTCACACGCACAACGGTCCGTCGAGGGTCTCCGTTCCATAACACTTGAAGTGGGTACTGGACTACTTCTCTTATCTTCATGATGAACCAGCAGGACGGACCGTCATGGCTACAACGGTCCGTCACGCACTCCGTAACACCACACTTGGTCAGACTTCCCTATCTTCCTTCAGCAACTTCACTACGATGCCACCTACGGACCGTCACGGGCACGACGGACCGTCACAAGCTTTGTAGGTGGTACTTTTCTGTATTTCTTGCTCAAAAACCTCCGCGTTCATCTTTTAGAAAGATTTCCTGCAAATAAAGAGAAACTTTCAAAAAAATTAATACAAAAAGGCTTTTGGACACACACTAAACTTAAGGAAAAAGCATTAAAAATACCGTGAAACCACGGTATATAAACACCCTCAACTTAAATTCGTTGTTTGTCCTCAAGCGACACACTATGACTCAATACAAAATCTTTGTACGATAGTATCCATGTTTTATCTTTCGCAATCATTTGGCTATCAATCCAGATCACTCTCATCATATTTATGCATGCTATCATTATTAGGCTTGAATTATGTGGAATCAGACCATGACACAGAATCACCACGCACAAACACCTATCCTCTTCAATTTCTCTCACCGAGCTGCTAATATTTCCGGTATTGCAACTACTGTCCCCTTTAAAACAATATCCTATCCTTTTTTACACAATGATTTTAGTTTGAGTATAAGCATTACTTTTCAAACACACTCACTCTTAAACAGATCCACAACTCATTCATATATTGCCATAAGCTTGCCTTATTTTCAATCACTGCTTTAAGTTCGCTATAACAACTTTTAGGATCACGATAGGACTTTCTTAGGTTGTAACATAGGCTCAGGGTTAGGTAGGGTATATTTAGGTATACTTTAGTGACTTTTTTGCCCTTCTTTGACATATTATCTAAACATACCCTTTATCATTTTATTTCGCCCAGTTTCTCAATATTCTTCACCTTGCTATTTTCCCTTCTTTCTTCATTTGTGTAACTGGCTCTCTTATTTTTCTTGCTTGTATTTATTGTAAAAAAAAATTATATTTCACTTTATTTTAACTGATTCTTGAGTCACTTTACTTTTGTTCTTTCTCTCTCTTTATTCTTTCAACCCCACTTTCAAGAGCATTCCTCATAATAGCCACTCTCAACTCATGGCTTAGCCATGAGTCCAAAGTACACAATACCCA